>MQUG01000010.1:0-331116 GCA_007213375.1 Steinernema feltiae
CATCAATAGTGCGGGGGCGGCGCTTCTTCCTCGTTGGACTCGTACTGCCCCACCATCTCCTCATAACGCTTGAGCAGCGCGCCCATCTGCAACTGCAGCCGCTCAACCACCCGCTGCTGCTCCACCAGCACATCGTTCAGCGCCAGCAGCGTATCGTCCTGAAATGCCAGACGACTCTCCAACTCGGTTACCCGTGCTTCCAGGGTCATGATTCAAGCCTCGATCGGTTGAAGATAATCACCAAGCTCACGCTCGACGATGCGGCGCACATGAGCCAGCGCCTCGGCTGTATAAACCAGCGCCGGCACGCGCCCCCACACCGGGCCAGGCCATGCCACATCGCTCTGGCGTCGCACGATCACATGCATGTGCAACTGGCTCACGACGTTGCCCAGGGTCGCGACATTCATCTTGTCGGCATCGAACAGCCCGTCGAGCAACTTGGCCAGCAACGTGGTCTCTTGCCAGAGTTGCTGCTGCGCCTCTTCATCAAGTTCGAATACTTCGCTGACAGCAGGACGCCGCGGCACCAGAATGAACCACGGATAGTTAGCATCCTTACTAAGTAACAAGCGACAAAGAGGTAAGTCCCCAACGCAATCGTGTCTTGTTGCAAACGTGAATCAAGAGCAAACACAGAACAATCTCCTCGCACCTTTCAATCCCGATACCTGCACCCGGCAGGTGATTGACGCAAGGATACTCCCGATTGGAGTCACAGGCATGAGTACATGGCGCTCCATCCCGGGGCAGGCAGACCACACTGCACGCAGGAGGTCCGCTCACGCCGGTAACAAAACGCTACTTTTCGCACCAAAATAGCGCCTCGCGAACACAATCAGCACCGCCTCCTACCGAAAACTACTCACTTGTCCTACAAGCCGGTAACGTTTTGACTTCAAAGTCGATTTTTTGCTTATTCCGCGACGGCATCGACCCTCAAACCAAAAGATCTGTACACCCCGGTTTTCGGGCACCACGCGCCCTTCGGCCGACGAAATGTGAAAATTTCATCAACACACAGCGCAATTGAGCACGCTTGTTGCATTCATCTCTGCCCAACGTCGGCATGGCGCCTGCATAAGCAAGCCAAGTGCGACAAATAACAACAGCTGCAAGGGCAACCAGGGAGTTTTGGCATCAAAGGCTTGGCGTGATTGCGCTGCCTTTGCTGCTCTGCGAAACAGCGCTGTAGTTGAACGCACCGGTCATGCCGGGGCGTAATTTGCGACAGGGATTTAACCGTTTGCGACGGGACCATAAAGTTAATGAAAGGTTCCTTTCGCAAGTATCGCCAACGACAGTCAGCGTGATATACATTTCGCCGACTCAAAAAAGAAAGAGCCGCCCCATAAAAAAACCAGGGGGCAAGGCCGTAATCTTCCAAAACCAAAGGAGCAAATCACGATGCGCGTGATGAAGTGGAGCATAATCGCACTGGCCGTAGCGGCAGGCACCTCGCAGCTGGCCATGGCGTCTTCTCAGGATGAATCCAAGGGGTTTGTAGAAGACAGCAGCTTGAACGTCAAACTTCGCAACCTGTACTTCAGCCGTGACTACCGCAACGTCCCCAACACCGAGCAGAGCCGCGCTGCAGAGTGGGGCCAAGGCTTCATCGGCACCTTCGAGTCGGGCTTCACCCAAGGCACCATCGGCGTCGGCGTCGACGCAATCGGCATGCTGGGTCTGAAACTGGACGGCGGCAAGGGCACTGCCGGCACCGGCCTGTTCCCGACCGGCTCCGACGAACGCTCGCAGGACGACTACTCCAAAGGCGGCGCAGCCATCAAGTTCCGGATTTCCGACACCGTCCTGAAAGTGGGTGACCAGTTCACCTCGCTGCCAGTGCTGGCCACCGACGACAGCCGCCTGCTGCCTGAAATGGCCCAGGGCGCGTTGATCACCAGCAACGAAATCAAGGGGCTGACGCTCAACGCCGGTCGCTTCACCAGCATCACCGCACAAGACCAGACCAATCGTGACGGCGGCATCCACCTGACCAAGGCCGACGTACTGGGCGGCACCTACGCGTTCAGCGACGAGCTCAGCACCAGCCTCTACTACTCCAAGGTCGAAGACTACTGGCGCAAATACTACGCCAACGTGAACTGGAGCCTGCCGATCAACGACGAGCAGGGCCTGGTGTTCGACTTCAACTTCTACAACACCAAGAGCACCGGCGCCGCGCTGGAAAAAGCCTACGACGGCGACAAGATCGACAGCCGTGCATTCAGCCTGTCCGCCGCCTACACCATCGGCGCGCACACCTTCACCCTGGCGCACCAGCGCATCAGCGGCGACGGCGGCTACGCCTACGGCGTCGACGGCGGCGGTACCGTGTTCCTGGCCAACTCGGTGGCACGTTCGGACTTCAACTCCGAAGACGAGAAATCCTGGCAGGCTCGCTACGACATCAACATGGCCACCTTCGGCGTACCGGGCCTGAGCTTCATGACCCGCTACATCCGTGGTACCGATGCCAACGTTTCCTCCGGCAACAACGGCAAAGAGTGGGAACGCGACATCGAAGCCAAGTACGTACTGCAGGAAGGCCCGGCCAAAGACCTGAGCTTCCGCGTTCGCCAGGCCACCTACCGCTCCAGCGATGCGGTGTACAACAACTCGTCGCCTTCGATCGACGAACTGCGCCTGATCGTCGAGTACCCGCTGAGCATCCTGTAAGCCTTCCGGCTCACGGACCCCAGCTCGAAAAAGCCCGGCCCTGCCGGGCTTTTTCTTTTGTGTTGATGCACTTGGCGCAGTTTCCCGCGCCACCATCCTATACGTCACCGAATCGCCCCCGTACAATGCGGGGTCATTTCAGTTAAGCAACCGACAACGGCCTACCATGCGCACCAGTCAATATTTGCTCGCCACACAGAAAGAAACCCCTTCCGACGCGGTCGTCATCAGCCACCAGCTCATGCTGCGTGCCGGCATGATCCGCAAGCTCGCATCCGGCCTTTATACCTGGCTGCCGATGGGCCTTCGCGTGATGCGCAAGGTCGAAGCCGTGGTACGCGAGGAAATGAACGCCGCAGGCGCCCTGGAAGTGCTGATGCCGGCCATTCAGCCCGCTGAACTGTGGCAGGAGTCCGGCCGCTGGGAGCAGTACGGCCCCGAGCTGCTGCGCCTGAAGGACCGTCATGGTCGCGAGTTCTGCGTGGGGCCTACCCACGAAGAGGTCATCACCGACCTCGCGCGCAACGAGCTGAGCAGCTATAAACAGCTGCCACTGAACATGTACCAGATCCAGACCAAGTTCCGCGACGAGATCCGTCCGCGCTTCGGCCTGATGCGCGGTCGCGAGTTCATCATGAAGGATGCCTACTCCTTCCATGCCGACCAGGCATCCCTGCAGCAAACCTACGACCGCATGCACCAGGCGTACTGCAATGTGTTCACCCGCCTGGGCCTGGATTTCCGCCCCGTGCAGGCCGACACCGGCTCGATCGGTGGCAGCTGGTCCCACGAATTCCACGTGCTGGCCGAGTCCGGTGAAGACGACGTGATCTTCAGCGACAGCTCCGACTACGCCGCCAACATCGAGAAGGCCGAAGCGATCCCGCGGGAAACCGTGCGCCCTGCCCCCACCGAGGAGCTGCGCCTGGTCGATACCCCGGACGCGAAAACCATCGCCGCCCTGGTCGAAAACTACGGCGTGCCGATCGAGCGCACCGTCAAGACCCTGATCGTGCATGCCGCCGAAGAAGGCAAGCTGATTGCCCTGATCGTCCGCGGCGACCACGAGCTCAACGAAATCAAGGCTGCCAACCTGCCACAGGTGGCCAGCCCGCTGGTGATGGCCAGCGACGCCGAACTGCGCGACGCCATCGGCGCCGGCGCCGGCTCCCTGGGCCCGCTGAACCTGCCGCTGCCGTGCATCATCGACCGTTCCGTGGCCTTCATGAGCGACTTCGGCATCGGTGCCAACATCGACGACAAGCACTATTTCGGCGTGAACTGGGAGCGCGACCTGCCCGTACCGGAAATCGCCGACCTGCGCAACGTGGTAGCCGGCGACCCGAGCCCGGACGGCAAGGGTACGCTGATGATCAAGCGCGGTATCGAAGTCGGGCACATCTTCCAGCTGGGCACCAAGTACAGCGAAGCACTCAAGTGCCAGGTGCTGGGCGAGAACGGCAAGCCGGTGACCCTGGCCATGGGCTGCTACGGCATTGGTGTTTCGCGCGTGGTCGCCGCTGCCATCGAGCAGAACTACGACGACAAGGGCATCATCTGGAGCGATAGCCTCGCGCCATTCCAGATCGCCCTGGTACCGCTGCGCTACGAAACCGCCGAAGTGCGCGAAGCCACCGACAAGCTCTACGCCGAGCTGACAGCCGCCGGTTTCGAAGTGCTGCTGGACGACCGTGACAAGAAAACCAGCCCGGGGATCAAATTCGCCGACATGGAACTGATCGGCATCCCGCACCGCATCGTGGTCAGCGACCGGGGCCTGGCCGAAGGCAACCTGGAATACAAGTACCGCAAGGACAGCGAGGCCCAGGCCTTGCCCGTGGCCGAGGTGCTGTCGTTCCTGCAAGCCCGTATTCGTCGCTGATAGCCAACACAAGAGTAGCCATGTTCAAGCGAATCACCTTCGGAGGCGCCGCCCTGTGCGGCGCCGTGCTGCTCAGCGGCTGCGCCAACCAGATGTCCCAGCGCAGCGAGCATGAGGAGCGGATCGAGCGCAAGCTGCTCGAGCACAGCCTGCAGATCGATGTCGGAGAGCCCAAGGTACTCGAGCTGCCGCAACGGCGCGTGCGCGTTCACGAACAGAAGAACTTCGAAGTCACCGAATTCGAAGTGACCCGTCGTTATGATCGCTACACGCCCTACCAACCCTGGCGCGAAATCTACGAGATCCCGCTGGGCGCAGTGGCCGTGGTTGCCGGTATCGGCGCCAATGTGGTCAATGTGTTCGCACTGGGCAACCTGCCCGACAGCGTGACCCATGACTGGCTCAGCTATGGCGTGGCCGGGCTCAACCCGTTCATGAACGTGCAGTCCAACGGCCGCGCACAACAGAACCTGGCCAGTATCAGCGAAGTGCAGAAGGACAAACGCCAGGAGTACACCAGCCTGCCGCGGGGCGAACGCCCGGTCGAGGTCAAGGCTGGCAAGCTCACCCACGAGCTGACCACCGACCGCAATGGTGTGTTGCGCCTGAACCTGCTCGACAGCCCGTTCACCGAACAGAACCTGACCCAGGTGGGCACCTTGCACCTGGCCGTGGCCGATGAAGAAAACAACGTGCGTGCCGACGCCAGCCTGCTGCTCAGCCCAACGCTGCGCGGCAAACTGGTCGAAGCCCATGAGCTGATCTACGACGACCTTGAAGACGACGAGGTGAGCGAGTGGGTGCACCGGGTCAAGCGCTTGTCCGAACTCGGCCTGGAAGAGGAAGCCAGCGAGCTGGAACAGAGCCTGATCGAGCTGACCCGCAATGATCCGGAGCTGCAACAGGAGTTTCTCAAGGCGCTGACCAGGGATGCCGGCCGCCTGGTGGCAGACCCCGGCGCGAAGTAGCTCCAGCACCATGAACGCCAGGCATCGACCACTATGCCTGGCGTTTCAATCGGGCGTGAACAGCTCCAGCTGAACATGCGCCCCACGCAAGTCGTGCAACCGCACGCCAATTCCCAGCAACCTGACCGGCTTGGCGCCGCGCGCGAAAGCCTGGCTGAGCAGTTGCCGGTAGCTTTCAAGATCACGCCCCGCCCCCGCCTGCTCCAGGGTGGTCTGGGTGAAGTCATGGAACTTGACCTTGACGAACGGCTTGCCCGGCCGGTAACTGTCGTCGATCCGGGCCATGCGACCGCCCAGCGATTCCAGCAGTTCAGGCAGTTTTTCAAGGCAGCTGGCCAGGTCCGGCAGGTCGCTGTCGTAGGTGTTCTCGACGCTCACCGACTGGCGCCGGCTGTCGTTGTGCACCACCCGCTCGTCAATGCCGCGCGCCAGCCCGTAAAGACGCTCGCCGAAACTGCCGAACTCGCGGACCAGGGCCAGGCGGTCCCACTCGCGCAGATCCTTGCAATCGACAATGCCCAGGCGCCCCAGCTTGTCAGCCGTGACCTTGCCAACCCCATGCAGCTTGGTCACTGGCAAGCAGGCGACGAAGTCTTGCACCTGTGCCGGGGTAATCACGAACAAGCCGTTGGGTTTGCGCCAGTCACTGGCAATCTTGGCCAGGAACTTGTTGGGCGCCACCCCCGCCGATACCGTGATGTGCAGGCGCTGGGACACCCGCCGGCGAATGTCGTCGGCAATGCGTGTGGCACTGCCGGAAAACTTCGGGCTGTCGGATACGTCCAGATAGGCTTCATCCAGCGACAATGGCTCGATCAGCTCGGTGTACTCGCGGAAGATGTTGTGAATCTCCCGCGAGGCTTCCTTATAGGCATCCATGCGCGGCTTGACGATGGTCAGGTCGGGGCACAGCTTCAACGCGTGGTGCGACGACATCGCAGAGCGTACGCCAAAGGCCCGCGCTTCGTAGTTGCAGGTAGCAATCACCCCGCGCCGGTCGGCCGAGCCACCCACGGCCAGAGGCTTGCCGGCCAGCCGCGGGTCGTCGCGCATCTCGATGGCTGCGTAGAAACAGTCGCAATCGATGTGGATGATCTTGCGTTGGGACATGGATGACCGTTAACACCGTTGATTCGTACGCGCAGTATCTCACTCGTCACCACCGGCTGCACCCTGCACCCGTCACCCCGGGCAAATGCCCTGCAGCCCCCGCCTTAGCGCGCCCGCAGCCAGATCACAAACGCTAAGCAATTGAACAAAAAAGGATTTCTGGATTCTAGCGGTTGACACGTTCTGAGATATCTGTAGAATCCACTCCACAGACGCGGGATGGAGCAGTCTGGTAGCTCGTCGGGCTCATAACCCGAAGGTCGTCGGTTCAAATCCGGCTCCCGCAACCAAACATCAGAGAAGGCCACTTGAAAAAGTGGCCTTTTTTGTTGGGCGCTGTTTGGCCCATAGCAGGTTTTTGTTGTAAATCAACAATTAAGCATTGACAGCATCTCCATACGCTGTAGAATCCGCCCCACAGACGCGGGATGGAGCAGTCTGGTAGCTCGTCGGGCTCATAACCCGAAGGTCGTCGGTTCAAATCCGGCTCCCGCAACCAAACAACAGAAAAGGCCACTTTGAAAAAAGTGGCCTTTTTTGCATCTGGCGAAAATACCTTCCCCTCCTCTCCATGCCCTTGCGGCAGCATGAAACTTCTTTAACTATCCTGATGGGCGCGGATCGGCATGATCGCGAGTAAGATTCAGACATTATTTTTCCATAGGGATTGGTAACTTGGTCGGATACATCGTCCATCGCGCGCAATCCAAAAAGGTGATTGATGCGCCCACAAACGCCCGAAGCAGAAACCCCCGTTAGCGCCGCCCAGCCCATCGCCCCGCATCGCCTGCGCTGGCTGGAACTGCTCAGCCGGTATCGTCAGCCGATCGGCCTGGCGGTCACCCTGCTACTGTTCGGCATCGCCCTGATTGCCTGTCGCCATCTGCTCAGCGAGCTGGATATCTATGCCCTGCACGATTCGCTGCTGAGTGTGCCCAAGCCCGCCCTGGCCGGTGCACTGCTGGCCACGGTCGCAGGCTTTGTCATCCTGCTGGGCTATGAATGGTCAGCCAGCCGTTATGCCGGGGTCCGGCTGCCTTCAGCCACCCTGGCCATGGGCGGCTTCTGTGCATTCGCCATCGGCAACGCGATCGGGTTGTCGCTGCTGTCCGGCGGCTCGGTGCGTTACCGGCTGTACGCCCGCCACGGCATAGGCGGTGCCGAAGTGGCCCGCATGACGCTGTTTGCCAGCCTGTCGCTGGGCTGCGCGCTGCCGCCGCTGGCAGCGCTGGCCACCCTGAGCAACCTGCCCGCCGCGGCCATGGCGCTGCGCACGCCGGCCCCGGTACTGGCAGCCATCGCCGTCGCGGTACTGGGCCTGAGCATGGCCCTGGCCTACGGGCTGTACCGGCGTCGACTGCCGGAACAGCCGCTGGCCGACAACCTGCTGGTACGCATACGCCGACGCACGCTGCGCCTGCCGGGCGCGCGCCTGACCTTGCTGCAGCTGCTGATCACCGCACTGGACGTGGCTGCCGCCGCCACGGTGCTGTACCTGCTGCTGCCCGAGGCTCCGCCCTTCGGTGCGTTCCTGCTGGTGTACCTGCTGGCCCTGGCTGCCGGTGTGCTCAGCCACGTGCCCGGCGGGGTCGGGGTCTTTGAGGCCATCCTGCTGGCCGCCTTCGCCGACCAGCTGGGGGCAGCGCCACTTGCCGCTGCGCTGCTGCTGTACCGCCTGATCTATGTCGTGCTGCCGCTGCTGGTGGCCTGCGTGGTCCTGCTGGCCAGCGAAGCCAAGCGCTTTCTGTTCGCGCGCCAGGCCATGAAGGTGGCCTCCGGGCTTGCCGCACCGGTACTGGCGATTCTGGTGTTCCTGTCGGGCGTGGTGCTGTTGTTCTCCGGGGCCACGCCTGAAATCGACACGCGCCTGGAGCACCTGGGTTTCCTGGTGCCGCACCGCTTGATCGATGCCTCGCACTTCGGCGCCAGCCTGATCGGCGTGCTGTGCCTGCTGCTGGCCCAGGGCCTGCGGCGGCGCCTGTCGGCAGCCTGGATACTCACCACCGTGCTGCTGCTGGTCGGCGCCCTGCTGTCGCTGCTAAAGGGCTTCGACTGGGAAGAGGCCAGCCTGCTGACGTTTACCGCCTGCCTGCTGGCAGTGTTCCGCGGTTCGTTCTACCGGCCCAGCCGACTGCTCGAGCTGCCCTTCTCGCCGGTCTACGTGGTGGCCAGTGCTTGCGTGATCGGCGCGTCGGTGTGGCTGCTGCTGTTCGCCTACCAGGACGTGCCCTACAGCCACCAGCTGTGGTGGCAGTTCACCCTGGACGCCGATGCCCCGCGCGGGCTGCGCTCATTGCTCGGTAGCGCGGTACTGCTGGTGATCGTTGCACTGACCTGGCTGCTGCGTACCGCACGCCCGACCATCCACCTGCCTACAGGTGACGAGCTGCAACGGGCCAACCGCATCCTGCAGAGCTCCGACCAGCCCGATGGCGGCCTGGCGCTGACCGGCGACAAGGCGTTGCTGTTCCACCCTCAGGATGACGCCTTCCTGATGTACGCCCGCCGCGGGCGCAGCCTGGTGGCGCTGTACGACCCGATCGGCCCGGCCCAGCGCCGCGCCGAGATGATCTGGCAGTTTCGCGACCTGTGCGATATCCATCACGCTCGACCGGTGTTCTACCAGGTGCGTGCCGAGAACCTGCCCTTCTACATGGACATCGGCCTGACCGCGATCAAGCTGGGCGAAGAGGCCCGCGTGGACCTGCTGCGCTTCGACCTCGACGCCAAGGGCAAGGAGATGAAAGACCTGCGCTATACCTGGAACCGCGGCGGGCGCGACGGCCTGAGCCTGGAGATCCACGAGCCCGGGCAAGCCCCGCTCGAGGAATTGAAGGTGATTTCCGATGCCTGGCTCGAAGGCAAGAACGTGCGCGAAAAAGGCTTTTCGCTGGGCCGCTTCAGCGCAGAGTACCTGCAGCACTTCCGCATCGCGCTGATTCGCTTCCAGGGCCAGCCGGTGGCCTTTGCCAACCTGCTCGAAACCCACAGCCGCGAGCTGGCCAGCCTGGACCTGATGCGCGCGCACCCGCAAGCACCAAAGCTGACCATGGAGTTTCTGATGATCGGCCTGATCCAACACTACAAGACGCATGGATATGCGCGCTTCAGCCTCGGCATGGTGCCGTTGTCCGGGCTGCAGCCGCGTCGCGGCGCACCTCTGACCCAGCGCCTGGGCTCGATGGTGTTCCAGCGCGGCGAGCAACTGTACAACTTCCAGGGCCTGCGCCGCTTCAAAGACAAGTTCCAGCCTGACTGGGAACCCCGTTACATGGCCGTACCCGCCGGGCTCGATCCCCTGGTGGCCCTGGCCGATACCGCCGCCCTGATTGCAGGCGGCCTGACCGGATTGGTGAAACGCTGATGATTCGACGCTACTGGCTTCATGTACTGGCCGCCCTGGTGCTGGCCCTGCTCGCGGCGGCCCTGGGCTTCTGGCTGTGGGCCCGCCCTGCCCCGCAACCGCACCTTGAACATCTGACCCTGGCCGATGGCAGCAGCCTGGTGCGGGTTACCCCAAGCTCGCGAGGCAAGGATCTGGTGGCCGTGGCCGTGCCGCAGGACCAGGCCCTGAGCGACAAGCAACTGATCGACCTGAGCCAGAGTGCCCGCGCCCAGCTGGTACAGGTGATCCTGCTGCCGAGCGACTGCAACCTGCAGCAGCAGGCGCTGCAGCAGGCCTTGCAACAGTTGCAGGGCACGCCGACGCTGGTTGCCGGCATCGGCCCGGGAGCCGGGCTGGCCTGGAGCTGGCTGGCCGGGCAGACCAACGACAAGGCCCAGGCCATCTCCGTGGGGTTCAGCATCGAGCAGCCCGGCTGCAGCGCCGCGCTGCCCAAGTCGGCCGCCCATGGTCACTGGAACGTGGCCTGGAACGACAACCCGGATGACGCCAGCGCCGCCTTCGTGCGCGACCAGGCCAATGCACAGACCAGCATCAGCGATTACGACATCCACCTGCCCCAGGTGCTCAAGGCCCAGCTGACCCAGGCCCTGCTGGGCGTGGATGGCAATGCATTGAGCATTCCGGTGGTGGAGGTACCGGCCGGCCAGACCACCGACACCGTGACGCTGTTCCTGTCCGGCGATGGCGGCTGGCGCGACCTTGACCGCGACGTGGCGGGCGAGATGGCCAAGCTGGGCTACCCGGTGGTGGGCATCGATACCCTGCGCTACTACTGGCAGCACAAGACACCGGAGCAGAGCGCAGTCGACCTGTCCGAGCTGATGCAGCACTACCGCCAGAAGTGGGGCACCAAACGCTTCGTACTGACCGGCTATTCATTCGGTGCCGACGTGCTGCCGGCGATCTACAACCGCTTGCCACCCGAAGACCAGAAGCGCATCGATGCGGTGATTCTGCTGGCGTTCGCGCGCAGTGGCAGTTTCGAGATCGAGGTCGAGGGCTGGCTGGGCAATGCCGGCAAAGAGGCGCCAACCGGGCCTGAGATGGCCAGGATGCCGCCGAGCAAGGTGCTGTGCATCTATGGTGAAGAAGAGGCCGATGAAAGCGGCTGCACCGACCATACCGCCGTGGGTGAGCGCGTGAAGCTGCCTGGCGGGCACCACTTCGACGAAAACTACCCGGCCCTGGCCAAGCGCCTGATCAGCGAGATCGAAACGCGCCAGGGAAGTCCAGCGTCGCTGAACAGTAGAAGCCTCGCCGGCAAGGCCGGCTCCTGCAACGGATCGCATCCTGCAGGAGCCGCCTTGGCGGCGAAAGCCCCCGCTAGATCTCCACCTGCGTACCCAGCTCGATCACCCGGTTCAATGGCAGGTTGAAGAACCTCAGGTTGCCGTTGGCATTCTTCAGCAGGAAGGCAAACAGCACCCCGCGCCAGCGCGACATGCCCACCAGCTTGGATGCGATCACCGTCTCGCGGCTGAGGAAGTAGGTGGTGCGCATGGGGCTGAAATCCAGCTCGTCCAGGTGACACAGCTTCAACGCCGCCGGCACGTCCGGCTCGTCCATGAAGCCGAAATGCAGGATCACCCGGTAGAACCCCTCGCCATACCCCTCCACCTCGAAACGCCGCTGTGGCGGTACCCGCGGTGAATCCTCGTTGACCACGGTGAGCAACACCACCTGGCGGTGCAGCACCTGGTTGTGCAGCATGTTGTGCAGCAGCGCATGGGGCACCGCGTCCGAACGCGCGGTCAGGAACACCGCCGTACCTTCCACACGGTGCGGCGGCTGCACGCGGATGCTGGCGATGAACACCGGCAATGGCAACGCGCCTTCATCCAGGCGCTCCACCAGGATCTGCTTGCCGCGCTTCCAGGTGGTCATCAGGATGAACAGCGCAATCCCTGCCAGCACCGGGAATGCCCCACCCTGCAGCACCTTGGGCACGTTGGCGGCAAAGAACAGCCCGTCGACGAACAGAAAGCCCAGCAGTACCGGTACCGCCAGCAGCGGTGGCCACTTCCACAGCAGCAACATCACCGCCGACACCAGGATGGTGGTGATCAGCATGGTCCCGGTTACCGCGACGCCATAGGCCGACGCCAGCGCGCCGGAGGACTCGAAGCCCAGCACCAGCAGGATCACCCCGACCATCAGCGACCAGTTGACCGCCCCGATGTAGATCTGCCCCTGCTCGTCGCTGGAGGTGTGCTGGATCTGCATGCGCGGCACATAACCAAGCTGGATGGCCTGGCGGGTGAGGGAGAAGGCCCCGGAAATCACCGCCTGGGAAGCGATCACGGTGGCCAGGGTGGCCAGCCCGACCAGCGGCACCAGCGCCCAGCCGGGGGCCAGCAGGTAGAACGGGTTGCGTGCCGCTTCGGGGTTCTCCAGCAGCAATGCGCCCTGACCGAAATAGTTGAGCGCCAGCGCCGGCAGCACCAGCGCGAACCAGGCCCGCGCGATCGGTTTGCGGCCAAAATGCCCCATGTCGGCGTACAAGGCCTCGGCCCCGGTCAGCGCCAGCACCACGGCGCCCAGAATCGCCACGCCCATGCCGGGGTGGACGATGAAGAAGCGCACGGCCCAGATCGGGTTGAGCGCCTGCAGCACTTCGGGGCGCTGGACGATGCCGTGCACGCCCAGGGCCGCCAGCACCACGAACCAGGCCACCATCACCGGCCCGAACAGAATGCCGATGCGCGCGGTGCCGTGCTTCTGGATCAGGAACAGCGCCACCAGCACGACCAGCGCCACCGGTATCACCCAGTGATCGATGCCATCGAACGCCAGTTGCATGCCTTCGACCGCCGACAGCACCGAAATCGCCGGGGTGATCATGCTGTCGCCATAGAACAGCGCCGCACCGAACAAGCCGAACACCACCAGCAGCGCACGCAACCTGGGATAAGGCGCAGCCGCTCGTCGGGCCAGCGCGGTCAGGGCCATGATGCCACCCTCCCCCTGGTTGTCCGCGCGCAGGATGAACAGCACGTACTTGATCGACACCACCCAGATCAGCGACCACAGGATCAACGCCAGGATGCCCAGCACACCATCATGGTTGGCCGGCACCCCATAGCCGCCGGAGAAGACTTCCTTGAGGGTATACAAGGGGCTGGTACCGATATCGCCGTATACCACCCCGACTGCCGCCACCAGCAGGCTCAGCGGCTTTGCCGCCGTATGCCCGGCATTGGCCTGACTGCTTGCCTGAACCATCAACCACTCCCGCAACCAAGACCCAGAGGCCGGCGAAATTCGCGCCAGGCGCTATCATTTTTGCAACCCGTCGCAGCGTGCCGAACGCAGCGCTGAACGACGCGGGAGCGATGGCGCGAAGCATAGCGCAGCGTTCGTCGCATTTCTGCTAGTCAAGCGCGTTGTGCCTCGCTAGAATTGCGCACTTTTTGATCAGAGGCGCCCCAAAGCGCCCGTCAGGGCTGCCACCTTCGCGTGCCAAGCAGCCCCTCTACACCGAGGTTAACCATGTCCACCACCGCCACGCCCACCACGCCAAAGGTCGGCTTCGTTTCCCTGGGTTGCCCCAAAGCCCTGGTCGATTCCGAGCGCATCCTGACCCAGCTGCGCATGGAAGGCTATGAAGTCGTGCCCACCTACGAGGATGCCGACGTGGTGGTGGTCAACACCTGTGGCTTCATCGACTCGGCCAAGGCCGAATCGCTGGAGGTGATCGGCGAGGCCATCAAGGAAAACGGCAAGGTCATCGTTACCGGCTGCATGGGTGTCGACGCCAACAACATTCGCGACGTGCACCCCAGCGTGTTGTCGGTGTCCGGGCCGCAGCAGTACGAGCAGGTGGTCAACGCCGTGCACGAAGTGGTGCCACCACGTCAGGACCACAATCCGCTGATCGATCTGGTGCCGCCCCAGGGTGTCAAGCTGACCCCGCGTCACTACGCCTACCTGAAGATTTCCGAAGGCTGCAACCACACCTGCAGCTTCTGCATCATTCCGTCGATGCGTGGCAAGCTGGTCAGCCGCCCGGTGGGCGAGGTGCTGAGCGAGGCCGAGCGCCTGGTCAAGGCCGGCGTCAAGGAGCTGCTGGTGATCTCCCAGGACACCAGCGCCTACGGCGTCGACGTCAAGTACAAGACCGACTTCTGGAACGGCCGGCCGGTCAAGACGCGCATGCTCGAGCTGTGCGAAGCGCTCGGCAGCCTGGGCGTGTGGGTGCGCCTGCACTATGTGTACCCGTACCCGAACGTCGATGACGTGATCCCGCTGATGGCCGCCGGCAAGCTGCTGCCGTACCTGGACATCCCGTTCCAGCACGCCAGCCCCAAGGTGCTCAAGTCGATGAAGCGCCCTGCCTTCGAAGACAAGACCCTGGCACGCATCAAGAAATGGCGCGAACAGTGCCCGGAGCTGATCATCCGCTCCACCTTCATCGTCGGCTTCCCCGGCGAGACCGAGGAAGACTTCCAGTACCTGCTCGACTGGCTCACCGAAGCTCAGCTCGACCGCGTCGGCTGCTTCCAGTACTCGCCCGTCGAAGGCGCACCGGCCAACGACCTGGACCTGCCCGTGGTTCCTGATGACGTCAAGCAGGACCGCTGGGATCGCTTCATGGCCCACCAGCAGGCCATCAGCAGCGCACGCCTGCAACTGCGCATCGGCAAGCGCATCGAAGTGCTGATCGACGAAGTGGAGGAGCAGGGCTCGGTGGGCCGCAGCTTCTTCGACGCCCCGGAGATCGACGGCAATGTGTTCATCGACGGCGACCACGGCTTCAAGCCGGGGGACAAGGTCTGGTGCGTCGTCACCGATGCCGACGAATACGACCTGTGGGCCGAGCCTGTCTGACGCTTTGCGGCCTGGAAAAGCCCTGCCATCATGGCGGGGCTTTTTATTGGACTATCGTGTCCAGTACGGACACCCCAGGAGACCCTGCGATGCGCGCGCATTCCACCGTGCAAACCCCTAGCCCCCACGACTACCCTCGCCTGCTGCAGGTATGGGAAGCCTCGGTACGTGCCACCCACGATTTTCTCCCCGACAGCTACATCGTGCTGCTGCGTGAACTGGTGCCCAAGTACCTGGATGCAGTGATGCTGATCTGCTGCAAGGACAGCCAGCAACGCATCACCGGCTTTGCCGGTGTAGCGGCCGGGCGTGTCGAAATGCTGTTCGTCGACCCGCAGTATCGCGGTCAGGGCATCGGCAAGCAGTTGCTGCGGCATGCCATCAATGAGCTGAACGCCGATGAGCTCGACGTCAACGAGCAGAATCCCCAGGCCATCGGTTTCTATGCCAGCCAAGGCTTCGAAGTCATCGGGCGCTCGGAAAAGGACGGCATGGGCAAACCCTACCCCCTGCTTCACCTCAGGCTAGGTCGTACACAGTCTGCGAGCACGGGCTGAAGGACGCTGTAAGGCCGATCCGAAAATCATCCCCTCACGGCATTAATAGCCGCCCGGCACGAATGTAGCCGGGCCTTCGCCCGCCCGGGCGGTTACAATGGGCGCCTTTCCCTGTGCCACGGCCGCCGTCATGTCTGAACCCATTCGTCTTTCCAAACGCCTTATCGAACTGGTCGGCTGCTCCCGACGGGAGGCCGAACTCTATATCGAAGGCGGTTGGGTGACCGTTGACGGCAACGTCGTCGACGAGCCACAGCTCAAGGTCGACGGCCAGGTCGTCGCCCTGCTGCCGGGCGCCAAGGCCGAAGCCCTGGAACCGGTAACCCTGCTGCTGCACCAGGCCGCCGACCAGGACAGCGAAAGCGCTCGCCTGAGCATGACCCCGGCCACCTTGTCCGAGGCCCACGCCGAAGGGCATCGCCCGCTCAAGGGCCACTTTGCCCGGCTGACCTGCGTCGCCGAGCTGCAACAGGGCGCCAGCGGCCTGCAGGTGTACAGCCAGGACTGGCGTGCCGTGCGCAAGGTCACCTCGGACCTGGCCAAGCTGGAGCAGGAGTATGTGGTCGAGGTCAGCGGCGAGATGGTTGCCCATGGCCTCGAACGCCTTAACCGCGGTTTCACCTGGAAGGGCCAGGAACTGCCCCGCATCAAGGCCAGCTGGCAGAACGAGACGCGCCTGCGCATGGTGCTGAAAAACCCGGCGCCGGGGCTGATCGAGCTGCTGTGCCGCAGTGTCGGTGTCAGCGTGGTCAGCATGCGCCGTATTCGCCTGGGCGGCGTGGCCATGAGCAAGCTGCCGCTGGGCCAGTGGCGCTACCTGTCCAGCAAAGAAAAATTCTAGGCCTCGCCACTCGGGCGTTGCCACTTGATCAGGATTGTCCAATGATTCACAACGATGTGCTGCGCAGCCTGCGCTACATGCTGGATATCAGCGATGCCAAAATGGCAGAGATCACCCGCATCAACGGTTTTGACGTCAGCGATGCCGACATTGCCAGCTACCTGAAAAAAGACGAGGAAGAAGGCTTCGTGCGCTGCCCGGACGAAGTCATCTCGCATTTTCTCGATGGCCTGGTGGTGTTCAAGCGTGGTCGCGACGAGAGCCGCCCGCCTCTGCCGGTCGAACTGCCGGTCACCAACAACATCATCCTGAAAAAACTGCGGGTGGCCTTCGAGCTCAAGGAAGACGACCTGCATGCCATTCTCAAGGCGGCGGATTTTTCGGTATCCAAGCCTGAACTCAGCGCCCTGTTCCGCAAGGTCGGCAACAGCAACTACCGCCCCTGTGGCGACCAGTTGCTGCGCAACTTCCTCAAGGGCCTGACCCTGCGAGTGCGTGGCTGATTCGATCATGGCCTACAGTGTCGAGCCAGTCGGCTACGTGCGCTCCTGCTTCAAGGAGAAGTTCGCCATCCCGCGCCAACCGCAGCTGGCTCCGGCTGCGCGCGGGGTGCTGGAGCTGGTATCGCCTTTCGATCAGGGGGAAGCGGTTGCCGGGCTAGAGCAGGTCAGCCACGTGTGGCTGCTGTTCCTGTTTCATCAGGCCCTGGAAGAGAAGCCGCGCCTGAAGGTGCGCCCGCCGCGCCTGGGCGGCAACACGTCGATGGGCGTGTTCGCCACCCGCGCCACCCACCGGCCAAACGGCATCGGGCAGTCGGTGGTGAAGCTGGAGGGCGTCGAGGCCGGGCGACTGCTGCTGTCGGGCATCGACCTGCTGGACGGCACGCCGGTCATCGATATCAAGCCCTATGTACCCTATGCCGACAGCGTAGCCGGGGCGGTCAATCACATGGCCAGCGCCCCGCCTGCGCCGATCACGGTGCAGTGGAGCGACTCGGCACTGCAGCAGGCCCATGCGCATGCGCTGCGTCTCGCAGAGCCATTGGTGGAGCTGATAGAACAATGCCTGGCACAGGATCCACGCCCGGCTTATCAGGTGCCCCCGGTCGAGCGCGTGTACGGGGTCAGGTTCTGGGACGTGCAGGTACGCTGGCACTACCCTCAGCTGGATACGATCCGGGTGCTGGAGGTGGTGCGCGAGGCGTAGGGCCGGCACCCGCAAGGTCGCAGGAATGCGCCGCGCCGGCGAATGCCGCACCACAAATCCAGGGCAAAAAAAACGCAGACCAAGGTCTGCGTTTTTTATTGGTACTGCCTGCCTACTTCTCGACGAACGCACGCTCGATCAGATAGTCACCTGGCTCGCGCATGCGTGCGGAGACTTTCAGGCCAAAGCTGTTCAGGACTTCGCTGGTTTCATCCAGCATGCTCGGGCTACCGCAGATCATCGCACGATCGTCCTGCGGGTTGATCGGCGGCAGGCCGATGTCGCTGAACAGTTTGCCGCTGCGCATCAGGTCAGTCAGGCGACCCTGATTCTCGAACGGCTCGCGGGTGACGGTGGGGTAGTAGATCAGTTTTTCACGCAGCGCCTCACCGAAGAACTCGTTCTGCGGCAGGTGCTCGGTGATGAACTCGCGATAGGCCACTTCGTTGACGTAGCGCACACCGTGGACCAGGATCACTTTCTCGAAGCGCTCGTAGGTTTCCGGGTCCTGGATGACGCTCATGAACGGTGCCAGGCCAGTGCCGGTGCTCAGCAGGTACAGGTGCTTGCCCGGGTTCAGGTCATCCAGCACCAGGGTGCCGGTAGGCTTCTTGCTGATGATGATCTCGTCGCCTTCCTTCAAGTGCTGCAACTGCGAGGTCAGCGGGCCGTCCGGCACCTTGATGCTGAAGAACTCCAGATGCTCTTCCCAGTTAGGGCTGGCGATCGAATAGGCGCGCATGAGCGGGCGGCCGTTAGGCTGTTGCAGGCCGATCATCACGAACTGACCGTTCTCGAAGCGCAGGCCCGGGTCGCGGGTGCACTTGAAGCTGAACAGGGTGTCGTTCCAGTGATGAACACTGAGGACACGTTCGTGGTTCATGTTGCTCATGTACGGGGGCTCCTGAAAAATAACGCAGCGCTGACCGTGAGCGCGATTGCGCGATAGTTTAGTGCGAGCGACAATATCTGTTAAATGAATTATCAAGATATGTCTTATCGGTTATATAGATATGCGATTTACACTGCGTCAACTTCAGGTCTTCGTGGCCGTCGCGCAACACCAGAGCGTCTCCCGTGCGGCCGGGATACTGGCGCTGTCGCAGTCGGCTGCGAGCACCTCCATCACCGAGCTTGAACGGCAATCCAGCTGTCAGCTGTTCGATCGTGCCGGCAAGCGCCTGAGCCTCAATGCACTGGGGCACCAGTTGCTGCCCCAGGCCGTGGCCCTGCTCGACCAGGCCAAGGAAATCGAGGACCTGCTCAACGGCAAGTCCGGCTTCGGCTCTCTGGCAGTGGGCGCCACACTGACCATCGGCAACTACCTGGCCACCTTGCTGATCGGCAGCTTCATGCAGGTTCACCCTGAAAGCCAGGTCAACTGCATGTACAGAACACCGCCCATATCGTGCATCAGGTCGCGCACTATGAAATTGATCTGGGTCTTATAGAAGGCGATTGCAACCACCCCGACCTGGAGGTTCAGCCCTGGGTCGAGGACGAACTGGTGGTGTTCTGCGCGCCGCAGCACCCCTTGGCACTCAAGGGTCGTGCCAGCCTTGAGGAACTGACCCATGAAGCCTGGATTCTGCGCGAGCAGGGTTCAGGCACGCGCCTGACCTTTGACCAGGCGATGCGCCACCATCGCTCGACACTCAACATCCGCCTGGAGCTGGAACATACCGAAGCGATCAAGCGCGCGGTGGAATCAGGGCTCGGGATCGGCTGCATTTCACGTCTGGCGCTGCGCGATGCGTTTCGTCGCGGCAGCCTGGTGGCGGTGGAAACCCCCGACCTGGACCTGGCGCGGCAGTTCTACTTCATCTGGCACAAGCAGAAGTACCAGACCTCGGCGATGCGCGAGTTTCTGGAGTTGTGCCGCAACTTTACTGCCGGGGTACGACGCAGCGACGAAATCGTGCTGCCGCACATTGCCTAGAGCAGAATCACCGCCCACACCACCGCCACGATGCTCAACGCCACGAACTGGGCAGCACTGCCCATGTCCTTGGCGTTCTTGGACAACGGGTGGCGGTCCAGGGAAATACGATCGATCGCGGCTTCCACGGCAGAGTTGAGCAGCTCGACGATCAGCCCCAGCAGGCACACCGCGATCAGGATCGCGCGTTCGGCACGGCTTACATCCAGCCAGAAGGCGACCGGGATCAGCACCACGTTGAGCAGCACCAACTGACGAAACGCCGCTTCGCCGGTAAAGGCGGCGCGCAGGCCGTCGAACGAATAGCCGGCGGCGTTGAACACTCGTTTAAGGCCGGTCTGGCCCTTGAAAGGCGACATAGAAAGCCACTTGAACCCAATGAGGAGCGATGCAGGCTAGTGCACGCCGAGTCAAAAAAGCGTGAAGGCCAGTGGCCTTAACTCGTTGAAACCGATTCCAATTGTTGCAGCAACAACGCGGCCTGGGTGCGCGTACGCACGCCCAGCTTGCGGAAGATCGCGGTGACGTGGGCCTTGATGGTGGCCTCCGACACACTCAGCTCATAAGCAATCTGCTTGTTCAGCAAGCCTTCGCACACCATGGTCAACACGCGGAATTGCTGTGGGGTAAGGCTGGCCAGGCCCTCGCTGGCGGCCTTGGCTTCAGCGGACACATCGATCTTCTCGAAGGCTTGCGGCGGCCACCAGACATCGCCATCGAGCACTTTCTTGACCGCGTCCTGAATCTGCTCCAGCGGGCTGGATTTTGGGATAAAGCCGCTGGCACCGAATTCTCGGGACTTTACCACCACGGCCGCCTCTTCCTGGGCCGAGACCATCACCACCGGGATTTGCGGATACTGACCGCGCAGCAGCACCAGACCCGAGAAACCATAGGCACCGGGCATGTTCAGGTCCAGCAGCACCAGGTCCCAGTCGTTTTTCTCGGCCAGGCGGGTTTCCAGTTCGGCGATGCTTGCCACCTCAACCAGTCGAACGTCCGGACCAAGGCCCAGGGTAACGGCCTGGCGCAGCGCACTGCGAAACAGCGGGTGGTCATCGGCAATCAGGATTTCGTATGTGGCCATCGATCTAATGATCCTGTTCTGTGCAGGCGCAGCCAGCGTGCGGGCGCCTGGCGGGGCAGCTCAAGGGCATCGGGCGGCAGTGCCGGAAGCCAAAAAGGCACGTCGGGGCCAGGAAAACAGCATTCAAGCCTTCGTCGTGCCCGAATCGGCGCCAAGGATGCCGAGCCCGGACCGGGTGGTCAAGTTCAAAGCCCGGTGGTTGTCTCGTAGCCCATGGCGCCAGTGCACACATTATGAAGCAAAGTGACGTACTTGCCCCTTGAACTATAGGAAGGGCCGCAGTTTTTGGTGCACGGCATCGTCTTCATCCAGCACAAGCCTGTTTTGGCACCCAGATAATGGGTGCTGAATACGTCCAGATAGGCATCCAGTGCCTGCGAGGCCTGCTGGTCATCGGCCAGTTCCAGACACATGGCTGCCACTTCAGCGGTACAGAAATGGTCGTCGCGCCGCGAGCGGCGCAATGTGTAGCGCGAGATCTGTTCAGGCTGCAGATTGAGCACCGGGAACCGTTCCAGGTACGGGCTTTTGCGAAACATCTTGCGGGCTTCGGGCCACGTGGCATCCAGCAGAATGAACAGCGGGCGCTTGCCCGACGCTGGGGCGACGCTGCTGACCACTCGCTCCGGCGCCACGAACTCACCCGGGAAAACGATGTAGGGCTGCCACTGTGGATCATCGAGCAGCGCCTGCAACTGTGCATCCATCGCCTTGCGCTCCCAGGCAAACGCCGTGGTGTCATCGATCACGTCGGCAATCAGCCAGCCCGTGTTCGTAGGCTTGAGTGGTTCGGTGTCATGCATGAGCAGGCAAATGCCCGAGTGCGCCTGCACCCGCGGGCGCCAGGCACACAGACAGTATTCGGGGATTACCCGGCAGCCGGGACAGCGTGGCGCACGCGAGCCGCGCGCGACGAAGGGTTTGACACTGCGCGCCAGGCGCTCGGCGCGCAGGCGCGAGACGGCATGGCTCATGACAGGGCGCAACGGTGGCAATGGGGATGGCAATAAAGGCAGGGCACGACGCAGGCTCAGCGAGACTAAAACCCCGGCAGTTTACCAGAGCCCGCCTCCACTGGCCGTATTTGCCGTGCAGCGTTGCGCGCTACTCCCTTATAATCTCCAGCCTGTACAGACCTGCCAGTACTGCCATCGCGCCTGTGACGGAACACTGCGCGCAATGACCGGTCAAATCGCCAGTTATCGAACCAGGAGAGATTCATGCTGCGTTTCATTGCCCCATCCTTGAGCCTGTTGCTTGCCCTGCCGTTGGGCGCGCATGCCGTCTCCAAGCAAGAGTACGCCCTGAACCAGAAGCTTCAAGAAGTCGCCAAGGAAAGCAGCGTGGGTACCCCTCGGGCAATCAACGAAGACATCCTCGATCAGGGCTACACTGTCGAAGGCAACCAGTTGATCAACCACCTCAGCGTTCGCGCCGGCCATGCACAAAAAATGCAGCAAAACCCGGAAGTCATGCGCGGCCAACTGGGAGACAGCGTGTGCCGTAACACCGGCTTTCGCCAGTTGATGGACCGCGGTGCTGTGCTGACCTACCGTTTCACCGAGTACAAGACCAACCGCCCGGTGATCGACCAGTCGTTCAACAAGGCCAGTTGCGTTTCCGGGCAGAAGAAGAAGTAACCAGCGTTCTCTGTTGCGCCGCTGCTCGCCATCGGCGCGCAGCTCAGCGATCAAGGCCTGAATGTGACGCGTACTCTACGCACGGTCACTACAGGCCTTGTCACTTCAGGCCCCGGTTGTTGGCCTGTACTGCGCAGTTCGGGCCCGGCTTGTCCGCCCGGCTCCCACCTGAACATCATGTACAGCCCATTGCCTGCCGCGTCCTCGCGAGCCCACGATCGACACCGGCATAACCCTGCGACAAGGTCTAGATTTATAGCCAGGACCTTTCACTTTGCGGACAAGCAGAGGGGCCTGACCGATGTGCGGCCAGGCCGAAGGTTTTGCTGCAAAAGGAGAAGTTGAATGCCGTACCAGACCAACGAATTGCTAGCCAACCATTTCAAGAACAATGCAATCGACCTGACCCACCTCGAACAACAGCTCAACCTGGTCGCCCCCAACAGCCCCAACCTGCCACTGTACCGGGACATGATGCTGACCGTGTTGCGCATGGCGCACGATGACAGCGACCGCTGGAGCGCCAAGATCACCCTGCAGGCACTGCGTGAACTCGACCACGCCTTCCGTGTGCTGCACCAGTACAAGGGGCGACGCAAGGTCACCGTGTTCGGCTCGGCACGCACCCCGGTCGAACACCCCATGTATGCCCTGGCCCGCGAGCTGGGTGCGACCCTGGCGCGCTCGGACCTGATGGTGATCACCGGGGCCGGGGGCGGCATCATGGCTGCGGCTCACGAAGGCGCAGGCGTCGACAACTGCCTGGGCTTCAACATCACCCTGCCCTTCGAGCAGCACGCCAATGCCACGGTGGATGGAACGGACAAGTTGCTGCCGTTCCACTTCTTTTTCATTCGCAAGCTGTTCTTCGTCAAGGAAGCTGACGCGCTGGTACTGTGCCCGGGCGGTTTCGGCACCCTGGACGAGGCCCTGGAAGTGCTGACCCTGATCCAGACCGGCAAGAGTCCGCTGGTGCCGGTGGTACTGCTCGACTCACCGGGGGGGACCTTCTGGCAGGATGCACTGGACTTCATTACCCGCCAGCTCGAAGGCAATCGCTACATCCTGCCGAACGATCTGAAGCTGGTGCGCCTGGTGAACAACGCCGACGATGCGGTAGCGGAAATCAACCAGTTCTACAGCAACTACCACTCCAGCCGCTGGCTGAAGAACCAGTTCGTGATTCGCACACACCACCCGCTCAGCGAAGCGGCCCTTCTCGACATCCAGCAGTCCTTCGCCGACCTGCGCCTGAGTGGCGACTTCCATCAGCACGCCTATGCAGGCGAGGAACATGACGAGGCACAGTTCAGCCACTTGTCACGCCTGGCTTTTGCCTTCAATGGACGCGATCAGGGCCGCCTGAGAGAGCTGGTGGACTTCATCAACCGCTCGGAAAACTGGGCAAAGCCTCAGCACAATGAAGCCCCCCAACGGGCACGTGAACCCCTCAAGGTCACCTGAACAGCCACACCGTGAACATGCCTGGCCTACCCCCTTTCGGGGTCGGCCATCGCTCAATCGTCCAGGCTGCGACCACTCAGCACACGACCGACCATCTCCATGGAAAAACCACGGTAGACCAGAAAACGGGTTTGCTGTGCGCGACTGCGCGGATCGGAGGGCAGTTGCCCGGAAAACTTGCGTTGCCATACATCGATCAGCAGGCTTTGCCAGTCGATGCCGCACTCACGCAAGGCCTGTTCGATATCACTACGCTGCAAACCGCGCTGACTGAGCTCTTCACGGATACGCGCAGGGCCATAGCCCGAACGGGAGCGGTAACTGATGAAACTTTCGAGATAGCGCGCTTCGCTGAGCAGGCCCTCTTCCGTCAGACGGTCGAGTTCCTGGTCGATCAATTCGAGCTCAGCGCCGCGCTGACGCAACTTGCGCGTCAGCTCGACACGACCATGCTCGCGTCGCGCGAGCAGGTCCATAGCTGTCCGCCTTACGGCGACGGGGGTATCGAGTACGACGGACATGGTCTATCTGCAAATCAGAAGTTGGCGTCGGCGTCAGCGTCGACCAGATCATCTTCAGGTTCTGCAGCAGCCGTTTTACCAGCAGCCGCAGCAGCTGCAGCTTCAACACCACCGGTCAGCAGCTTGTCACGGATCTGCTTCTCGAGGGTCGCGGCGATTTCCGGGTTCTCTGCCAGGAACTTGGCGGAGTTGGCTTTACCCTGACCGATCTTGCTGCCCTGGTAGCTGTACCAGGCACCGGCTTTTTCGAGGAAGCCGTGCAGCACGCCCAGGTCGATGATCTCGCCGTTGCGGTAGATGCCCTTGCCATACAGAATCTGGAACTCGGCCTGGCGGAACGGCGGCGCCACCTTGTTCTTGACGATTTTGACGCGGGTTTCGCTGCCGACCACTTCGTCGCCTTCCTTCACCGCGCCGGTACGGCGGATGTCCAGACGTACCGAAGCGTAGAACTTCAGCGCGTTACCACCGGTGGTGGTTTCCGGGCTGCCGAACATCACGCCGATTTTCATGCGGATCTGGTTGATGAAGATCACCAGGCAGTTGGCGTTCTTGATGTTGCCGGTGATCTTGCGCAGTGCCTGGGACATCAGGCGAGCCTGCAGGCCCACGTGCATGTCGCCCATTTCGCCTTCGATCTCGGCCTTGGGTACCAGGGCTGCCACGGAGTCGACGATGATCACGTCGACGCGTTGGAGCGCACCAGCATGTCGGTGATTTCCAGGGCCTGCTCACCGGTGTCCGGCTGCGAGACCAGCAGGTCGTCGACATTGACGCCCAGCTTGCCGGCGTACTCGGGTCGAGGGCGTGCTCGGCGTCGACGAATGCGCAGGTGGCGCCGGCTTTTTGTGCCTGGGCGATCACCGACAGGGTCAGCGTGGTCTTACCCGACGACTCAGGACCGTAGATTTCGACGATACGGCCCTTTGGCAGGCCGCCGATGCCCAGAGCAATGTCCAGACCCAGCGAGCCGGTCGAGATTGCCGGAATCGCCTGGCGATCGTGATCGCCCATGCGCATGACCGCGCCTTTACCGAATTGACGTTCGATCTGACCCAGGGCCGCAGCCAAGGCACGCTTCTTGTTGTCGTCCATTGAAGTCCTCACGTAATCATCGATAGGGCCTGACGGCCACAACACCTGTATAAGTAGCCAGTATTATTCCACAGGGTTTTCTTTCCGCCTACCCCCGATTTGCGATTTACTCTGCGCCAAGCTGTAACAAGCCCTCTAGGGCGGCGATTACCGTTTGTCGGCGCACCGCATCGCGGTCGCCATCGAAGTGCCGGCGCTCGCTGGCCACATGCGCACCGTCGCCCCAGGCCAGCCATACAGTGCCCACCGGTTTGGCCGGCGAGCCGCCATCGGGCCCTGCCACGCCGCTGACCGCCACGGCAAAGCGTGCCCCGCTGGCAGCCTGGGCGCCGCGCACCATGGCCTCGACCACTTCCTGGCTGACCGCACCGACCTGCGGGAACAGTGCCTGGTCTACCCCCAGCTGGCGAGTCTTCTGGGCGTTGGAGTAGGTCACGTAGCCCGCTTCGAACCAGGCCGAACTGCCAGGAATACGTGTGATGGCCTCGGCGATACCACCGCCGGTGCAGGACTCGGCCGTGGTGACTTGGGCATTGTAACGGCGCAGGTGTTCCCCCAGCCGGGCAGAAAGTGCGGTGATCGGGTCCATGGCAGGCTCCTTGAAGGTCTGGCGCCTACCCTACACCAGCTATCGGCGTGGCTGAACACTCAAGGTGTGAGCGCGCGTATGTACCCCTGGCAGGCGCGCAGGGCGATCAGTCCGGCGTCACCGGCATCGGTGATGGCGATAATTCGTCGAGCATGCGCCGGGTCAAGTCGGGCGCGTGGGGCGCCATGATCCAGGCTGCCGGCGCCGGGGCGGCAGGCAGGTCGGGGTGGCGTCGCGGTCGAGAAGGACCGACAACCGCAGATCAGCAGTAGCCAGCCGATCACGCAAGCGTGCCTGAGCCTGTTGTGCATCGAGAAGCTCCTGATAATGGGTGTTGTCGTTCAAGTCCAGCTGGCGCTCCAGCACATGGCGTTGCTGGCGTTCGCCCAGCAGCTCGGCGGCAGCACGCTCGGCCAGTTGCTGGCGTTCGAATGCCCAGGCCTGTTGTTGCTGCGCCAGCTGGCGGCCCAGGCGCCAGCCCTGGACCTGCCAGGTCAATACGCAGGCCAGCAGCGCCAGGCTCAGCAGCACGCCAGCGTGCAAGCGGTTCAACACAGCACCTCGCGGGCGCGGGCCCAGAGTTTGAGGCGATCCTCCAGGCCATTGAGGCCACCGTTGATATGCCGCGTGATGCGGTTGAACTCACCGCGGTCGGCCAGCGCGTTAAGCCCGCGCGAGTGCCAGAACCAGGCAGCCGACTCGGCGGCCCAACGCGGTTGCTCGAGCAACTGCGGCAACTCCAGCAGACGCTCGTCGCCAAACAGCGCCATGCTGCAGGCGCGGTAATTGTTGCGCCCTGTAACCTGGATCAGCCCCCGGCCGCAGTACCGCTGACCGTCGCCGTCCGCCTCCGGCGTGTTGCCCAGGCGCAGGGCCAGGGCGCCGGTGTCGTAACGGGACAGGTAGCGATCGCTGCCCAGCTCCTTCACATAACGCAGGTGGCCCGACTCGTGGCCGATCTGCGCGAGGAAGGCGGCAATGCGTCGGGGTTGTCGATTTCCCAACGGGCCATGGCAGTGTTCAGGGCGGGTACAAAAATGCCGGCATTGGCGCCGGCACCGGGAAGAATCTGCATCAAGTTCTGCTGAGTGATGACCATCATCATTCTCCAAAATGCATAGGGGTTCAGGCCTGTCCGGCCTTGAGCGAACGACCGGCATTACCCTGCCCGCCCTTGGCCCTGGCCTTGCCTTGCTTGCCGCCATTGCACTCGACCGTGGTGCTCCACCCGGACGCGCTGAACACCTGCTCGATCGACTCGATCAGGTACTCGCCATCGAGGCCGGGCTTGAAGCCCTGGGCGTCGAGGGTGCGTTCGACGAACAGGTCGGTGCGGCCCGGCATTTCCAGGCGCAGGCTGGCGGTGCTGCGGTTGAGCGCCGCCAGGCGGGCCTTGGCGGCCTGCTCGGCAGCGCTACGGTTGGGGTACAGGTGGCGGTCGGTGTGCACAGGCGACAGGCCGTCGGGCGCGTCGTCGTTGGGCAGGTCGACCACGCTCTGCTGGCCGCTCTTGCTGTCCAGATGACGGGTTTGCACGGCTTTATGGGTGCCTTTGTCGGTCATGCGAAACTGCCAGCTGCGCACATCGCCACGGCTGATCATGACGTTGCCAAGGGCCTTGCCGCTGGCGCTCTTGCCGGCCTGGCGCGGCATCACCAGCAGCGCGCCGTTCGCTACCTTGGCGGTGCAGTCGAACAGGCGCCCCAGACGGGTGATGAAGTTGAAGTCCGACTCGTTGAACTGGTCAATGCGCGGTATGCGCACCGTCACCGGGCACGCTGGCTGCCAGCCATTGCGCGCGGCGATGTCGCGTACGATCTGCTGCAGGGTGACGTTCTCCCAGCTGCCGCTGCGGGTGGTCTTGCCGCTGCCGCGCATGTCGCTGGCCTTGCCTCGGATCACGATGCTGTCGGGCGGCCCGGACAGCTCCACCTCATCCACGGCGTAGCGCCCCAGGCGGGTCAATGCCTGGCCAGCATAGCCCAGATGCACCTCGATGAAGGCACCGCGTGCCGGCAATGCCACCTCGCCGTCGCGATCGTCGATACGCAGTTCGAACTCGTCCGAGTCCATGCCCGGCTTGTCGGTGGTACGCAGCGACAACAGGCGATCATTGATCAGCGCGGTGATGTCCTTGTCATCGGCCACGATGCGAAACACAGGTTGCATGGTTGCTGCTCCAGAAGGGCCTGCCCGCGCACGCAGCGCTGGCAGGCAGGGGGGGGCGCGCCAGCTCAGTCCCACAACTGCACCAGGGCCTGGCGGGCGGGCGTCAATGCGGGCAGCCTGATGAGCACCCCGGCACCAAACGGCTGCGCCTGGTCGGCCAGGCCCTGGTTGGCATCGAGTACCGCTTCGACGCTGCCGTTGAGGTGCCCGTAGTAGTGCTGGCAGAGGCTGTCGAGCAGATCGCCGTCAGAGGTTCTGCAGATCGTCGCCATAGCTCACGAACTCCAATGAAAAGCCTTGTTTGCGAGGAATGCCGCCAGCCACCAGGCTGCTCTGGTCCTCCTCGATGCTGGTCAGGCACCAGTTGCCCAGTACCTCTCCGTAGCCGGTGGTCAGGCTCAGTGGCTGCAATTGCCGACCGATGCTGCGCAGCGCCTGCAACTGGCCGAGCCCGCTTTTGGCACCGGGAAAGATCGTGCCCTTGAGGGTGATGCGCTCTTCGCCCAGCCCCACCGCCTGCTGCGCCGGGTGGCGGCTCAGGCGCTCCTGGCCCGCCCAGCGAAAGCCGCTCTGGCGACGCAGTTCATCGAAGGTCGCGGTGTCGAGGTTGAAGTAGTAAGGCTGCGCCTGCGCCTGCAACGACTGCAGAATGAGCAGGTGCGGGAACGGCTTGACCACCTCGGCTGCCGGCGTGACCGACGGCGCGAAACTGCCGGTGGGCAGCAACGTGCCCAGCGACGGGCTGATGCGACCCGCCACCTTGTTGATGGCTGCGGCAGCCTTGGCCGCCTTCTGCTCGAAGATGACGATGCGCTCCTGCACCAGCGCGACCTTGGCCACGGCGCGGCTGTAACGGCCCAGCACCTTGTCGACGCCCCGCTGCGCCCGGTTGATGGCGCGCATCGTGCGTTGCAGCCTGGCGCCGATCAGCGGCCCGACGTAGGGGATGTCCTCGAGCGCGGCAGCGGCTTCGGCGATATCGCTGATGGCGCCGGTCATGGGCTCCAGCATCTCGTCGGCACTGCGCCGGCCCGCCTCCCCCGCTGCGATCAGCGCCCGCAGGGCCGAGTGCAACTGGTCCATGTAGGTCATGGCAGCTCCTTATACAAATGTGGGGTCGGCCAGTTGCCGCATCGAAGCCTGACGGGTCAGTTCGAGGAACTGACGTCGAATGATCGGCTCGATGTTCATCGCCAACTGGGCCGGGTCGGTGACACTGCCCTGCACGGTGATGGGCATGTTCGGGGCGAAGGTGATCTGTTGGGCAATCGGCTGCGGCGCAGGGCTGATCGAAGGTGGCGCAGGCGGCAACGACAGAATTGTCATCGGCTCGCCAGCGCCGGGATTCATCGAACGAGCGACATCGCCCAGCGACTTGGACAAGTGAGTGGGTTCGCCAGCAGGAGGCTTGGCAGCATCGTCGTCTGCAAACCACTTCTTGGCTAACGAGGAGCCCCACTCGCTGAACACAATACCCCCGATCACCGAACCGATCGCAGGACCGATGACAGGAACGAAAGCGCCCAGCGCAGCCCCGGCCAGTGCGCCACCAAAACCGCCCACTGCCCCACCATATCCCTCGGCCTTCTGCTCGGTGGTTTCTGCAGTGAGGAAGGTCTTGCCGAACTTGTAGATGGCCTCGACGGCTGCGGGCGCTCGAGCGGCCTTGATCGCCGGAACAGCCTTGCCGAGGTAACCTTTGATGCTTTCCCAGCGCCCAACCGGAGCAGATGAAGGTCGGCGCCTGGAGGGGCTGTTCTTTCTTCCCCCTCTACCCCTTCTCGAAGTTATCGCGCCGCAGCAAAAGTCCTGGGCATTGACGACAAACACCCGTTGCGGCGCCCTTGCGCCTTTGGGAGCGTCGCCACCCAGCACGCCAGCCTTCCGTGGCCCTGCCCTGAAATCACTGGCAACAGCGATGATACCTATGGGCTGCGGCCCCTTTGCCGGGGGCCCGGTATCATCGCTCCCCGCCATCCTCCTGCTGAGCGGGTCGGATACCCGACCCGCCGCAGGTGTCCCATCGGTTGGCGAAGATGCAGGCGCTGCAGTCTCCAGTGAAGCAGCCGCAGCTGCCCCTGCGGGTGCCTGCGGTGCCGCTTGCGATCTGATGTTTACGGATACCCTGGCGGGCTTCGATTGCGAAAGCCGGCGCGCAACATCGGCGACCTGGAAACTGATCACCTGCAAGTGCCCGTCGATGCTCTTCAACAATGTCAGCCTGTGCCGGGAGCCCTGTGTTTCAGCAGCCTGTACGGCGCCCCCGGTCTTTGCTTGAGTTCTCGCGCCTGGCGGGTCACCAGGAGCGCTGTCGAGCATCCCGTTGCCCAGCGTCTCGTGCCCGATCGGGTACAGGTCGCCCTTGCCTTCGCTGCTCAATTGCCTGAGTTGCCGGATCCGCGCCTCAAGCAGCTTGAATGATGCGCCGATCGTCGAACTGACCGAGGCGCCGATAACCAGTTTCAACGCTAACGCGTTTGCCATACGGTCCCCCTGTGCGTGCAAAACCGGCTCACTCCGTGAGCCACCAGACCATGTCGTTGAACGACATGGTCATGATCTCGGTGGCAGAAAAATTCAGCTCACGGGCAAGCCGCCTGGCGGCCACCTTCTGAAGGGAGGGGTCAAAGCTCGTCGTCTTGCACCAGGCGAAAATAGCCCGCCTGCAGGCGGCCATAGTCCTTGAGCGCGAGGCCCTCCAAGTCCTTGATGCCCACCTCGGCGAGGGAGGCGAACAGGTTCAGCTCACGCTGCTCGTCGTCGCCGCTGCCGGCCGACTGAGCCGCACGAATGTCGCGTACCGTAGGCGAGCGCAACGACAGGCTGTCGACCTTGATGCCATTGGCTTCGCTCGGCCGGGTCAGCGCCACCACCACGCCGTCGGCGCTCAGCTTCATCCAGCTGGGGATCTTTGCTTGGGTCATGAGAAGTCCTTACAGGCCCAGGGCCGAACGTTGTGCCGCGAGCTGGTCGACGCCGTCGATCACGCGCTTCATGCCGATGGGGTCGATCTCGTAGATCAGGCGTCCGCCGACTTCCAGCTTGTAGTAGGTGACGGCGACGGTGTGCTTGACCTCGGCCTTGTCACCGGCCTTCCAATCGCCCATGTCGACTTCCTTGAGCGCGCCGCGCAGGGTCACGATCACCGGGGTGACAGCGCCCTTGAGGCCCTTGAAGGCACCGCGGAAGGTGCCGTTGAACGCAGAACCATCGGCCAGGCCGAAGAACTTCAGCGACTCACGGCGCACGCCGGTAGTGGTGAAGCCGGCTTCCTGCTTCTCCATGCCCATGTCCATCTCGATGGGCATGTCCATGCCGCCCACCCGGTGCTCTTCCATTTTCAGGGTGAGCTTGGGCAGGGTCAGGCTGGTGACATCGCCCTGGAAGCTGGTGCCATCGACGAACAGGTTCAGGTTCGCCAGGGTTTCGGGAATCATTGCCATTGCTAGTGCTCCTTAAGCTGCGTTATCGAGAACTTCGGTCAGCCACTGGTTGGTGACCTCGACGCGGAAGTTGGGGTTTTCGGCCGGTGGTACGTCGGTGAAGCGGATGTTCCAGTACACCTTGCCCTGCTCCAGCTGGCTGGCACTGTTGAGTTCCGGGTCGGCGAACACTTCGAAGTTGATGATCGCGCCCTGGGCCTTGAGGTCGCGCATGAACGCCTGCAGGCCTTCGGTCACGTCCTTGACGTAGGTGGCGGTGATCGAGCGGTCGACTGCCCATTTGTGCCCGTAGAGAATCGCGTCCATCACGATGTCCATGGTGCGCACGCGGGTGACGAAGGCCCACTTCGGGTCGCTGCTCAGGGTGCGGTTGCCCCACAGGCGATAGCCGTCATCGCGGATGATGGTGGTGATGTTGGCGTTGTTGAGCAGGTTGGCGCGGCAGGTCTCGTCGCCATCGAGGAACTCGATGGGGCGGGTGGTGCCGGTGATGCCGACGAACTCCTTGTTCGAGGGCGAGGCCCAGAAGCCGTACTCGTTGTCGGTCCAGGCGAACAGGCCGGCGACCCAGGCCGAGGCCGCTGCATCGACGGTGGCGCTGGTGGTGGTGTCCCAGTACTGCACGCCCGGGTCGACCAGGAAGGCGCGCTTGGCACCGAAGTTTTCGGCGTAGGCCAGGGCGGCCTCGTCGGTGGTGGCCGGGCCGTCGATGATGGCCAGGCCGCGCAGCTTGTCGGCCAGGGCCACCAGGGCGGTGGCGACGGCTTGAGTTGCGCTGTGCTTTGGAGTGACCAGCAGGCGCGGCTGGGCGTTGAAACGGCTCTTGCCGTCGAGCAGCGCTTGCAGGCCGGTACGCTTGCCGTCGGCCAGCACGCTGCCGATGATGGCGGAGGTCTGCTCGGCGGCGTCGGCCACCTTGGCCACACCGCAGGCGACGATGACCGCCTTGGCACGCTGGTAGATGGCCTGGCAGGCACGGGTGATGGCCGCGTCGGCGCCGAAGGCGGCGATGGCTTCACGCTCGCTGGTGATCAGCACCAGGTCGTTGAACTTGGCGCTGGCGGTCGGGCCTTCGGTGAAGGTGTCCACCAGACCGATGATCGAGGACGACGGCAATGCTATGGTGCGTGCGCCGGTGTCGACGTTGGTGACGGTGACGCCGTGAAAGAAACCACTCATGGGTAAACTCCGGGTATGAAAAAGGCCCTGCGGTGCAGGGCCTTGTAAGGTTGGATCGGCAACTATCGGGGTGAACCGGCCGTTGCAGGTACAGATGCGGTGGCCAAAATCAGGCGAGGAAGTCCCAGGTCAGCGAGATCGCGGCGACAGAGTTGTTCGAGACGGTCCACAGCCCGTAGCCAGCAGGGATAAGCAGTGGGTAGGGTTGGGTGTACTGCCAGTTGTTGCTACTGGCTACTCCGCCCATGATGGCGTGCACCGTCATGTCACCCAGACGAGCAGGTGCCTTGGGACCGCTGTACAGGTTGATGATGCCGCCGCCGGTGCAAATGGTGGCGGTGCGCAGATAGACACCTTCCTTGTTTTCTTCCGGGCTGAAGACTTGAGTTACCGTGGTCGGGTGAGCGTTGAAGAAATGCTTGCCTACTTTTACTGGTTCCATGATTTTTCACCTATCGAGTCGAATGCTGGGTAGCGGAACATTCCGCGTTCATGTCGCTCACAGGCGATGGTTCGAGGCTCGTGGCCTTCACATGATTCAACGTTCCGCAGCGGGAACATTTGATCTGGAGTTCTGTGAACTCGCCCATACGGGCAAGCAGTCGTTTGCATCTGCCGCATCTGCAATCTTTCAACATCTGCAAAGCCTGTGATTTTCTGCTGAAGGGTCTTGAAGAATGAAAAAGCCCCGACAGTGCGGGGCTTCAGGGGGTGATGCTCTCCAACCAGAGCGGCGGTACCGGCCGGTGCTCAGAAACTGGGAACAGCTCCGACTGGGGCCAGTCGCGCAGGGCCTGGCGGTACTGCAGCAGATCGGCGAACTGCCCCGCCTGCAGCGTCGTGGTCAACTGCATGTCTTGTTCGTCGCGGTGTCGATTTACCAGCCATTCAGTACCGCTAACCTGGGCATCCCGCCATTCACGCTCAGCGGCGATCCGGTCGCCCTCGGGCGCAGGCTCAAAGCCCTTGTCTCCCAGCCGGAAACCCGGAACAACATCGGCCGCGCACGGCAGCCAATTAAGTGCGGGATGGAACCGGCCAACCGGGTCAATTGGGGTCACCTCGATAACCTTGTCGCCTACAACCAATGCCCACATATCACGCCACCTCGATCAGCACTTCACCCGGTGCACCCGCGCCAGAGCCCCGTGCGCCTGACGTTCCTGCACCACCTACACCACCACCACCAGGGCCGACGCCGGGATCACCGACTTGCCAATTGAAAGCCTTACTGCACCCGCCATGGCCGCCACCGTGTCCAAGAGAGGACGCCGTGCCACAACCAGACGCTGATACCGGGTACACGATTTGACCTGTTGTGCTGCCGGTAATCCCGCCACTGGGCGATGAACCACCGCTGCCGCCGGTCGAGCTGATCAGCTCACCGAACGACGAAGCCCCGCCAGCCCCACCGGCAAGCGAGGCGCCGGCAGGACGGGCAGCACCGCCGGCCCCGACGGTAACGGTTACCGATACGACGCCGCTCAGATCCAGCACCGATGAGCCCATGCCACCCCCGCCGCCACCACCACCGGCTACGCCATTACCTTCTACGTGCCCGCCGCCACCACCGCCGGCGGTCACCTTCACCCGAGCCCGGCGACGCCCCGAACGAAACAGTGGCGGCACCGTGTAAGTAAAAATTCCAGGGGTCGAGTACTTCGTGATCACCGTTTCGATACTTGGCGGCAACTGGGCCTGCCCAACACACCACCATCGGCCTACCGAATCGTTACGCAGGCAGAGGTAATCCCCGGCAAACAGCAGCTCGGTGGAGGTCTGGCCGGAGGTCGATCCCGTGGTATCGAGCAAAATCTTGTCCGTGCCACTTGCCGCAATTACCAGGGCGTTGGTCGTCAGGTCGACACGGCGCAGGATCACGTCCATCACACCCAGGGCGGGGTAACCGCCGGCAAAGTAATCGTGCGCGTGCCAGCACTGGCATCGAGCAGCACCAGCCCCCGGTGCGAGCTGGTCAAGGTCTTGTCGATGCTGAAGCTGTACACACCAGCAGACCCGGCCTTCTGCTCCAGAAGAGCATCGATCTGCGCCATCGTGTACGCATCGGTGATGTCGTAGCCGGCCAATGTGGTTGGATTCGTCGCGGCAATGACACGGCCGTAGGCATCCACCTTGACGCTGCGATAGGTACCGGCGGCGACCCCGCTGCGCCCGAAGGCCATTTCGAAGGCCAGCGCAGTGACGCCCAGGGTAATGGGTGCATCCGTGGTCAGTTGCCAGGCGCTGTCACCGTTGGCCGCGCCCCGCTCCACCAGCACCAGCAGGCCGGGCGTGACCTTGGCGCTGCTGTCCGCATCCGGGCAACGTGTCCACGCTCCACTGGCAACCAGATACAGGCCGTTGTCCTTGGCAGCGACCTGGTTCTTCACCAGCACGCGCGCGCCCGCCTGTAGCGCAACACCATCCATCGTCTGCAACCCGCTCAAGGTGATCGCGGCCGTGGTCGCAGCCAGCACCGAGTGCTTGAAGTCGCGCTTGGCCAGTTCCTCGGTCACGAACTCGCGGGTCGCCAGCACTACACCCGGATCGATCTTGAGTTGCACATTGCTGGCGCTGCTGACCACCAGGTTCATGCGCACCACCTGAGTGCGGCCCGAGCCCTGGTTGAGCAGCGGTTTGTAGGTAGGCGCACAGTTGGCCACCGCCACCAGGTCGCCGTCGGCGTCGTACAGCCCCACCTCGCGAATCCAGCGACCGCCAATCTCGGCAGGAATCACCTGCTCGGCGACGATGACCGCACTGTCCTTTTCGTCGACCTTGAGCTGGTTCAGCGGCGCCCGCCGCCACTCGTTGAGCAGGCTGGTCCAGCTCGCGTCGGGCATTGGCAGCGGCGGGTTGTCCAGCCCTGCCGGACTGGCGTCACCGACGGCCATGTGTGTGATTTTCCAAGGAATGCCCAGGGCATCCGCATTGGCCTGTTTCGCGGCCCCCACCTTGGTCAGGATCGCGTAGAACTGGGAGTTCTGATCAACCATTAGTAAATGTCCAGATAGTCAATGGTGTGTTCTCGCCCACCACGCCCGATGGCCCCCATGACCGTGAGGTCGGCCGGCGCAGGCGGGTAGATGTCAAGTTCGTCGCCGTCTTGCAGCGCGGCGCCGAGGTAAAGCGACCCAGCGGTTTCCAGGCTGATGACCAGGCCACTCAGGTGTCGGCTGACGGGCCTGGCGTCGTCGATCAGCCAGGTCAGTTCCTGGTACGTCTGTTCGCTGATCCCCGCCTCGGACACGCCGATCTTCAGCGCGAACGTGCCGGGCACCGCCGGGGGCGTGGCCTTGAACCACTCGATCACTTCGATCAAATAGCCAAACGGCTCCACCACGCGGCGCAATGCGCCGATCGTGCCCTTGTGGGCATGCACGTAGAACGAGGAGCGAATCACCGAGCGCTTGATCGCCTCGGGCCAGGTGTCGTCCCAACGGTCCACCGACCAGGCCCAGGCCAGCTGGTACAACAGGTTCGCCGGGCAGGTATAGGGGTTGTACAGGGTGCGCAGGGTGACCTTGAGGTCTTCGTTGGAGGCCGCCTCGACGGCCCGTTCCAGCGGCGTGCTGTTGAGCGGCAGGAGGCTGTGCATGTCAGCCCCCCCGCGTCAGTTCGAACCCGGTGCACCAGGCCGCCTGCGCCTTGCTCGGGCGGATGTCGGTCCAGTTGCGCAGCTCCACCCGGCTCACACCGGCGATGTGCAGTTGCGCATCGATGGCCGAGCGCGAAACCTCCACGCCCAGGCGTCGTCGGGGTTGACCCAGGCCTGCAGGCGCCGCTGGCACTCGGCCAGGGTCGCTTCGTTCTCCGGCCCCGTCCCGGCCATGTAGAGCACGGCATCGATGCGATAAGGAATCACCTCGGCACTGCGCACTTCCAGGCGGTCCGCCACCGGGCGTACATCGTCGTCGTTGAGGTAGGCGGCCACTTCGGCCAGCAACTGCGCACTGGCGATGCCGTCCTCCTCCAGGCTCAGCACCGTCACCTCCACCACTGCCGGTGACGGGCTTTCTGCAGAGGCATCGGCCACCTGCCCCGAGGCATTGCGTGCATGCAGGATGTAGCTGTTGCGCGGGCCGGCGGTGGTCAGGCCCTCGTACACCAGTTGCACCCGCTCGCGCAGTGCATCGTCTTCCTCAAGCACTTCGAGGGTCGGTGGCACACTGTTCGCGTCTTCGGCCTGTACCACCAGCCGCTTGAGCTGCACGTTGGCTGCCAGCTGGTCCAGGTCGCTGCCCTGGGCATAGGCCAGCAGCAGCGCCTTGGCGGCATCGTTGACCCGCGCCCGATTGAGCAGCTTGCGGTACGCGCCTACCTCCAGCAGTTTGGTTACCGGGTCGCTTTCCAGCAGCGCGTCCCAGTTCTCGCCCATGTGCGACCGAAAGGCCGCCAGGTCATCCTGGAAGATGTCCTCGAAGTCGAGGTCTTCCAGCACCTGCGGCGCGGGCAGCGCCGACAGTTCCACGTTGCTCATGCCGTTATCTCCAGCAGTTGGCTGTCACCCAGGTACTGCCCGCTCAGCTGCAGGCTGATCTGCCCGCCCACTACCGCCACCACGCGCACCCGCTGCAATTTCAGGCGTGGTTCCCAGCGGGTCAGGGCGCGGGCGACCTCGGCCTGCACCGCACTCTTCCAGCCCTCGTTGACTGGCAGGTCGACGAAACGGCGCAGCTTGCTGCCGTAGTCGGGGCGCATGCGCCGGCTGCCCAGCGGGGTGGTGAGGATGTCTTCGATGGACTGGCGCAGGTGCCCGATGCCGGACAGCGTCTGCCCGCCGTGGCGGCTCATGCCGATCATCGCGGTACCTCCCTGGCCTGAATGCATTCACTAGCCATGTTGTCTCCAGGCATAAAAAACCCGCGTCGGCGGGCGGGGTTCAGTGCTTGTGATTGGCGGTGTTGCCGCCGGTGTCGATGATCTTGCCGGCCCCCAGAATGTCACCGGTCACACGCAGGCCACCGTTGATGCTCACCTCACCGGTCAGGGCAATGTTGGCGGCGTTCAGGGTGATTGCGTTGTCGGTGACCAGCAGCGAGCTGCCGGCCACCTTGAGGCTGACGGTGCCACCGGGCAGCTCGATGCTGTAGCTGCGGGCCTGCCAGTCGTAGACCAGCGAGCCACCGTCATCGAAGCGCCATACCTCGACGTGCTCGCGGTTGTCGGGTGGCGCGCCGGCATTGCCGTACAGGCCCGGTACGAAGGTGCCCTGCGCCGGCTCACCGCTGGGGCTGAGCAGTGCGCCCTGCTCGTTCAGGCTCGGCGCACGCCAGTGGCGGGCCTTGCCTGCCGCGTGGCTGTGCCAGCGCACCCAGGCGCTGGTCCAGCCGGCGCCATCGGAGACCCGTACCCGCGCTGCTGCCAGGTCGATGCCGACCACCCGACATGGAATGACCACGCCGCCAGCATGCGGTCATGCATGGAGCTGGCGTAACTCATGCCATGTCCTCCGGTGCCTGGTAGCTGTCCTTGTGCGCGGGCCCTGTGTCGGGCTGAAGGCGAACAGCAGCGAACCGGGTGGCTGGTCTGGCCAGGGCCACTGCAGGTCGCCAAGATAAACGGGCTGCTGCCATTGCACCCGCCATTCCAGGGTGCCGGGTACTTCGGCAGGTATGGCTGAAGGGCGGGCCTGCACCTGGGAGATGGCGTCGACGAAACCCAGGCTCCAGAACTGCTGGCGCAGCAGCGCGGTCAATTGCGCGGCCAGTGTCATTGCTTCCAGCGAAGCCTGCTGGCGCGCTTTACTCACCAGAATCCTCGCCTCGAACGAGGCGTTAACGCATGTACGCCCATCGCCGGGGTCGACGCCAGGCCTCATGCCGGTGAGGGTGTGCATCAGCGCAGGCAAGGCCGTGTTCTCGTCCGGCAGCGCAAACGCTTCCACGTGCCGCAACTGGGGCATGCCCGCACTCAGGGTGGCGCTGATCGCTTGATGTAACGTCCCAAGTTCGTTCACGGTCACTCCTCGCTATCGGTGCGCTGTTCTGTTATTGCATCGCAATGAAAACGCCCAGGCGAACCTGGGCGTGACAGATGGATGCCGGGTCTACTGCAAGGGTTCAAATACCCATCGATGCCATTTCAAGCGGCGATCGATAGGTTGCGGCAGCAGTGGCGATGCAGGCCCGGGCCTGCAGATTGGCCTCCTTCATGTCGTTGATGGTATCGGCGATCTTCTGCGCGCCTTCCACGATCCACATGCGTGAGTAGATCAATGCGGCACCCGCCCCGGTGGCGATCACCAGGGCCCGGAACAAATCAGCCAGCAGAGCACTGCATGTGCCGATTTCGTTCACCGCCGTACCTACCACGGCCAGGACCTCCTCGTTGTAGTCCAGGTTGTTTGCCACACTGGCGCCCCAGATGCTGGTGACCAGGGCCTTGCAGTTCTGAATCTGTTCAGCAGTAAGTGACATGAGTCTTTCTCCGTTGATTGATCAAATGCGGGCGTGTGCCCTGTAGGTGTCGCTCGCAGGCGATGACTGGAGGCTCATGGCCTTCACCTCCGAACACCGACGCCCGTCAGCGGGGTGGATGGTCGGTTGGTTGCACAGGTGTGCAATCCTTCACACCCAGCCGCTTCGCAGCCCAGCGCTCGTAAAGCCCGATGGCCACGTCGGCGCCCGCCATGGCGGTCAGGCAACCAAAGGCTGCGGCGCTCCAGATCGACAGCCCGCTGGCATACAGCAGCATCACGGTCGATACGCCGCAGACCATGCAGGCCCCGGAGCGCAGCAGCAGTCGCCTGAACAGGCCCCAGCCGCGGGCGCCCTCCTTGTCTGCGCGCCACATCTCGCCAGACAGACCGCCCAGCAATGCCAGGACGATCACCAGCCAGATCGGCATTTCCAGCAACGTCTGTTGCTCGTTTGTCATGCTCGTGCTCCCTTGTTGAACAGCCGATCACTCGGCATTCCAAAAAGCCCGGTCGCCCAGGCTTTTCAGTAATGCGTGGTCGGATCGCCGGCCACTGCTGGTGCGCCGTGCGATCCCGCTTCAAATTGTTCCTCCGACCGCGGCCGCCTGCCCGCCGGATAACTGCTTACGGTGCTTTACGCTGCACACCCGGGTCAGTTGCCAACCCTCTGAACAGTTCAGGCCTGTTCATCGCTGCCTTTGCCACTGCCGGTGTCTGACCGGCTTGAGACAAAGATTATGCATCAATGCATATGCAGTCAATGCATTTATGGAAATATTTATGCATTTTCTTTTGCGTTGACGCATGCGGGCCTTGCGCGATGGGGCCTGCAGGGCTGTTTTATGCAGTCAACACCGGCTGCGAATCGGCAAGAGCGGGCTCATGAGGAGCAGAGATTTTGACGGGCGCCAGCAGATGAATTCCGTTTCCATCTGGTTGCTCGTGATCGGTGAGATCTGCGCAGTTGCTCCTGAGCGGGCAGATAGATAGCTGTGGCATCGCCATCAACGTTGCATTGGAAGTGAGGCGAAAGGCTATAATCGCGGAATTTTCCTCGCTTTGACGGGGCTGTTCTCCTCCGTCGGACATCAAGTGCTTACCCTATAAATGACACAACCTACCCTTCATCTTTCTCATCCCAAATATCGCCCAGATATCGACGGCTTGCGGGCTGTTGCCGTCTTGGCAGTAGTTATCTATCACGCCTTCCCAGTGTGCTCAGGGGAGGGTTTATCGGCGTCGATATATTCTTTGTCATCTCAGGCTACCTGATTTCCACTATCATTTTTGAAAGCCTGGATCGGGGCGCATTCAGTTTTACCGAGTTCTACGCACGACGTATAAAACGCATATTTCCTGCGCTGCTGCTGATACTTTCAGCGTGTTATGGTTTCGGCTGGTTCACGTTGCTGGACGATGAATTCAGGCAACTGGGAAAACATATCGCAGGCGGCGCCGGTTTCGTCTCGAACCTGGTGCTATGGAGTGAGGTCGGTTATTTCGACAACTCAGTGGAAACCAAACCGCTATTGCATTTGTGGAGTTTGGGCGTAGAGGAACAGTTTTACATTGTCTGGCCAATATTGTTGTGGGTGGCGTGGCGATTCAGGTTCAACGTTCTGGCCTTGACGATCCTCTTGGGTGCTGTCTCATTTTTCCTGAGCGTCAAAGGCGTCAAGCATGATGCGATCGCCACATTCTATTCACCACATACACGTTTCTGGGAGTTGCTGGCCGGCACGCTTCTCGCCTGGCTCACCCTTTATAGAACGCGTGCCGTGCGAAAACGACTTGGGCATGTGCTTTCCGTGCTGGGTGTGTGTTTACTGGTATTCGGCTTCTTCAGGATAAACAAAGGCCTCAACTTTCCTGGAAAATGGGCACTCGTTCCAGTACTGGGCGCTGTGTTGATCATTGCGGCGGGCCCTGATGCCTGGTTCAATCGCAGGGTGCTGGGTAACAAGTTGGCCGTGTGGTTCGGCTTGATCAGCTTCCCTCTCTACCTGTGGCACTGGCCCTTGTTGTCTTTCGCAAGGATCGTGGAAGGCGAAGTACCCACTGTCGGCATTCGCGTAGCGGCCGTACTGTTGGCTATTCTTCTGGCTTGGCTGACATACAGGCTGGTGGAGCTTCCCCTGCGTTCAAGGTGGCAGGGGCGCTCCAAGGTCATTGTGCTCGTGCTGCTGGCAGCTGGCTGCGGAGCAACAGGCTATGCGACCTACACGCAGGACAGCATTGCACAGCGAACGCATAACCAAAAACTCATGACCTACCAGAACAGTATAAAAGTCACTGAGCGAGCGGCCGAATGCTTTGAAATACCCTATGCCTACAAGAAGCCGGATGGCTGGTTCTGCGGGCTGGGTGAGCGTGGTGCGCCCGTTGAGTACTTTGCGTACGGTGACAGTCATGCACTGAGCCTGGTGCCGGCATTGGAGAAGTTTGCACGCGACCATAAGGTAGGCATGAAGTTTACGGGAACATCTGGCTGCCCCTCGCTGCTGGGTATCCAGTCACTGCGTGGCGAAGCCGGAATTGAAAAACACAATTGCCAGGCATTGAACGAGCGCATCTTCAACGACGTTCGGGCCTCGGGTATTAAGCACGTCATATTGATCAATCGCTGGACGTATTACACTTCATCACCGTCACGCCCTTCGGAGTTCAATGGCATTGCAAGAGATCCATCCGCAAAGGCAACGGTCCAGAGCTCAACCCATGACCTTGTCTGGGCAATGGATAACACCGTTTCTCGCTATGCCCAGATTGGCGTGAACGTTATCTTCATCGAGGATAACCCGCAGCAGCGGTATGAGCCCAAGGATGTATTACGGCGTGGGCGCGGCATAGAACGCGAATACTTGAAGTTGTCGGTCAGCCGCGAAGAGCATGTTCGCAATCAAGCATTCGTGAACGCGGCGTTGCGCAAGACATCCGCCACAATCATCAACTTCGACCGCGCGCTGTGCCCTGGGGATATCTGCCCGCTGGTCGAGGGGAACGCGTTTCTGTATTCCGATGATGATCACCTGAGTATCACGGGGGCGCTCAAGGTCTATCCCGCGCTGGCCGAAGGGCTTACCCGCTCGGCACAAACCGCCGAAATGGCGAAGTAGCCAGCGCGCTGATGCTTGCTCCGACAGGGCCGACCCCGCAAACTTTTGCAGGTATCGGTCTTGCCGGAAAGGATCAATAAGGGGTTTGAGCAGGCACAAAAAACCCGCCGGGCGGGTTTCTGAGAAAGCGTAGAACCTAGCGGGCGTACATGCCCCACCAGAACACATGCCCGAGGATGCTGATTTGCTCCTCCTGCATCTGCTGGAAGGTGTAGTCCTCGTCCGGGTGCTCGTCGCGGTTGAAGCTGCGCAGGCGGATACCCGTGGGCAGGCGATACAGCTGTTTCACGCGCAACTGGCCATTGTGGTTGATGGCATACAGGTCGCCGTCGACAATGTCGCCGATGCCGCTCTTGCCCGCATTCACCCCCACCGTGGCGCCATCACGCAGCACCGGCAGCATGCTGTTGCCGCGCACCGTCACGCACTTGGCCTGGTCGAACTGCACGCCGTTGTGACGCAGGCTGCGCTTGCCGAAGCGCAGGCTGGCCTTCTCGCTTTCCTCGATGACGAATCGTCCTGATCCTGCTGCCAACTCGACCTCACGAAGAAACGGAATGGACACCTCGTCGTCCTCGACGGGGGTGTCGTCATCCCACAGGCTGATGTCCTGCAGCTGCACGTCGGCGCGCGGCGTGTTCGCCGGGCGGGTATCGCCCAGGTCGGTACGGCCGCGCAACTGATCGGTGCTCACGCCGAAGTACTCGGCGATCTTCGACACATGCTTGTCGGAAGGATCGACGATCTTCTCGCTGAGAATCCGCGACAGGGTGGATTGGGGCACGCCGGTGCGACGGTGAAGCTCCGTGGGGGAGATCCCGTGGCGGTCGAGCAATGCTCTCAAGACGGTAGCTACGTTGCGTTTTTGCATAACGTGCATAATAACCATCTCGTGCACAAATGCAAATTCAAATATGCATTAACACAATGCCAGGGGCAAAAGGTCGCTGCGCAGCGTTAGGCCCGGCAACGGGGAAAAAATCCCTGTACCATTGCCCGCTGCCTTTGGTCTAAACGACACTGCGAGCCAAGTTTCTGTAATGAGCGATCTTTCCGCACACACCCCGATGATGCAGCAGTACTGGAAGCTGAAGAACCAGCACCCGGACCAGCTGATGTTCTACCGCATGGGCGATTTCTACGAGATCTTCTACGAAGACGCGAAGAAGGCCGCCAAACTGCTGGATATCACCCTGACCGCCCGCGGGCAGTCGGCGGCCAGTCGATCCCCATGTGCGGTATCCCCTACCACGCCGCCGAAGGCTACCTGGCCAAGCTGGTGAAGCTGGGCGAATCGGTGGTGATCTGCGAGCAGATCGGCGACCCGGCCACCAGCAAGGGCCCGGTGGAACGCCAGGTGGTGCGCATCATCACCCCAGGCACGGTCAGCGACGAAGCCCTGCTCGACGAGCGCCGCGACAACCTGATCGCCGCCGTACTGGGTGACGAACGCCTGTTCGGCCTGGCCGTGCTGGATATCACCAGCGGCAACTTCACCGTGCAGGAGTTCAAGGGCTGGGAAAACCTGCTGGCCGAGCTCGAGCGGGTCAACCCCGTGGAGCTGCTGATCCCGACGACTGGCCCCAGGGCCTGCCCGCCGAGAAGCGCCGTGGCTCGCGCCGCCGCGCACCATGGGACTTCGACCGTGACTCGGCGCGCAAGAGCCTGTGCCAGCAGTTCGCAACCCAGGACCTCAAGGGCTTCGGCTGCGAGAAGCTGACCCTGGCCATCGGCGCCGCCGGCTGCCTGCTCGCCTACGCCAAGGAAACCCAGCGCACCGCCCTGCCGCACCTGCGCAGCCTCAAGCACGAGCGGCTGGACGACACCGTGGTGCTAGACGGCGCCAGCCGGCGCAACCTAGAGCTGGACGTCAACCTGGCCGGGGGCCGCGACAACACCCTGCAATCGGTGATCGACCGCTGTCAGACCGCCATGGGCAGCCGCCTGCTGACCCGCTGGCTGAACCGGCCGCTGCGTGACCTGAAGGTGCTGCAGGCCCGCCAGAGCTCGATTCGCTGCCTGCTCGACGGCTACCGCTTCGAGAAGCTGCAACCGCAACTGAAGGACATCGGCGATATCGAGCGGATTCTCGCCCGTATCGGCCTGCGCAATGCTCGCCCACGGGACCTGGCGCGCCTGCGCGACGCGCTTGGCGCGCTGCCTGAACTGCAGAACGCCATGGCCGAGCTGGAGGCACCGCACCTGGCGCGCCTGGCGGCCATCGCCGGTACCTACCCGGAACTGGCCGACCTGCTGCAGAAGGCGATCATCGACAACCCGCCTGCGGTGATCCGTGATGGCGGCGTGCTCAAGGTCGGCTATGACGCCGAGCTCGACGACCTGCTGTCGATGAGCGAGAACGCCGGGCAGTTCCTGATCGACCTCGAAGCCCGCGAAAAGGCCCGCACGGGCCTTGCCAACCTCAAGGTCGGCTACAACCGCGTGCATGGCTACTTCATCGAGCTGCCGAGCAAGCAGGCCGAACAGGCGCCGGCCGACTACATCCGCCGCCAGACCCTCAAGGGCGCCGAGCGCTTCATCACCCCGAGCTCAAGACGTTCGAAGACAAGGCGCTGTCGGCCAAGAGCCGTGCCCTGGCGCGCGAGAAGATGCTCTACGATGCGTTGCTCGAAACCCTGATCGGCCACCTGGCCCCGCTGCAGGACACCGCCGCGGCGCTGGCCGAACTGGATGTGGTCAGCAACCTGGCCGAGCGTGCGCTGAACCTTGACCTCAACTGCCCGACATTCGTCGACGAACCGTGCATGCGCATCAGCCAGGGTCGCCACCCGGTGGTCGAGCAGGTGTTGACCACGCCGTTCGTGGCCAACGACCTGGGCCTGGACGACAACACGCGCATGCTGGTGATCACCGGCCCGAACATGGGTGGTAAGTCCACCTATATGCGCCAGACCGCACTGATCGTGCTGCTGGCGCATATCGGCAGCTTCGTGCCGGCCGCCAGCTGCGAGCTGTCGCTGGTGGACCGCATCTTCACCCGTATCGGCTCCAGCGACGACCTGGCCGGTGGGCGCTCTACCTTCATGGTGGAGATGAGCGAAACCGCCAACATCCTGCACAACGCCACCGAACGCAGCCTGGTGCTGATGGACGAAGTGGGCCGCGGCACCAGTACCTTCGATGGCCTCTCGCTGGCCTGGGCCGCCGCCGAGCGCCTGGCCCAGCTGCGCGCCTACACGCTGTTCGCCACGCACTACTTCGAACTGACCGTGCTGCCCGAAAGCGAGCCGCTGGTGGCCAACGTGCACCTGAACGCTACCGAGCACAACGAACGCATCGTGTTCCTGCACCATGTGCTGCCAGGGCCTGCCAGCCAGAGCTACGGCCTGGCAGTGGCACAACTGGCAGGCGTGCCGGCCCCGGTGATCCAGCGAGCCCGCGAGCACCTGGGCCGCCTGGAAACCAACAGCCTGCCCCACGAAACCGCGCCAGCAAGCCCGGGAGCGCCCAGCACGCCGCACCAGAGCGACCTGTTCGCCAGCCTGCCGCATCCGGTGATCGAGAAGATCGGCAAGCTCGACGTGGACAACCTGACGCCACGCCAAGCTATCGAAATGCTCTATACACTAAAGACTCTGTTATAACGCCCCATCGCACAAACTGATAGAATCCCGCGCGGTTCGGCGGGGCAGCGAGTTATTAGCCTGGCTCGCTGCCGACCTACCGAACCGAGCGGCCCTGTCTGGAAGGGAACGCTGCCGTCGCCTGAGGAGAAAATTAGAAATGACCTTCGTCGTCACCGACAACTGCATCAAGTGCAAGTACACCGACTGTGTAGAAGTCTGTCCGGTGGACTGCTTCTACGAAGGCCCGAACTTCCTGGTCATTCACCCGGATGAGTGCATCGACTGTGCACTGTGCGAGCCTGAGTGCCCCGCCGTTGCGATCTTCTCGGAAGATGAAGTGCCGGCCGGCATGGAAAACTTCATCGAGCTCAACGCCGAGCTGGCCGAAATCTGGCCGAACATCACCGAGAAGAAGGATTCGATGCCAGACGCTGCAGAGTGGGATGGCAAGCCGGGCAAGATTGCAGATCTGGAGCGTTGATCGACGCCGGATCAATGAAAAAGGCCCTTCGGGGCCTTTTTTTATGTTCGCTGCAGGGCCAGCCACTTTTTCGCAGGCAAAAAAAAGGGGCGGTATGACCCGCCCACATTTTTTTCCGTAGTCCCTGTATTCCCTATCATCATCCTGATGAATCGCATCCCGCGATGTCCTTGGCGCTCATCCTTGAGAACCTGTGTCAGTCCGTAGACACAGTTCAGATACTATCCCCTGCAGCCGGCAGAGCAACTGGTAAAAGCTCTCAAAAAAAGTCCGGAAGGTGACGCCACCTCACAATAAACTCTTTCAATATCAATTGGTTAGACAAAATACCACGTCAAAACCGACTGGAATTTACACCCTCTTGATGTAAAGGCTTACGGATCTTGTAAGCGATAACCTACAAATCCAATAACAATACGCAACCGGGAAAGGTTGCCGCCGTGGTATCGGTGTTTCTGCGCGTGTCTGAGCGCTTTAGACAGGCACGAACAAAAACGCCTCGACTGGGTCGAGGCGCCTTTTCACAGCCGTCGCAGTTACTGGAACAGCGACTCGCTGGACAGACCGTTCTTCTCCAGGATCTCCCGCAGCCGCTTGAGGCCCTCCACCTGGATCTGACGTACCCGCTCCCGGGTAAGACCAATCTCCAGGCCAACATCCTCCAGGGTGCTGCTCTCATGCCCGCGCAGGCCAAAGCGGCGAATCACCACCTCACGCTGCTTGTCGGTCAGTTCGCTCAGCCACAGGTCAATGCTCTGGGACAGGTCGTCGTCCTGCAACAGCTCGCAGGGGTCGGTGGGACGATCGTCCGTGAGGGTATCGAGCAGGGTCTTGTCAGAGTCCGGGCCCAGTGAAACGTCCACCGAAGACACGCGCTCGTTCAGGCCGAGCATGCGCTTGACCTCCCCTACGGGTTTTTCCAGCAGGTTGGCGATCTCTTCCGGTGACGGCTCGTGATCGAGTTTCTGGGTCAGCTCGCGTGCTGCACGCAGGTAGACGTTCAGTTCCTTGACCACATGGATCGGCAGGCGAATGGTGCGCGTCTGGTTCATGATGGCGCGTTCGATGGTCTGGCGGATCCACCAGGTGGCGTAGGTCGAGAAACGGAACCCACGCTCGGGGTCGAACTTCTCGACTGCGCGAATCAGGCCCAGGTTGCCCTCTTCGATCAGGTCGAGCAGCGATAGCCCGCGGTTGACATAGCGGCGCGCAATCTTCACCACCAGGCGCAGGTTGCTTTCGATCATGCGTTTGCGCCCGGCAGGGTCGCCACTTTGCGACAGACGCGCAAAATGAACTTCTTCTTCCGGGGAAAGCAGGGGCGAAAAGCCGATTTCGTTGAGGTAGAGCTGAGTTGCATCAAGTGCTCGAGTGTAATCGATGTACTTGTGCTGTTTGAGCGGTGAGCCTTGTTTGGCCCGGGTCCGAACCGGAGATACAGCAGGTTCGTCTGACACCACATCCGTTTCCAAAACGATGCCGGTTTCCATAAGGAGCACCTCATCGTCGATGTCAAACTCCGGCACTTCTTTACTGAGAGCCATTGTTATAGTCCTTTGCTGAGTTCGAACTCAGACTCAAGCGGCGCCTTTATCCTTGGCAACGCTGAGCCTGTCCCCACTACGCGAAGGAACAGGCCGGGTACATGCTTATCAACGACGTGGCAGGAATTGCAACGGATCTACAGGTTTGCCCTGGCGGCGAATCTCGAAGTGAAGCTTCACCCGGTCGGTGCCCGTGGACCCCATTTCGGCAATTGTCTGCCCAACCTTGACCTGCTGTCCCTCCCGAACCAACAGCCTGCGGTTGTGACCGTAGGCACTGACGTAGGTATCGCTGTGCTTGATGATTACCAGTTCACCGTAGCCCCGCAAGCCACTTCCGGCGTACACAACGGAACCATCCGACGCAGCAAAAACAGGCTGTCCCAAATCACCGGCGATATCAATGCCTTTATTCAAACTACCGTTTGAAGCGAATTTTCCAATCAGCACACCGTTGGCCGGCCATGCCCAGCCACCGGCCGAACGCTCCGAAGCCGGCACCTGGACAGGGGTGGTGGCGACGACGGGCGGCGCGCTGGTACCGCCTGAAGACGTGGTTTTTGCCGGTGCCGGGGTACTTGCCGGACGACGGGTGACCGTGGTCTTGCTGGAGGGCGAGGTGGAGGTGACGACCCGCGAGCCGCTGCTGGTAGCCGTGCCGGAGCCGAAGCGGATCGCCTGGCCGGGCCGGATGGTATAAGGCGCCGGGATACCGTTGCGCGCAGCGAGCTCCTTGTAGTCCCAGCCGTAGCGAAAGGCAATCGAGAACAGCGTATCGCCCGGGCGAACCACGTACTGCCCCGTAGTGACCACCGGGCGCTTGGGCGCGGCGCTGTTGCGGTCGACCACCCGCACGCTGCTCGAAGATGAACTGGAACACCCTGAAACCAGGGTTCCCAAGGCGAGTGCAATCACCAGAAGCTTTAAGCTCGATAGACCCATGCGCTGCCGAATGACTGTGTGACTCACCCGCCGCTCCCTTATGTGGTGACCGATGTAGGAATGCAATATTGTTGCAATTATAACCGAGCGCACAGGCAATGCAGATCAACTGCTTGCCAGGTTGTGCGATCGTTCAAGAAACCGCACGCCCCATAGACCCGGCAATGCACCGGGAATTCGACGCCCGCGAAAAAATCGACTCAGCTCAATGTGCCATTGAGCAACGGCACGAAGCGTACGTCGCACAGTTTGCGCCGCGAGAAGCCCTGTTCTTCGCGCACTATCAACAGCAATTGCTGTGTCTCGCCACTGGCGCCCACCGGTATCACCATGCGCCCGCCCGGTGCCAACTGGTCGAGCAAGGCCTGGGGCACTTCGGGTGCGCCAGCGGTGACGATGATGCCATTGTAGGGGGCCAGTGCCGGCCATCCCTCGAAACCGTCGCCCCAGCGGAACACCTGGTTGCGCAGGTTCAACTCGACCAGCCGTTCCTTGGCGCGGTCCTGCAGGGGCTTGATGCGCTCTACCGAGAACACCCGCTCCACCAGCCTGGACAGCACTGCGGTCTGGTAGCCAGACCCGGTGCCGATCTCCAGCACCTTGTCCAGCGGACCGTCCTCCAGCAGCACCTCGCTCATGTACGCGACCATGAACGGCTGCGAGATGGTCTGGTTGTTGCCGATGGGCAGGGCGGTATCTTCATACGCACGGTGCGACAGCGCCTCGTCGACGAACATGTGCCGCGGGATGTTGCGCAAGGCCTCGAGCACCCGCTGGTCCTTGATGCCTTCCTCGATCAAACGCTGGATCAGCCGTTCACGGGTTCGCTGCGAAGTAAAACCGATACCATGGCGCATCAGATCCTCCGGCTCTCGCATCAGAGCAGCCCCTCCAGCCAACCCTCGAGACGGTCGAAGGCATCGTTGAAGGTGCGGTCAAGCTGTAGCGGGGTGATCGAGACATAGCCCTGCATCACCGCGTGAAAATCGGTACCCGGGCCGCCATCCTCGGCGTCGCCGGCCACCGCGATCCAGTAGCCTTCCTTGCCGCGCGGGTTGACCACCTTGGTCGGCGCCGCCGCACGTGCACGATGCCCCAGGCGTGTCAGTTGGATGCCACGGATGTGTTCCAGCGGCAGGTTGGGAATGTTCACATTGAGTACGGTGCGCGGTGGCAGCTCAAGGCTTGCATGCGCCTCGACCAGCTTGCGCGCAAAATAGGCGGCAGTGGGCAGGTTGTCCGGCAGGCGCGAGAGCAACGAGAAGGCAAACGAGGTGCCCCCAGGAATCGACCTTCCAGCGCCGCGGCGACCGTGCCCGAGTAAAGCACGTCATCGCCCAGGTTGGCGCCCAGGTTGATACCCGAGACGACCATGTCCGGCGGATGCTCCAGCAGCCCGTTCAGGCCCAGGTGCACGCAATCGGTCGGTGTGCCGTTGAGGCTGATGTAGCCGTTGGCCAGGGTCTGCGGATGCAGCGGGCGGTCGAGCGTCAGCGAACTGCTGGCGCCGCTCTTGTCCTGGTCCGGGGCAATCACCACGCACTCGGCATAATCCGCCAGCGCAGCATGCAGCGCGGCGAGACCGGGTGCGGTGACCCCGTCGTCGTTCGAAATCAGAATACGCATGGGCTGTCCGTCTGCCCTGCCGGCACCAGATCGACGAGTTCGCGCACCACCACGGTGGCGAAGCATCCGGCCGGAAGGACGAATTCCAGTTGCAGGATATCAGGCTCGGGATAATGCCACGTCAAGCCGCCAATGGGCAGCCGCAGAATGCGCCGCTCCTGTTTGAGGTTGGCATTGCCCAGCCATTGGCACAGGGCTGCCTCCTGTTCGGCCACGCGTTGCTCGATCGCACCGCCTGCCCCACTGGTGGCCGGCAGGCCCTCGCCCCACAGCGGCCCGGTAGGGTGCAGGTCGAGTATTGCCAGGCGCGGGTCGCTGCACTCGGCCTCGCCCGCCGCGAAAAAGCTGCGGCTGTCGGTGAACGCCAGCAGGTCGCCGACCTGAGCCTGTTGCCAGCTGCCATCGGCAACCCGCTCGGCCAGCACCCGGTTGAACAGGTAGCTGCGTGCGCTGGACAGCAGCCGCGAGCGCACATTGCGCTGCTCGGGCAGGGCCTTGCGCTCGGCCCACTGGCGCGCATCGTGCACGTTGCCGCCCGCAAAGCCGAAGCGCTGGCTGCCGAAGTAGTTGGGCACGCCTTGTATGCGCAATTGCTCGAGGCGCGCGTCCAGGGCCTGGTGATCGGCGCTGAGCGCTGTGAGGCGCAGGGTGAAGCCGTTGGCCGAGTGCGCGCCACGCTGGAGTTTGCGCGAGTGGCGGGTGTGTCTGAGGATGCTCAGGGTTTCGTTTTCAGCCGCGCTCAGGTCAGGGTCGGCCTTGCCCGGCAGGTGCAGGCTGAACCATTGGCGAGTCAGCGCCTGACGGTCCTTGAGGCCGGCATAGCTCACGGTGCGCAGCGGTACGCCGGCGGCGCGGGCCAGGCGGCGGGCGGCCTCCTCGGTGTTGAGGTCGCGTTTCTCGACCCACAGCCACAAGTGCTCGCCTTCACCCGACAGGGGAATGTCGAGCACTTCATCGACCTGGAAATCTTCGGCCGTGGCCTTGAGGATGGCGCTGCCCAGCGCCGGCCCGGCTGCCTGCGGGCCGAGCAGTTCGAGTTCGGTCATGCGCGCAGCAACAACGCGACGGCGTGAACGGCGATGCCTTCTTCACGGCCGGTGAAGCCGAGCTTCTCTTCGGTGGTGGCCTTGACGTTGACCTGGTCGAGCTCGACCTGCAGGTCCTGGGCGATCAGGGTACGCATGGTTTCGATGTGCGCGGCCATCCGGGGTGCCTGGGCCACGATGGTGGCGTCGACGTTGCCCACCTTCCAGCCCTTGGCATGGATGATCGACAGGATGTGGCGCAGCAGCACGCGGCTGTCGGCGCCCTTGAACTGCGGGTCGGTATCGGGGAAATGCTTGCCGATGTCACCCAGCGCGGCGGCGCCCAGCAGTGCATCGCTCAGCGCGTGCAGCAGCACATCGCCGTCGGAATGGGCCAGCAGGCCGAACTTGTGCGCAATGCGCACCCCACCCAAGGTGATGAAATCGCCTTCCGCGAAGCGGTGCACATCGTAGCCGTGGCCAATACGCATAAAAAAACGCCCTGATTGAGTCAGGGCGTGATTCTACCTGCTTTGCCGGGGGTTTGGCTTATTTGTAGGACTAGCCCTACGCCCGCCCCAATGCCGCCGCATGGTGGCGCAGGTGGTCATCGATGAAGCTGGCGATGAAGTAGTAGCTGTGGTCGTAGCCAGGCTGCAGGCGCAACGTCAGCGGGTAACCAGCCGCCTGCGCGGCCTGGGCCAGCACTTCGGGCTTGAGCTGGGTTTGCAGGAAGTCGTCGCGATCGCCCTGGTCGACCAGCAGCGGCAGCGTTTCCTGCGCCTGCGCGATCAGCACGCTGGCATCCCATTCGCGCCAGCGCGAACGCTCCTCGCCCAGGTAGCGACCGAACGCCTTCTGGCCCCAGGGGCAGTCCATCGGGTTGCCGATGGGCGAGAACGCCGACACCGACACATAGCGCCCGGGGTTGCGCAAGGCGCACACCAGCGCGCCGTGCCCACCCATGGAGTGACCGCTGATGCTGCGCGCAGCGGAGGCCGGGAAATGCGCCTCCACCAGTGCCGGCAGCTCATCCACCACGTAGTCGTGCATGCGGTAGTGCTCGGCCCACGGCTGTTCGGTGGCATTGAGGTAGAACCCCGCGCCCAGGCCGAAGTCCCAGGCGCCGTCCGGGTCGTCCGGTACCTGTGGCCCGCGCGGGCTGGTGTCCGGCGCCACGATGATCAGGCCGAGCTCGGCGGCAAGCTTGTGCGCGCCGGCCTTCTGCATGAAGTTCTCGTCGGTGCAGGTCAGCCCGCTCAGCCAGTACAGCACCGGCAGCTTGCCGCCCTGCTCCGCCTGCGGCGGCAGGTAAACGGCAAACACCATGTCGCACCCCAGCACGCTGGAGCGGTGCCGGTAGCGCTTGTGCCAGCCGCCGAAGCTCTTCTGGCAGGAGATGTTTTCCAGGCTCATGGCAGACCTCAGAAGTGGATGACGCTGCGGATGCTCTTGCCTTCATGCATCAGGTCGAAGGCCTTGTTGATGTCTTCCAGGCCCATGGTGTGGGTAATGAAGGTGTCCAGCGGGATCTCGCCCTGCTCGGCCATGTCCACATAGCTTGGCAGCTCGGTGCGACCACGCACGCCACCGAATGCCGAGCCGCGCCAGACGCGGCCGGTGACCAGCTGGAACGGACGCGTTGCGATCTCCTGGCCGGCACCGGCGACGCCGATGATCACCGACTCGCCCCAGCCCTTGTGGCAGCACTCCAGGGCCGCACGCATCAGTTGCACGTTGCCGATGCACTCGAACGAGAAGTCCACGCCGCCATCGGTCAGGTCCACGATCACTTCCTGGATCGGGCGATCGTAGTCCTTGGGGTTGATGCAGTCGGTGGCACCCAGCTGGCGTGCGATCTCGAACTTGGCCGGGTTGATGTCGATGGCGATGATGCGGCTGGCCTTGGCCTTGACCGCTCCGATCACGGCCGACAGGCCGATGCCGCCAGGCCGAAGATGGCCACGGTGTCACCCGGCTTGACCTTGGCGGTATTGAGTACCGCACCGATGCCGGTGGTCACGCCGCAACCGAGCAGGCACACCTTCTCCAGCGGGGCCTCTTTCTGGATCTTGGCCACGGAAATTTCCGGCAGCACGGTGTATTCGGAGAAGGTCGAGGTGCCCATGTAGTGGAACAGCGGCTGACCCTTGTAGGCAAAACGCGTGGTGCCGTCGGGCATCAGGCCCTTGCCCTGGGTCGCGCGGATGGCCTGGCACAGGTTGGTCTTGCCCGACTTGCAGAACTTGCACTGGCGACATTCCGGGGTGTAGAGCGGGATCACGTGATCGCCCACCGCCACCGAGGTCACGCCCTCACCGATGGCCTCGACGATGGCGCCGCCTTCATGGCCCAGGATGGACGGGAAGATGCCTTCCGGGTCGGCGCCCGACAGCGTGTAGGCGTCGGTGTGGCAGACGCCGCTGGCGACCACGCGCAACAGCACTTCGCCGGCCTTGGGCATGGCCACGTCGACTTCGACGATCTCCAGCGGTTTCTTGGCTTCGAAGGCAACGGCAGCACGGGACTTGATCATCAAGGTTCTCCACAAAGGTTTCAGTTCAGGCGTGAAGTGTAATTCATCGTCTTTTGCTTAATAATCGAGCCAAACACAAAACATTATTGCCATGCAGGGATAATCGATGAGCAGCCGCTGGGAAGGGATCGACGAATTCGTCGCGGTGGCCGAATCGGGCCAGTTCACTGCGGCAGCCGAGCGCCTGGGGGTATCGTCGTCGCACGTCAGCCGTGCGGTGGCGCGCCTGGAAGATCGCCTGCAGACGCGCCTTTTGTACCGCAGCACGCGCAAGGTGACCTTGAGCGAGGCCGGGCAGACCTTTCTTCAGCACTGCCAGCGCCTGCAGGATGGCCGCGAAGAGGCCCTGCGCGCCATAGGCGACCTGACCAGCGAGCCCAAGGGGCTGCTGCGCATGACCTGTGCGGTGGCCTATGGCGAGCGCTTCATCGTGCCGCTGGTCACCCGCTTCATGGCGCAGTACCCGCAGTTGCGGGTGGACATCGAGCTGACCAACCGCACCCTCGACCTGCTGCACGAAGGCATGGACATGGCGATTCGCCTGGGTCGGTTGCAGGAGTCACGCCTGGTGGCGGCACGCCTGGCCCCACGGCGCATGTACCTGTGCGCCTCGCCAGCGTACCTGGAGCGCTATGGGCGGCCCCACAGCGTGTCGGAGCTGGCGCGGCACAACTGCCTGATCGGCAGCACGGATATCTGGGCCTTGCAGCAGGAGGGCGGGAAATCAGTCAGCGGGTGCAGGGCAACTGGCGCTGCAACAGCGGGCAGGCGGTGCTGGATGCGGCGCTGCAGGGGATGGGGCTGTGCCAGTTGCCGGACTACTACGTGCTGGAGCATCTGGGCAGTGGCGCGCTGGTGTCGCTGCTTGAAGCGCATCAGCCGCCGAATACGGCGGTGTGGGCGTTGTACCCGCAACAGCGGCACCTGTCGCCGAAGGTGCGCAAGCTGGTGGATTATCTACGGGAGAAGTTGGGACAGTTGCCTGAGTACCGCAGCGTGTAGAAAACGTCGCGGGCTCCCACAAGCAGTTCACACGCCCTTGAACGTGCTGCAGTCCCTTGTGCAGGCTGGCTTGCCAGCGAATGGTCCACCGCGGTCAATTGCCGCGATTGAGCCCAGCGCTGTCTCAGCCACTCCAGGTCTTCCGGTCGCGTCACCTTGATATTGTCGTTGCGCCCTTCGACCAGGCGTGGCGCCTGCCCCGACCATTCGATGGCCGACGCCTCGTCGGTGATCGCCACGTCCGCCACCAGGCTGTCTGCCAGCGCACGGTGCAATGCCCCCAGGCGGAACATCTGCGGGGTGTACGCCTGCCACACCGTGCTGCGGTCGATAGGTGGCGCTTACCCGCCCGTTGGCATCGGCACGCTTGAGCGTGTCGCGCGCCGGCACCGCCAGCAGCCCGCCCACCGGATCATTCGCCAGCTCGCCCAGCAGGCGGTCAAGGTCGTCGCGCGCCAGGTTCGGCCGCGCCGCATCGTGCACCAGCACCCAGTCGTTGTCGGCCGCGCCCTGGGCGTGCAGCAGCAGCAAGGCGTTGAGCACCGAATCGGCACGCTCGCGCCCACCTGCCGCACGCTGGATGCGCGTATCGCTGGCGCAGGCCAGGCCCGGCCAGTAAGGGTCGTCGGCAGCAATGCTGACCACCACGCCCTTGAGGCATGGATGGTCGAGAAAACAGTCGAGGCTATGCTCGAGAATCGTCCGCCCGCCCAGTTGCAGGTACTGCTTGGGACGGTCGGCCGCCATGCGGGCACCAACACCCGCGGCAGGAATCACTGCCCAGAAGGCAGGCAGGGACGCCGTCATTGGGCCAACTGGTAGAGGGTTTCACCCTCCTTGACCATACCCAGCTCATGACGAGCGCGTTCTTCGACGGTTTCCATACCTTTCTTCAACTCCAGCACTTCGGCATCAAGCACGCGATTACGCTCCAGCAGACGCTCGTTTTCAGCGTGCTGGTCGGCGATCTGCTGCTTGAGGTCGGCAACCTGGGCCAGGCTGCCGTTGCCCACCCACAGACGGTACTGCAGGCCACCCAGCAACAGGAGCAAGACGAGGAACAACCAATAGGGACTACGCATCAGGGTATCCACTGGAAAAAGGCCGCCCGTGCACAAGGGGCTGATGGCACGAAGCCTGACCGAAGCCAGGCTTTGTGGGGAAAGCACTTGCTGCACAGGGTTGCTGAAAGATTAGCTGCGTCTTTCAGCCTCACACTGCGGCCTTTTTACCATCTCTGGCTTAGCCGCGAAACTCGCCGCGACCACGGTACACAGCCTTGCTGCCCAGTTGCTCTTCGATACGCAGCAATTGGTTGTACTTGGAGACGCGGTCGGAGCGGCACAGCGAACCGGTCTTGATCTGGCCGGCAGCGGTACCCACGGCCAGGTCGGCAATGGTCGAATCTTCGGTTTCGCCCGAACGGTGCGAGATCACCGCGGTGTAACCGGCGGCCTTGGCCATCTGGATGGCTTCCAGGGTTTCGGTCAGGGTGCCGATCTGGTTGAACTTGATCAGGATCGAGTTGGCGATCTTCTTGTCGATGCCTTCCTTCAGGATCTTGGTGTTGGTCACGAACAGGTCGTCACCGACCAGTTGCACCTTGTCGCCGATCTTGTCGGTCAGGATCTTCCAGCCAGCCCAGTCGGACTCGTCCAGGCCGTCTTCGATCGAGATGATCGGGAAACGCTCGGTCAGGCCCTTGAGGTAGTCGGCAAAACCGGCTGCGTCGAACGACTTGCCTTCACCGGACAGGTTGTACTTGCCGTCCTCGTAGAACTCGCTGGCCGCACAGTCCAGCGCCAGGGTCACGTCGGTGCCCAGGGTGTAGCCGGCGTTGGCGATGGCTTCGGCGATGGCCGACAGCGCGTCTTCGTTGGAAGCCAGGTTAGGTGCGAAACCACCCTCGTCACCCACGGCGGTGTTCAGGCCACGGGCCTTCAGTACTGCCTTGAGGTGGTGGAAGATCTCGGTGCCCATGCGCAGCGCGTCGGAGAAGGTCTTGGCGCCGACCGGCTGCACCATGAACTCCTGGATGTCGACGTTGTTGTCGGCGTGCTCGCCGCCGTTGATGATGTTCATCATCGGGACCGGCATCGAGTACTGGCCAGGGGTGCCATTGAGGTTTGCGATGTGCGCGTACAGCGGCAGGTCCTGGTCCTGTGCAGCGGCCTTGGCGGCAGCCAGGGACACGGCGAGGATGGCGTTGGCGCCCAGGTTGCCTTTGTTTTCAGTACCGTCGAGCTTGATCATCGCCAGGTCGAGCGCTTTCTGCTCGACCGGGTCCTTGCCCAGCAGCAGGTCGCGGATCGGGCCGTTGATGTTGGCGACGGCCTTCAGTACGCCCTTGCCCATGTAACGGCTCTTGTCGCCATCACGCAGCTCCAGCGCTTCGCGCGAGCCAGTGGAAGCACCCGACGGCGCACAGGCGCTGCCGATGATGCCGTTGTCGAGCAGTACGTCCGCTTCGACGGTAGGGTTACCGCGCGAATCGAGAACTTCACGACCTTTGATGTCGACGATTTTTGCCATTGTTGTAAGCACTCCAGAATTGACGAAAACAACGCAGCTGAGAAAAAAACCGGGTCCGTCACAGGCGGTCGGCGCACGGGCAGGCCTGACGAGGACAAGCCCCTGACCCGGGGTCAGGGGATGAACGGGCGGTACTTTACCGGAGAATCGAGGTTTACGCGGTTTCTACCGTCGGAAAACTCTTGACCAGTTCGTCCAGTTGCTTGAGCTGGGCCAGGAATGGCTCCAGTTTGTCCAGGCGCAGGGCGCACGGGCCGTCGCACTTGGCATTGTCAGGGTCCGGGTGGGCCTCGAGGAACAGGCCCGCCAGCCCCTGACTGAGGCCGGCCTTGGCCAGGTCGGTGACCTGGGCACGGCGGCCACCTGCGGAATCGGCGCGACCACCCGGCATCTGCAGGGCATGGGTCACGTCGAAGAACACCGGGTACTCGAACTGCTTCATGATGCCGAAGCCGAGCATGTCCACCACCAGGTTGTTGTAGCCGAAGCTCGAACCACGCTCGCAGAGGATCAGTTGGTCGTTGCCGGCCTCTTCGCACTTGCTCAGGATGTGCTTCATCTCCTGGGGTGCGAGGAACTGCGCCTTCTTGATGTTGATCACCGCGCCGGTCTTGGCCATCGCGACAACAAGATCAGTCTGGCGCGACAGGAAGGCCGGCAGCTGGATGATGTCGCACACGTCGGCCACGGCCTGCGCCTGGTGCGGCTCGTGCACGTCGGTGATCACCGGCACGTTGAAGGTGCGCTTGATCTCTTCGAAGATCTTCATCCCCTCTTCCAGGCCAGGGCCGCGGTAGGAGTTGATCGACGAACGGTTGGCCTTGTCGAAGCTGGCCTTGAACACGTAGGGGATACCGAGCTTCTCGGTAACCCGCACGTACTCTTCGCAGACCTTCAGGGCCAGGTCACGGGATTCCAGCACGTTCATGCCGCCGAACAGGACGAACGGCTTGTCGTTGGCGATCTCGATGTTACCGACGCGAATGATCTTCTGGGTCATGGATCAGGCCTTGTTCTTTTGAGCCAATGCAGCTTTTACGAAGCCGCTGAACAGCGGGTGGCCGTCACGCGGGGTAGAGGTGAACTCCGGGTGGAACTGGCAGGCCACGAACCACGGATGGTCCTTGGACTCGACCACTTCGACCAGTGCGCCGTCGCCGGAACGACCCGAGACCACCAGGCCCGCCTCGATCAGTTGCGGCAGCAGGTTGTTGTTGACCTCGTAGCGGTGACGGTGACGCTCGACGATCACGTCCTTGGCGTAGCAGTCGTGCACCTTGGAGCCGCTTTGCAGCTGGCACTCCTGGGCGCCCAGACGCATGGTGCCGCCAAGGTCCGAGGCTTCGGTACGGGTCTCGACCGCGCCGGTGGCATCTTCCCACTCGGTGATCAGGCCCACCACAGGGTGACCGCTGGCGCGATCGAACTCGGTGGAGTTGGCGTCCTTCCAGCCCATCACGTTGCGGGCGAATTCGATGACCGCCACCTGCATGCCCAGGCAGATACCCAGGTAAGGCACCTTGTTCTCGCGAGCGTACTGAACGGCAGTGATCTTGCCTTCCACGCCGCGCAGGCCGAAACCGCCCGGTACCAGGATGGCGTCCACGCCTTCGAGCAGGCCGGTGCCCTGGTTCTCGATGTCTTCGGAGTCGATGTAGCGCAGGTTGACCTTGGTGCGGTTGCTGATGCCGGCATGGCTCATCGCTTCGATCAGCGACTTGTAGGCATCGAGCAGTTCCATGTACTTGCCGACCATGGCGATGGTGACTTCGTGCTCGGGGTTGAGCTTGGCATCGACCACCGCGTCCCACTCGGACAGGTCGGCGCTGCCGCACTGCAGGCCGAAACGCTCGACGACGAAGTCGTCCAGGCCCTGGGAGTGCAGGATGCCCGGGATCTTGTAGATGGTGTCGGCGTCTTCCAGCGCGATCACCGCACGTTCTTCAACGTTGGTGAACTGCGCGATCTTGCGGCGCGACGAGCTGTCGATCGGGTGATCGGAACGGCACACCAGCACGTCCGGCTGCAGGCCGATGGAGCGCAGCTCCTTGACCGAGTGCTGGGTAGGCTTGGTCTTGGTCTCGCCGGCGGTGGCGATGTACGGCACCAGGGTCAGGTGCATCAGCATCGCGCGCTTGGCGCCCACTTCGAAGCGCAGCTGGCGGATGGCCTCGAGGAACGGTTGCGACTCGATGTCACCCACGGTACCGCCGATCTCGACCATGGCCACGTCGGCATCGCCGGCGCCCTTGATGATGCGGCGCTTGATTTCGTCGGTGATGTGCGGGATCACCTGGATGGTGGCACCCAGGTAGTCACCACGGCGCTCCTTGCGCAGCACGTGCTCGTACACGCGGCCGGTGGTGAAGTTGTTGTTCTGGGTCATGGTCGTGCGGATGAACCGCTCGTAGTGGCCCAGGTCCAGGTCGGTCTCGGCGCCGTCGTGGGTGACGAACACTTCACCGTGCTGGAACGGGCTCATGGTGCCCGGGTCGACGTTGATGTACGGGTCCAGCTTGAGCATGGTGACCTTGAGCCCCGCGCCTCCAGGATGGCCGCCAATGAAGCCGAGGCAATGCCTTTCCCCAATGAAGAAACAACACCGCCCGTGACGAATATGTAGCGCGTCATGAAAAACCCTAGAAGTCTGCGTTAAAGCGGTCAGTGCCGCCGGGGAAAGCGAAGGAAGGCCGAAGCCCCCGATCACCTGCGTCAATCACAGTGCATCTTAAAAAACTGCCGCGCCTGGTCAGACCGGGGGTTGAAAACCCGGTAAGGAGCTCGCTAAACATTTTTAGAATCGCCCAGCAAAAAACTGCTTGGTAATCGGCAACTGCCGTGATTCAGATGAAGTCACAGAAGTTGTATCAAGAAGGGAGCGTAGTCTACCGGAATGTCCCTTTCATCTCAAACCTTGCGCGCTTGTCGGTACGCACCAGTGCAGTTGCCCGTCGGCAAGCCCCAGCCCCGGCAGGTTGGCCACCGCCAGCAACTGCCCGTCGCGGTACAGCAGCGGCACGCGCTGGCGGGCGAACAAGGGTAGCTGGCGCTCGTTGAGCAACCGCTTGAGGTCGCGATGGCCTCTGCCCTCGACCGCCATCCTCTCGCCGCCCTGCCGATAGCGCACCTGCAGCGGGCCCTGCGGCAACCTGCCGCTGAGTGTCAACTGGCCATTGCCGGGCAGTGCAAGCGGCTGGCGCGGGTCGAGCCAAGGCCCCGGCTGCGCCGGCGGCGTGAGCCAGTGCGCATCCAGCCAGTAGATGCGCAGGCCACTGCGGTGCAGCTCGCCATCGGCCAGGCGCCATACAGGACGCCCTTCGCCGCCGGCATCGCGCACGTCTTCCCAACCCGACCAGTGGCGGGTGTCCGGCAGGCGCGTGCGCGCCGCCAGCCAGTACTGCAGGGCGTTGCGCTGGCGTGCCGGGGACAGTTGGCGCAGCACCTCCAGATCCAGCGACGGGCAGCCCAACCAGGCGAAGGCATCAGGGGTCGAGGCTTGTGCGAGGTCCTGCTGCGCCACTTCATCGAGCAGGCCCTGCGCCTCGGCCAGGTGCGCGGCGCTGCGCGCCAGGCTGCGCGACGCCTGGGGCCAGCGTCGGGTCAGCGCCGGCAGAACCTGGTGGCGCAGGTAGTTGCGCGAGAACTGGGTGTCATCGTTGCTGGGGTCTTCTATCCAGTGCAGGCCATGCGCGGTGGCGTAGGCCAGCAGTTCATCACGCGGGGTATCCAGCAAGGGTCGCAGCAGGCTGCCCTGCCCCAGCGCCCGCTGCGCCGGCATCCCCGACAGGCCACGCAGGCCGGCCCCGCGCAACAGCCGAAACAGCAGCGTCTCGGCCTGGTCGTCGCGGTGCTGGCCGGTCAGCAGCAGTTCGCCCGGGCGCAGGGCCCGGGCGAAGGCTGCATAGCGCGCGTCCCGGGCGCCCTGCTCCAGGCTGGCGCCAGGGGCGACGTGCACATGGATGATGTCCAGCGGTACGCCCAGGCTGTCGCACAGGCGCTGGCAGTGGGCCGGCCACGCATCGGCAGCGGCTTGCAGACCGTGGTGGACATGGAGGGCACGAAGGGGCGCAGCCGGCTGTTGGGCCAGCAGGTGCAGCAGGACGGTGGAGTCGAGGCCGCCAGAGAGGGCGACGCACCAGCCGGTAGCTTGGTGCCAGGGGGACAGGGTGTTGCGCAGGTCGATCATCGGTGGCCCTTCGCCGGCAAAGCCGGCTCCTACAGAAGCGAAAGGGCCACCGATGAGTTCAGATCAGAGCCCGTAGCTCATCAGGCGATCATAACGGCGCTTGAGCAGCGCGTCGTTGTCGAACGCCTTGAGCATGTCCAACTGCTCGATCAGCGAAGCGCGGATGTTGGCCGAGGCTGCCGCCGGGTCACGGTGTGCGCCGCCCAGTGGTTCGCCGATCACCTTGTCGACGATACCCAGGCCCTTGAGGCGCTCGGCCGTGATGCCCATCGCTTCGGCTGCGTCAGCAGCCTTCTCGGCAGTCTTCCACAGGATCGAGGCGCAGCCTTCCGGCGAAATCACCGCGTAGGTGGAGTACTGCAGCATGTTCAGCTGGTCGCAAACGCCGATGGCCAGTGCACCGCCCGAACCGCCTTCGCCGATCACGGTGGCGATGATCGGCGTTTTCAGGCGAGCCATCACGCGCAGGTTCCAGGCAATCGCTTCGCTCTGGTTGCGCTCTTCGGCGTCGATGCCGGGGTAGGCGCCCGGGGTGTCGATGAAGGTCAGGATCGGCATCTTGAAGCGTTCGGCCATTTCCATCAGGCGGCACGCCTTGCGGTAGCCTTCAGGGCGTGGCATGCCGAAGTTGCGGCGTACCTTCTCGCGCACTTCACGGCCTTTCTGATGACCGATCACCATCACCGGCTGGTCGTCCAGGCGGGCGATGCCACCAACGATCGCGGCGTCGTCGGAGAAGTGGCGGTCGCCATGCAGCTCGTCGAACTCGGTGAAGATGTGGTCGATGTAGTCCAGGGTGTACGGACGACGCGGGTGACGCGCCAGGCGCGCGATCTGCCAGCTGGTCAGGTTGCCGAAAATGCTCTCGGTCAGCGTGCTGCTCTTGTCTTGCAGACGGGCGATTTCATCGCCGATGTTCAGCGAGTTGTCATTGCCGACCAGGCGCAGCTCTTCGATCTTGGCTTGCAGGTCAGCAATCGGCTGTTCGAAATCCAGAAAATTCGGGTTCATAGGCATCCGTCTTGGGTCGACGGCCAGGCGGCCGGCCGGTTGATCCGTTTGGCGCCCTACCTTAAGGGATCAGGCGCATTCAGGTCGAGATTAAAAATTCATCAATTCATCGATATTGCAGGAAGACGTTCTCACGCCCGAACTGGTCACGCAGGGCCTGAATCAGTCCGTCCGCGGGGTCGATGCGCCAACCTTCGCCAAACTGCAGCAGGGCGCGCGCATCGTTGCCGGTGTATTCCATGCTGATCGGGCACGCGCCACGATGGCGCTTGAACAGCTCGCCCAGCCACGCCAGGCGGTCGCCCTTGAGGGCGTCGGCATGGATCTTCAGGCGCAGGCTTTCGGCCAGGTTGGTACGTGCATCTTCCATGCTCATCACGCGCTTGACCCGCAGGCGCAGGCCACCGGAGAAGTCGTCATTGCTGACCTCCCCTTCGACCACCACCATCGCGTCGGTCTGCAGCAACGGCTGCGCGGCCATGAACGCATCGGCAAACAGCGACGCCTCGATGCGCCCGGAGCGGTCGTCGAGGGTCACGAAGCCCATCTTGTCGCCCTTCTTGTTCTTCATCACGCGCAGCGCAATGATCATGCCGGCCACGGTCTGGGTATCGCGGGCCGGCTTGAGGTCGATGATGCGCTGACGGGCGAAACGGCGGATCTCGCCTTCATACTCGTCGATCGGGTGGCCGGTCAGGTAAAGGCCCAGGGTGTCCTTCTCGCCGCGCAGGCGTTCCTTGAGGGTCAGCTCGCGGGCGTTGCGGTGGTTGGCATAGACGTCGGCGTCGGCCTCCACGAACAACCCGCCGAACAGGTCCGAGTGCCCGCTGTCGTGGGTGCGTGCGGTCTGTTCGGCCGACTTGATCGCCTCTTCCATCGCCCCAGCAGCACCGCGCGATTACGGTCGATGTTGGCCTGGTAGGCCTTGATCTCGTCGTGGAAGAACGGCCCCAGGCGGTCCAGCGCACCGCTGCGGATCAATGCATCGAGGGTGCGCTTGTTGATGCGCTTGAGGTCGACCCGCTCGCAGAAGTCGAACAGGTCCTTAACGGCCCGCTGCTGCGCGCCTCGACGATCGCGTCGACAGGGCCCTCGCCCACGCCCTTGATCGCGCCCAGGCCATACACGATGCGGCCGTCGTCGTTGACCGTGAACTTGAAGTCGGAGGTGTTCACATCCGGTGCATCGAGGCGCAGCTTCATGCTGCGCACTTCCTCGATCAGGGTCACCACCTTGTCGGTGTTGTGCATATCCGCCGACAGTACCGCAGCCATGAACGCGGCCGGGTGATGGGTCTTGAGCCAGGCGGTCTGGTACGACACCAGGCCGTAGGCGGCGGAGTGGGACTTGTTGAAGCCGTAACCGGCGAACTTTTCCACCAGGTCGAAGATGTTGCCCGCCAGGTCCGGGTCGATGTTGTTGGTGGCGCAGCCTTCGATGAAACCGCCACGCTGCTTGGCCATTTCCTCGGGCTTCTTCTTGCCCATCGCCCGGCGCAGCATGTCCGCACCGCCGAGGGTGTAGCCGGCCATCACCTGGGCGATCTGCATCACCTGTTCCTGGTACAGGATGATGCCGTAGGTCGGCGCCAGTACCGGCTTGAGGCCTTCGTACTGATAGTCGGAGTGCGGGTAGGCCAGCTCGGCGCGGCCGTGCTTGCGGTTGATGAAGTCGTCCACCATGCCCGATTGCAGTGGGCCCGGGCGGAACAGTGCCACCAGTGCGATAAGGTCTTCCAGGCAGTCGGGCTTGAGCTTCTTGATCAGCTCCTTCATGCCGCGCGACTCGAGCTGGAATACCGCAGTGGTCTCGGCCTTCTGCAGCAGGTCGTAGGTCTTCTTGTCGTCCAGCGGGATGAAGTCGATGTTCAGGTCCGGCAGGCCGGCCTTGGCCTGCTCGCGGTTGATCGTCTCCATCGCCCACTTGATGATGGTCAGGGTACGCAGGCCGAGGAAGTCGAACTTCACCAGGCCGGCCGCCTCCACGTCATCCTTGTCGAACTGGGTTACCAGGCCGCCGCCCTCTTCGTCACAGGCAATCGGCGAGAAGTCGGTGAGTTTGGTCGGCGCGATGACCACGCCACCGGCGTGCTTGCCGGTGCCCCGGGTAACGCCCTCGAGCTTGAGGGCCATGTCCCAGATTTCCTTGGCATCCTCGTCGGTCTTGAGGAAGTCGCGCAGCATTTCCTCCTGCTCGTAGGCCTTCTCCAGGGTCATGCCGACTTCGAACGGAATCATCTTCGACAGGCGGTCGGCCAGGCCGTAGGACTTGCCCTGCACCCGCGCCACGTCACGCACCACCGCCTTGGCCGCCATGGTGCCGAAGGTGATGATCTGGCTCACCGCATTGCGCCCGTAGGCATCGGCCACGTACTCGATCACGCGGTCGCGACCGTCCATGCAGAAGTCGACGTCGAAGTCGGGCATCGAGACCCGTTCAGGGTTGAGGAAACGTTCGAACAGCAGGTCGTAGGCCAGCGGGTCGAGGTCGGTGATCTTCAGCACGTAGGCCACCAGCGAGCCGGCACCCGACCCCGGCCCGGACCTACCGGCACGCCGTTGTTCTTGGCCCACTTGATGAAGTCCATAACGATCAGGAAGTAACCGGGAAGCCCATCTGAATGATGATGTCCAGCTCGAACTTCAGCCGGTCGAGGTAGACCTGGCGCTTCTCTTCATAGTTGGGCGTGGTGTCCTTGGGCCAGAGCACCGCCAGGCGCTCTTCCAGGCCTTCATGGGACACATGGCGCAGGTATTCGTCGATGCCCATGCCGTTGGGCGTGGGAAGTCGGGCAGGAAGTGCTTGCCCAGCTGCACCTCGATGTTGCAGCGCTTGGCGATCTCGACCGTGTTGGCCAGGGCGTCGGGCAGGTCGCTGAACAGCTCGGCCATTTCTTCCGGGCTTTTCAGGTACTGCTGGTCGCTGTAGTTGCGCGAACGCCGCGGATCGTCCAGGGCACGGCCTTCGCCGATGCACACCCGGGTTTCGTGGGCGTCGTAGTCGGTCTGCTTGATGAAGCGCACGTCGTTGGTGGCCACCAGCGGCGCGCCCAGGCGGTCGGCCAGGGCCACGGCGGCGTGCAGGTACTCTTCGTCGCCGCTGCGGTTGGTGCGCTGCACCTCGACATAGAAGCGATCGGGGAACATCGCCATCCAGTCGCGCAGCAGGGCCTCGGCTTCCTGCGGGTTGTTGCCCAGCAGTGCCATGCCGATATCGCCTTCCCTGGCCGCCGACAAGGCGATCAGGCCCTCGCTGGCCGGGGCGATCCACTCGCGCTCGATGACCACCACGCCATTGCGCTGGCCGTCCATCCAGCCACGGGAGATCAGCTCGGTGAGGTTGCGGTAGCCCTTGGCGTTCATCGCCAACAGGCAGATGCGCGACAGCGGCAGGTCGGGGTCGGCGTTGGACAGCCACAGGTCGGCCCCGCAGATCGGCTTGATCCCGCTGCCCATGGCGGTCTTGTAGAACTTGACCAGCGAGCACATGTTGCTCTGGTCGGTGACGGCCACCGCCGGCATGTTCATCCCGGCCAGGGCCTTGACCAGCGGCTTGATCCGCACCAGGCCATCGACCAGCGAGAATTCGGTGTGCAGGCGAAGATGAACGAAAGAAGCCGACATGATGATCCTATAGCAGCACAAAACAACAAGGCCCGGATTGTACCGGGCCTCGATCAAAACTACAGCCTGCGCGGGAGTGGTCAGGCTGAACGGGGGTTGCCTCTACACCGGCAACAGGCCGTTGGCCTGCAGGCCACGGGCCTCGAATGCAGCCCGTACCGGGGCGAACGAGCGCCGGTGAATCGGCGTTGGGCCAAGCCGGGCCAGGGCTTCAAGGTGCAGCGGGGTCGGGTAGCCCTTGTGCCCGCCGATGCCGTAGCCAGGGTAGATCAGCTCGAAGGCAGCCATTTCCCGGTCACGGGTCACCTTGGCCAGGATAGAGGCCGCAGCGATGGCCGGCACCTGGCTGTCACCCTTGACCACCGGCGCCGATGGCACGTTGAGCTTGGGGCAACGGTTGCCATCGATCAGTGCCAGCTTGGGCGTGATGTGCAGGCCTTCGACTGCGCGCTGCATGGCCAGCATGGTGGCATGCAGAATGTTCAGCTGGTCGATCTCGTCGACCTCGGCGCGGGCGATGTGAAAGCTCAGGGCCTTCTCGCAGATCTCGTCGAAGAGCTTTTCGCGGCGCGCCTCGGTGAGTTTTTTCGAATCGTTCAGGCCCAGGATCGGCCGGCTCGGGTCGAGGATCACGGCAGCGGTCACCACCGCGCCACACAGCGGGCCGCGGCCGACTTCGTCAACCCCGGCGACCAGGTCTTCGACCAGGTTGAAATCCAGTCCGATTTGCATTTATCGATGTTCCAGCAAGGCCAGTACCGCGTCGGCTGCCTGGTTGGAGGCATCGCGGCGCAGGGTACGGTGAATCTGATCGAAGCTCTCGGTCTGCTGCTCGCCACCGCTCACCAGTGGTGCCAGGGTCTGCGCCAGGGCCTCGCTGGTGGCGGCCTCCTGCAGCAGTTCGGGCACCAGCAGGCGCTGGGCCAGCAGGTTGGGCAGCGATACATAAGGGCTTTTGACCAGGCGCTTGAGAATCCAGTAGGTCACCGGGGCCACGCGGTACGCCACCACCATGGGTCGCTTGAACAACAGCGCCTCCAGGGTAGCGGTGCCCGAGGCGATCAATACCGCATCGCAGGCCGCCAGGGCCTGGTGCGACTGGCCGTCGAGCAGGGTCAGTGGCAGGTCGCGGCCTTCGAGCATCTGTTCGAGCTGGGCACGGCGCACCGGGTTGGCGCAGGGCGAGACGAAGCGCACCCCCGGCACCAGCTCGCGAAGCCGCTGTGCGGTATCCAGAAACAGTGCACCCAGGCGCCCTACTTCGCCGCCACGGCTGCCTGGCATCAGCGCCACCAAGGGGCCGTCGGGCAGGCCCAGTGCTTCACGCGCTGCAGTGCGGTCGGCCTGCAGCGGGATGGTATCGGCCAGCGGGTGGCCGACGAAACGCACCGGCACGCCCTGTTCTTCATAGAACCGCGCCTCGAACGGAAACAGCGTGAGCATCAGGTCGCAGCCTTCGCGGATCTTCAGCACGCGCTTCTGCCGCCAGGCCCATACCGAAGGGCTGACGTAGTGCACGGTCTTGATGCCGGCCTGGCGCAGTTTCAGTTCGATGTTGAGGGTGAAGTCGGGCGCATCGATACCGATGAACACGTCCGGCTTCTGCTCGATCAGCGTCTGGATCAGCAGCTTGCGGCGCTTGAGCAGCTCGCGCAGGCGACCCAGCACTTCGACCAGGCCCATGACGGCCAGGCGCTCCATGGGAAAGTAGGAGCTCAGCCCCTCGGCTTCCATCAATGGGCCGCCGACGCCGATAAAGCGTACCTGCGGATGGCGGGCCTTGAGTGCACGCATCAGGCCGGCGCCAAGAATATCGCCGCTGGCTTCGCCTGCCACCAGCGCTACACAGAGTGGCGCCATGTCAGCGGGTGATGCCGCGGGCGGAGTTCTGGATCGACTTGACGAACAGGTCGACCTCGGGGAACTGCTGGGCGGGCTCGGCCAGTTCGGCGATGGCCTGGTCGACCGTCAGGTTCTGGCGATACACCACCTTGTAGGCGCGGCGCAGGGCATGGATAGCTTCATCGCTGAAACCGCGACGGCGCATGCCTTCGAAGTTCATGCTGCGCGCCTCGGCCGGGTTGCCGAACACGGTGACGAAGGCCGGCACATCCTTGCCGATGGCGGTACCCATGCCGGAAAAGCTGTGGGCGCCGATATGGCAGAACTGGTGCACCAGGGTAAACCCGGACAGTATCGCCCAGTCGCCCACATGCACATGCCCGGCCAGCGCGGTGTTGTTGACCAGGATGCAGTGGTTGCCGATCACGCTGTCGTGCCCGATATGGGCATAGGCCATGACCAGGTTGTGATCACCCAGGGTGGTTTCGCTACGGTCCTGCACGGTGCCACGGTGAATGGTCACGCCTTCGCGGATCACGTTGTGGTCGCCGATCACCAGGCGCGTCGGTTCACCCTTGTACTTGAGGTCAGGGGTGTCTTCGCCGACAGAGGAGAACTGGTAGATGCGGTTGTGCTTGCCGATGCGGGTCGGCCCTTTGAGAATCACATGCGGACCAATCACGGTCCCTTCCCGATCTCGACCCCGGCACCGACGATCGACCATGGGCCGACCTCGACGCCGTCGGCAATCTTTGCCGATGGATCGATGATTGCCCGAGGGTCAATCAAACTCATAGTTTGCGTTCCGCGCAGATGATCTCGGCCGAGCATACCGGCTTGCCGTCCACCGACGCCTGGCACTCGAACTTCCAGATCTGGCGCTTGCAGCTGATGAACTTGGCTTCGAGGATCAGTTGATCACCCGGCAGCACCGGCTGGCGAAAGCGCAACTTGTCGGAACCGACGAAGTAGTACAGGGTACCGTCCGCGGGTTTGACGTCCAGCATCTTGAACCCGAGGATGCCGGCTGCCTGGGCCATCGCTTCGATGATCAGCACGCCGGGCATGATCGGGTGCGCCGGGAAGTGACCGTTGAAGAAAGGCTCGTTGATGCTGACATTCTTGTAGGCACGAATGCGCTGGGCCTCTACGTCCAAGTCCACCACCCGGTCCACCAGCAGGAACGGGTAACGGTGAGGCAAATATTCGCGAATCTCGTTGATGTCCATCATTTCGGGGGAAGCCTGTAGTAAAGATAGGGAGCGCGCACGTTCGAGCGGCGCTCCTTTAGCAAATCAAGGAGCGCAGTCTAGCGGCTGGGCGCTCTTGATCAGGAAATGGTATCAGCCTTCTGATGAAGCTTTGTCGCCCGAGGTCACGGCCTCGAGTCGCTTTTCCACTTGTTGAAGACGTTTGGCCATCTCATCCAGCTGGCGAATGCGCGCGGCACTCTTGCGCCACTCACCCAGCGGCTGCATGGCCGTACCGGACGAATAGGCACCTGGCTCGGTGATGGAACGGGTGACCATGGTCATCCCGGAGACGAACACCCCATCACACACATCAATATGCCCGACCATGCCGACACCGCCGGCGATGGTGCAATGCTTGCCGATCTTGGTGCTGCCGGAAATACCGACACACGCGGCCATTGCCGTGTGGTCGCCGACCTGTACGTTATGGGCGATCTGGATCTGGTTGTCGAGTTTCACGCCATTGCCGATACGGGTATCGGCCAGTGCACCGCGGTCGATGGCGGTGTTCACGCCGATCTCGACATCGTCGCCGATGCTCACGCCGCCGATCTGGGCAATCTTCTGCCATACGCCCTTTTCATTGGCGAAACCGAAACCCTCACCCCCCAGCACGGCGCCGGACTGGATCACCACACGCTTGCCGATATGCACATCGTGGTACAGCGTGACGCGCGGGGCCAGCCAGCCGCCTTCGCCGATCACGCTGCGCGCACCGATGAAGCAGTGGGCACCGATGGTCACGCCAGGGCCGATCTGCGCCCCGCTTTCGATCACTGCACAGGCACCGATGCTGGCGCTGGCATCGACCTGTGCGTCTGCAGCCACCACGGCGCTGGGATGAACTCCCGCCACAGCCCTGGGCTTTGGATCGAACAGGTGGGAAACACGTGCGTAGGCCAGGTAGGGATCTGCAACGATCAGCGCGTGACCGGCAAAGCCCTCGGCATCGGCAGCCTTGAGCAGGACCGCAGCGGCCTTGCTCTCAGGCAGGAATTTGCGGTACTGCGGGTTGGCCAGGAAGCTCAGTTGTCCCGGGCCAGCCTCGTGCAGGGTCGCAAGGCCAGTGATGTCGAGCTCCGCCGGGCCACTGAGGGTGGCCCCGAGGAACTCGGCCAGCTGGCCGAGTTTCATGGTCGCAGTCATGTTCAACGGGACTGGTTCATGCGCTCGATGACCTGGCGGGTGATGTCGTACTGAGGCTTGACATCAATGACCGCGCCACGCTCGAGTACCAGGTCGAAAGCACCCTTCTTGATCACTTCCTCCACTGCGCCGTCGAGCTTGGGCTTGAGCTGCTTGAGAATCTCGCGGTCGGCAACGGCCTTGGCTTCGTTCAGCTCCTTGGACTGGAACTGGAAGTCACGGGCCTTTTGCTTGAATTCAAGCTCCAGACGCTCGCGCTCGCCCTGGGCCATCTTGTCGCCACCCTTGACCAGACGGTCCTGGATGCCCTTGGCGCTGCTTTCCAGGTTTTTCAGCTTGGTCAGTTGCGGGCCGAATTTCTTCTCCGCATCGACCGCGTACTTCTTGGCCGCGTCCGATTCCAGCAGCGCCATCTGATAGTTCAGGACGGCAATTTTCATCTCGGCAAATGCCGGGGTCGCGATCAGGGTCGCAGCCAGTACAGCCAGTTGAGTCAACTTACGCACGATGCACTCCTACAGAATCCGTTGTCGTTTACGCGGGGCAGACCCTTAGAAGGTCTGGCCCAGAGAGAATTGGAACACCTGGGTATCGGCATCGTCCGGCTTCTTGACCGGCATCGCCAGGCTGAAGCTCAACGGGCCCAGTGCAGTAATCCAGGTCACGCCCAGGCCGACCGAGCTGGCCAGGCCGCTGAGGCCGACCTTCTCGCAATCCGGCTTGGAGCCGCAGTTGGTGTCGAACACGTTACCCACGTCCCAGAAAACCGAGGTGCGCAGCGAACGCTGGTCCTTGACGAACGGCAGTGGGAACAGCAGTTCCACGCCGCCCTGCACCAGCACGTTGCCGCCGAACGGCAGTGGATCCTGGTCCGGGTCGCGCGCAGTGCCAGGGTTGTTGCCTTTACTCGGGGTACTGCGCGGGCCCAGGCTGCTGTCCTTGAAGCCACGCACGGAGTTGAAGCCACCGGCGTAGTAGTTCTCGTAGAACGGCAGGCCCGAGGTGCCGCCGAAGCCGTCGCCGTAGCCCAGCTCGGTGTGCAGACGCAGGGTGTAGTCGTTGTTGATCGGCTTGAACAGCTGGCCACGGTAGTCAAGCTTGAAGAACGACAGGTCGCTGCCCGGGGTGGTCGCCTCGAGCACCAGGCTCTGGGAGTGACCACGGGTAGCCAGCACGCCCTTGTTCAGGGTGGACTCCGACCAGCCGGCCGATGCCTTGAAGTTCAGGTAGTTGTCGCCTTCCTTTTTGACGAAGTCGAAGATCTCGTCAACGGTGTAGCGACCGGTCTTGATCTTGTCCTGCTGGGCGGTGAGGCCGAAGGTCAGGCGCGAAGTCTCGCTGATCGGGTAGCCGACGCTGACGCCCGCACCCAGGCTGTCCACCGCATAGCTGGCCACGTCGACGTCGAGGTCGTCGTAGTCGGTGGTGCGGTAGAAGGCGTTGTAGCCAAGGCTCACGCCATCGGCAGTCCAGTAGGGGTCCACGAAGCCGAAGTTGTAGCGGCTCTGGTATTCGGAACGGGTCAGGCCGATGGAGACCTTGTTACCGGTACCCAGGAAGTTGTTCTGGCTGATCGAACCACCCAGGATCAGGCCGGCGCTCTGCGCGAAACCGACGCTGGCGGTGATCGAACCCGATGCCTGCTCTTCGACGCTGTAGTTCACGTCGACCTGGTCGTCGGTGCCCGGCACGGCCGGGGTCTCGACGTTGGCTTCCTTGAAGAAGCCCAGGCGCTCGAGGCGGGTCTTGGACTGGTCGATCAGGTAGGTCGATGCCCAGCCACCTTCCATCTGGCGCATCTCGCGGCGCAGCACTTCGTCCTCGGACTTGGTGTTGCCACGGAAGTTGATGCGGTTGACGTAGGCACGCTTGCCCGGGTCGACGACGAAGGTGATGTCGACGGTGTGGTCGTCATCGTGAGGCTGCGGCACGCCGTTGACGTTGGCGAAGGTATAGCCTTCGTTGCCCAGGCGGCGGGTGATCAGCTCGGAGGTGGTGGTCATCACCTTGCGCGAGAACACCTGGCCAGGCTGCACCAGCATCAGTGCCTTGACCTGGTCTTCCGGCACCTTCAGGTCGCCGGACAGCTTGACGTCACGAACGGTGTACTTCTCGCCCTCGTTGACGTTCACGGTGATGTAGACGTGCTTCTTGTCCGGGGTGATCGACACCTGGGTGGAGGCGATGTCCATGTTGATGTAGCCGCGGTCCAGGTAGTAGGAGCGCAGGCGCTCGAGGTCGCCGGACAGTTTTTCGCGGGCATACTTGTCGTCGTTCTTGAAGAACGACAGCCAGTTGGTGGTCTTGAGTTCGAACAGGCTGGCCAGCTCGTCGTCGCTGAACTTGGTGTTGCCCACCACGTTGATGTGCTGGATGGCAGCGACGGTGCCTTCGTTGATCTTGATTTTCAGACCTACGCGGTTGCGCGGTTGCGGCACCACCTCGGCGTCGACCTCGGCCGAGTAGCGGCCCTGGGCCACGTACTGGCGCTGCAGCTCGTTGCGCACACCTTCGAGGGTGGCACGCTGGAAGATTTCACCTTCGGCCAGGCCCGACTGCTTCAGACCCTTCATCAGGTCTTCGGTGCTGATGGCCTTGTTGCCTTCGATCTCGATGCTCGAGACGGAAGGACGCTCGACCACGGTGATGATCAGGACGTTGCCGTCGCGACCCAGTTGGATGTCCTGGAAGAAGCCGGTCTTGAACAGCGCACGGGTGGAATCCACCAGGCGCCGATCATCGGCCTCGTCCCCAACGTTCAATGGCAAGGCGCCGAACACGCTGCCCGCGGAAACCCGCTGCAGACCATTGACACGAATATCGGAGATGGTGAAGGACTCGGCGTGAACTTCAGCGATCATCAGTACGGCGAGAACCGCAGTTAGCAGCAGACGTTTCATGAAGTCCTTTCTTATTCCAACTGGCAATAAACGACCCACCGCGGGACGCGGCAGGTTCGCAATTGAGCGAAGCGTTACAGTCGACCCAAATCGTTGATCAGGGCAAGCAACATCACCCCGACTACCAAACTGATACCGATCTGGACCCCCCAACCTTGCACCCGATCCGAAAGCGGACGACCACGCGCCCATTCGATCAGGTAAAACAGCAAATGCCCCCCATCCAGTACAGGAATGGGCAGCAAATTAAGAACCCCCAGGCTAATGCTCAGGTAGGCGAGGAAATTCAGGAAATCCCCAACGCCGGACTGGGCCGAAGCGCCCGCCACTTTAGCAATGGTTATCGGTCCGCTCAAGTTTTTTACCGAGAGCTCGCCGAACAGCATTTTCTTCAGCGAATCGAGGGTCAGCACGCTCATGTTCCAGGTGCGCGAAACACCCTCGCCCAGGCCCTGCAGCGGGCCATAACTGACCTCGCGCAACATGGCCGCAGGCCACTCCACCGGCGCCACGCCCGCCCCCAGGTAACCACTGGCATTCTGGCCTTCGCCACGGCTGGCGAGGGTTACCGGCAACTCCAGCGTCGCCCCGTCACGCGCCACGCTCAGCACGATGCGGCTGCCGGCACGGCCGCGCACGGTGTCCACCACCTGCTGCCAATCGTCAAGCGCCTTGCCGTCGAGTGCCAGCAGGCGGTCGCCGGTTTTCAGACCGGCGGCCTGGGCCGGCCCCTTGGGATCAAGTTCGGCCAGCACCGGCACCAGCGCCGGGCGCCATGGGCGGATGCCCAGGGAGCGGATCGGGTCGGGCTCGTCGGCACCCTTGAGCCAGGCATCGAGCTTGAGCACATGGCTGCTGTCGGTGCTGGCACCCTCTTCACGCACGCTGACCTGCAGCGCGCCGCTTTCACCCAGCCGGCGCACCAACTGCAGGTTGACCGCTGCCCAGCCGTTGGTCGGCTTGCCGTCGACCGCGACGATCTCCTGGCCGGCGCTAAGGCCTGCGGCAGCCGCCAGGCTGCCAGCCTCGACCGCGCCGATGACCGGCCGCGCCTGCTGGCTGCCAAGCATGGCCAGTGCCCAGAAGAACACGATGGCCAGCAGAAAGTTGGCGATGGGGCCGGCGGCGACGATAGCGATGCGCTGGCGCACGCTCTTGCGGTTGAACGACTGCTCCAGCTGGTCGGCAGGCACTTCGCCTTCGCGCTCGTCGAGCATCTTCACGTAGCCGCCCAGGGGAATGGCGGCCACCACGAACTCGGTACCATGGCGGTCATGCCAGCGCACCAGCGGCATGCCGAACCCTACGGAAAACCGCAAAACCTTGACGCCGCAGCGCCGCGCCACCCAGAAGTGACCGAACTCGTGAAAGGTGACCAGCACGCCCAATGCGACCAGGGTGCCGATAATCATGTAGAGCGCACTCATGTCTTTCTCCGAATAGCGTTCAGCGGGAGCGGGCGCAACCCGTGGCGACGTCGCACCTCAGACCCCGTGACGATCCAACCAGTGCCCGGCCAGGCTGCGTGCACGCTGGTCGGCTGCAAACACCGCCTCCAGCGTCGGCACGGCAACGACCGCTTCCTGGTTGAGCACGTGCTCGATGATACTCGGGATCTGCGGGAAGCGGATGCGCCGCTGAAGAAATGCCTCGACGGCCACTTCATTGGCCGCATTGAGCATCGCAGGGGCACTGTTGCCGGCGTCCGCCGCTTCACGCGCCAGGCGCAGACACGGAAAGCGCTGCTCGTCCGGCGCCTGGAAATCCAGGCGGGCAACGGCGAACAGGTCCAGCGGCGCCACACCCGAGTCGATGCGCTGCGGCCAGGCCAGGGCGTTGGCGATCGGCGTGCGCATGTCGGGGTTGCCCAACTGTGCCAGCACCGAACCATCGACGTAGTCGACCAGCGAGTGAATCACGCTTTGCGGGTGGACCACCACCTCGACCTGGGCAGGCCTGGCATCGAACAGCCAGCACGCCTCGATCAGCTCCAGGCCCTTGTTCATCATGCTGGCCGAGTCGACGGAGATCTTGCGCCCCATGGACCAGTTCGGGTGCGCACAGGCCTGCTCCGGGGTGACGTGCTCCAGCTCGGCCTGCGGCGTTTCACGAAACGGACCACCGGAGGCGGTCAGCAGGATGCGCCGCACACCCACCTGGGCCAGGCCGCGGGCATAGTCCCAGGCAGGCACTGGAAGATCGCGTTGTGCTCGCTGTCGATCGGCAGCAGTACCGCACCACTGCGCTGCACGGCCTGCATGAACAGGGCGCCGGACATCACCAGCGCCTCCTTGTTGGCCAGCAGCACCTTCTTGCCCGCCTCCACTGCGGCCAGGGTCGGACGCAACCCCGCCGCACCGACGATGGCCGCCATCACCGCATCCACCTGCGGGTCGGCCGCCACCTGGCACAGGCCCTGCTCGCCCACCAGCACCTCGGTACTCGACCCCGCAGCACGCAGGTCGGCCTGCAACTGCTGCGCGGCCTCATCGCCCGGCACCACGGCAAACACCGGAGCATGGCGCAGGCACAGGGCCAGCAGCTCGCCCAGGCGCGAATAGCCGCTCAGGGCATAGGCCTGGTAGCGCTCGGGGTGACGGGCAATCACGTCCAGTGTGCTCAGGCCAATGGAACCTGTGGCGCCCAGCACCGTGATCCGTTGCGGGCGGCTCACAGCGCGCCCCAGTTGGCGGCCCACAGCAGCACGGCAAACAGCGGGATGGCAGCCGTGAGGCTGTCGATGCGATCCAGTACCCCACCATGCCCCGGCAGCAGGTTGCTGCTGTCCTTGATTCCGGAACGGCGCTTGAACATGCTTTCGGTCAGGTCGCCGACCACCGACACCAGTACCACGACGGCGGCACCGAACAGACCGAGGATCAGCTCGCCGGCGCTCCACTCGCGGGTCACGCCCACCACCGCCGTGATCACCAGGCTCAGCGCCAGGCCACCGTAGACACCTTCCCAGCTCTTGCCGGGGCTGACCTGCGGCGCCAGCTTGCGCTTGCCAAAGGCCCGGCCCGAGAAGTAGGCGCCGATATCGGCGCCCCATACCAGGACCATCACCGCCATGATCAGCCAGTTGCCCAGGGGCCAGTGCTTGATCAGCACCAGGCCTTGCCAGGCCGGCAACAGCACCAGCAGGCCGATCAGCAGGCGGCAGGCCACACTGGCCCACAGCTCGCTGGTACGCGGGTAGGTCAGCACCAGCCAGGTGGCCAGCGCCCACCACAGCACCGAAACGCCCAGCACCCAGGGTGCCAGCTCCGGCATCAGGTGCAGCAGCATCAGCAGGCCGGCGACCACCACGGCATAGGCAACGCGCAGGCCCTGGGCGATCAGCCCGGCCAGGCGGGCCCATTCCCAGGCCCCAAGGGTGACCACCAGGCCGATGAACAAGGCAAAGTTCGCCCCGTCGAGCAGGAAAAACCCGCACAGGGCAATCGGCAACAGAATCAGCGCAGTGATGATGCGTTGTTTAAGCATTAAGCACGGGCTCCAGCCTCGACCTGCTCGCTGGTTTTACCGAAGCGGCGCTGGCGCGAAGCGAAATCGGCCAATGCAGTGCGCATGGCCTCGTGTTTGAAGTCCGGCCAGAACAGGTCGGAGAAATACAGCTCGGCGTACGCCAGCTGCCACAGCAGGAAGTTGCTGATGCGGTGCTCGCCACCGGTGCGGATGCACAGGTCGGGCAACGGCAGATCGCCTGTCGCCAGGCACGGCTGCAGCAACTCGGGGGTGATGTCTTCCGGGCGCAGATGCCCGGCCTGCACTTCACGCGCCAGGCGCTGGGCGGCCTGGGCGATATCCCACTGACCACCGTAGTTGGCGGCGATCTGCAGGATGAAGCGATTGCTGCCTGCGGTCAGCGCCTCGGCCTCGCGCATGGCAGCCTGCAACTCAGGGTGAAAGCGCGAGCGATCACCGATGATGCGCAGGCTGATGTTGTTCTCGTTGAGCCGCCTGGCCTCGCGGCGCAGCGCCGAGAAGAACAGCTCCATCAGCGCACCGACCTCGTCGGCCGGGCGCTGCCAGTTCTCGCTGGAGAACGCGAACAGGGTCAGGACCTCGACCTTGGCCTCGGCGCACACCTCGATGACCGCGCGCACCGCATCCACGCCTGCCTTGTGCCCGGCAACGCCGGGCAACAGGCGCTTCTTCGCCCAGCGATTATTTCCATCCATGATGATCGCGACATGGCGCGGCACCGATGGAGGCACACCCTGCTTGGTCTTTTCCATTGAAAAAAGTCCCGGCCCTTAAACGGCCATCAGGTCCTTTTCTTTCTCTTCGGTGGCCTTGGTGATCTGGGCCTCGGTATCTTTGGTCAGCTTGTCGATATCAGCAATGGCGCGACGCTCTTCGTCTTCACTGATTTCCTTGTCCTTGACCAGCTTCTTCAGTTCACCCAGAGCATCGCGGCGAATGTTGCGCACAGCAACGCGCGCGTCTTCGGCTGCACTGCGCGCCTGCTTGGTGAAGCCCTTGCGGGTTTCTTCGGTCAGGGCTGGCATGCTGATCAGCAGCAGCTCACCCAGGTTGGTCGGATTGAGATTCAAACCGGCGCTCTGGATGGCCTTGTCGACGGCAGCGAGCATGTTGCGCTCGAACGCCACGACTTGCAGGGTGCGCGAATCTTTCACGGTGACGTTGGCCACGCCGCTGATCGGGGTGTCGGTACCGTAGTAAGGCACCATCACGCTTGCCAGGATGCTGGGGTGTGCCTTGCCGGTACGAATCTGGCCGAACGCATAAGCCAGAGACTCCAGGGATTTCTGCATACGCGCTTGGGCGTCTTTCTTGATTTCGTTGATCATTTTTGAACTTCCTCGATCAGGGTCCCTTCAGCGCCACCATGCACGATGTTCAGCAGGGCGCCAGGCTTGTTCATGTTGAAGACGCGCAACGGCATCTTGTGGTCTCGGCACAGACAGATAGCTGTCAGGTCCATCACGCCCAGCTTGCGATCCAGCACTTCATCGTAGGTAAGATGATCGAACTTCTCGGCATGCGGGTCTTTGAATGGGTCTGCAGTGTATACACCATCGACCTTGGTTGCCTTCAATACCACGTCGGCATCGATTTCGATGGCGCGCAGGCAGGCGGCGGAGTCGGTGGTGAAGAACGGGTTGCCGGTACCGGCCGCGAAAATTACCACTTCTTTCGAGTTCAGGTGGCGCATGGCCTTGCGGCGATCATAGTGATCGGTCACGCCTACCATGGAGATCGCCGACATGACGATGGCGGTGATGTTGGCGCGCTCCAGCGCATCGCGCATGGCCAGCGCATTCATTACCGTGGCCAGCATACCCATGTGGTCGCCGGTAACGCGATCCATGCCCGCTGCGCTGAGCGCCGCGCCACGGAACAGGTTGCCGCCACCGATCACCAGGCCGACCTGCACACCGATACCGACCAGCTGGCCGACTTCCAGCGCCATGCGATCCAGCACCTTGGGGTCGATGCCGAACTCTTCCGAGCCCATCAGGGCCTCGCCGCTAAGCTTGAGTAGAATGCGTTTATAGCGAGCTTGATAACCACTGCCCTGCTGAGCCATTGCGAATCTCTCCTGCGGCGTTTTGAAAAAAAATCTGGGCGGGCTGTTTTCAGCCTGCTAACTGTAGCGTGGCGCAGCGACTGCGCCAGCGAAAGGGCGGCGTTGTAAACCGCCCCCGCTTTGACAAAGAGGCTGCGCGCGTGAGCGGGCAGCCTCTTTGGGGCGACAGAGGTGACTCTGTCTTACTGCTTGGCAGCAGCCAGCTGTGCAGCAACTTCTTCAGCGAAGTTGTCGACTGGCTTCTCGATGCCTTCGCCTACCTTGAAGTAGGTGAAGGAAACGATTTCGGCACCGGCTTTCTTGGCCAGCTCGCCGACCTTGATTTCCGGGTTCATGACGAAGGCTTGCTCGACCAGGCTGGCTTCGGCCAGGAACTTCGAGATACGGCCTTTGACCATGTTCTCGACGATGTTCTCAGGCTTGCCTTTGATCTTCTCTTCGTTCAGCTGCAGGAACACGGCTTTTTCGCGCTCGATCGCTTCAGCCGAAACTTCCGACGGCAGCAGGAACTCAGGGTTGCTTGCCGCCACGTGCATGGCGATCTCTTTGGCCAGTTGGACGTCGCCGCCCTTCAGGACCACTGCAACACCGATCTTGTTGCCGTGCAGGTAGGTACCGACAACGTCACCTTCAACGCGCACCAGGCGACGGATGTTGACGTTTTCGCCAACCTTGGCCACCAGGGCTTCACGAGCAGCTTCACGCGCAGCGATCAGCGGCGCAGCGTCGGTCAGTTTTTCAGCGAAGGCTTGCTCGACGCTTTCGGCGACGAAGGCCTTGAAGTCGTCTTGCAGGGCCAGGAAGTCGGTCTGCGAGTTCACTTCCAGCAGGACAGCGGACTTGTCGTCGGCCTTGATGGCGATGGCGCCTTCAGCGGCAACGTTGCCAGCTTTCTTGGCTGCCTTGATGGCACCCGAAGCGCGCATGTCGTCAATGGCTTTTTCGATGTCGCCGCCAGCCTTTTCCAGGGCTTTCTTGCAATCCATCATGCCTTCGCCGGTACGCTCGCGCAGTTCTTTTACCAGCGCTGCAGTAATTGCTGCCATTTCAAATTCCTCTTGGATAGGTTTTCAACCATTCCACCCGATACCTGACGGGCGTTCAATTCTGGAAATCCACTGCCAGAGCACATGCAGTTCGCAATGATGCAACGGCGACGCTGACAAGAGGATTTCAAGGTGGCAAAAAGGGGGCCAAGCCCCCTTTTTGCGTGCCGAGTCGACGCTAAGCGTCAGCTACTCAGGCTTCGGCAGCCGGTGCAGCTGCTTCTTCTGCGAACACTTCGGTGCCGCCGGCAACGTTGTTGCGACCACGGATAACGGCGTCAGCCATCGAACCCATGTACAGCTGGATGGCGCGAATGGCGTCATCGTTGCCTGGGATGATGTAGTCAACGCCTTCCGGGCTGCTGTTGGTATCGACAACGCCGATGACCGGGATACCCAGCTTGTTGGCTTCGGTGATAGCGATGCGCTCGTGGTCAACGTCGATCACGAACAGGGCATCAGGCAGGCCGCCCATGTCCTTGATACCACCCAGGCTGCGGTCCAGTTTTTCCAGATCGCGGGTGCGCATCAGCGCTTCTTTCTTGGTCAGCTTGGTGAAGGTACCATCTTCGGCCTGGGTTTCCAGGTCGCGCAGACGCTTGATCGAAGCACGGATGGTCTTGTAGTTGGTCAGCATGCCGCCCAACCAGCGGTGATCGACGTACGGCGAACCGCAACGTGCTGCTTCTTCAGCAACGATCTTGCCAGCGGAACGCTTGGTGCCGACGAACAGAATCTTGTTTTTGCCCTGGGCCAGGCGCTCTACGAAGGTCAGTGCCTCGTTGAACATCGGCAGGGTTTTTTCAAGGTTGATGATGTGGATCTTGTTGCGCGCGCCGAAAATGTATTTGCCCATTTTCGGATTCCAGTAACGGGTTTGGTGACCGAAGTGCACACCGGCCTTCAGCATATCGCGCATGTTGACTTGGGACATGATAGTTCCTTGATAAGTCGGGTTGGGCCTCCACGTATCCCAATGACCAACCCCGAAACCGAAGTCAGGGGCACCCAGGCCATCGTGTCGACACGTGTGTGGGTTTGAGCAGACGGGGCTATCCCCGAAAGCGGCGCATTTTATACCACACAAGTGAGCCGAGCGAAACCGAAAAAACAGACGACACCCGAGGGTTGCACCCGCCCTGCTCATGCAGCGACCAATGCAATCAACATAAATAGTAGGCAATGCCCCGCAGCCCAGGCCCCAGCGCGCCGCCTCGCTCTGTTAGAATCACGCCTTTCCCGTTTCATTTGCGCCTGCGCGCGCCGTAGAGAGCCTGCAATGACCGTCACTATCAAAACCGCCGAAGACATCGAAAAGATGCGCGTCGCCGGCCGCCTGGCCGCCGAAGTCCTGGAGATGATCGAAGAACACGTCAAGCCCGGTGTCACCACCGAGGAACTCGACCGCCTGTGCCACGACTACATCGTCAACGTGCAGCAGGCCATCCCCGCGCCCCTGAACTACAAGGGCTTCCCCAAGTCGATCTGCACCTCGGTCAACCACGTGGTGTGCCACGGCATCCCGGGCGACAAGCCGCTCAAGGATGGCGACACGCTGAACATCGACGTGACCGTGATCAAGGACGGCTACCACGGCGACACCAGCCGCATGTTCCACGTCGGCACCGTGCCGGTATGGGCCGAGCGCCTGTCCCAGGTCACCCAGGAGTGCATGTACAAGGCCATCGAGCTGGTCAAGCCGGGCTGCCGCCTGGGCGACATCGGCGAAGTGATCCAGAAGCACGCCGAAAAGAACGGCTTCTCGGTGGTGCGCGAGTTCTGCGGCCACGGCATCGGCAAGGTGTTCCATGAAGAGCCGCAGATCCTGCACTACGGCCGCGCCGGTACCGGCATGGAACTCAAGGAAGGCATGACCTTCACCATCGAGCCGATGATCAACCAGGGCAAGGCCGACACCAAGGTGCTGGGCGACGGCTGGACCGCCATCACCAAGGACCGCAAGCTCTCGGCGCAGTGGGAACACACCCTGGTGGTCACCGCCACCGGCTACGAGATCTTCACCCTGCGCAAGGACGACACGATCCCGCGCACTTCGGCCTGACCCTCACAGGAACGTCATCGATGCCCCAGGTGGACCCCGAGCTGTTCGACCGCGGCCAGTTCCAGGCGGAACTGGCCCTCAAGGCCAGCCCCATAGCGGCCTTCAAGAAAGCCATCCGCCAGGCCGGCGAGGTGCTCGACGGGCGCTTTCGCAGCGGCCGCGAGATCCGCCGACTGATCGAGGACCGCGCCTGGTTCGTCGACAACATCCTGCAACAGGCATGGAACCAGTTCAGCTGGAGCGAAGCCGCCGACATCGCCCTGATCGCCACCGGCGGCTACGGGCGCGGCGAGCTGCACCCCTATTCCGACATCGACCTGCTGATCCTGCTCGATGACGCCGACCACGAGGTGTTTCGCGACTCGATCGAGCGCTTCCTCACCCTGCTCTGGGACATCGGCCTGGAAGTCGGCCAGAGCGTGCGCTCGGTGGACGAATGCGCCGAACAGGCGCGGGCCGACCTCACTGTGGTCACCAACCTGATGGAAAGCCGCACCATCTGCGGCCCCGAACACCTGCGCCAGCGCATGCTCGAGGTCACCAGCACGGCGCACATGTGGCCGAGCAAGGAATTCTTCCTGGCCAAGCGCGCCGAGCAGAAGGCGCGCCACCACAAGTACAACGACACCGAGTACAACCTGGAACCCAACGTCAAGGGCTCCCCGGCGGCCTGCGCGACATCCAGACCGTGCTCTGGGTAGCGCGCCGCCAGTACGGCACGCTCAACCTGCATGCGCTGGCCGGCGAAGGCTTCCTGCTGGAGAGCGAGAACAACCTGCTGGCCTCGTCCCAGGAGTTTCTGTGGAAGGTGCGCTACGCCCTGCACATGCTCGCCGGGCGCGCCGAAGACCGCCTGCTGTTCGACCACCAGCGCAGCATCGCCGCGTTGCTGGGCTTTACCGATGACAACCCCAAGCGCGCCATCGAACAGTTCATGCAGCAGTACTACCGGGTGGTGATGAGCATCGCCGAGCTCAGCGACCTGATCATCCAGCACTTCGAGGAAGTCATCCTCGCCGATGACAGCGCCAGCAGCACCCAGCCGCTGAACCCGCGCTTCCAGCTGCATGACGGCTACATCGAGGCGGTGCGCAGCAACGTGTTCAAGCGCACCCCGTTCGCCATGCTCGAGATCTTCGTGCTGATGGCTCAGCACCCCGAAATCAAGGGCGTGCGTGCCGACACCATCCGCCTGCTGCGCGAGCACCGACACCTGATCGACGACGAGTTCCGCAACGATATCCGCAACACCAGCCTGTTCATCGAGCTGTTCAAGTGCGAGATCGGCATCCACCGCAACCTGCGCCGCATGAACCGCTACGGCATCCTGGGGCGCTACCTGCCCGAGTTCGGCCTGATCGTGGGGCAGATGCAGCACGACCTGTTCCACATCTATACGGTCGATGCGCACACCCTGAACCTGATCAAGCACCTGCGCAAACTGCAGTACACCCCCGTGTCCGAGAAATTCCCGCTGGCCAGCAAGCTCATGGGGCGCCTGCCCAAGCCCGAGCTGATCTACCTCGCCGGCCTGTACCACGACATCGGCAAGGGGCGTCAGGGCGACCATTCCGAGATCGGTGCGGTGGACGCCCAGGCATTCTGCAGCCGCCACCAGCTGCCCGCCTGGGACAGCCGGTTGATCGTGTGGCTGGTACAGAACCACCTGGTGATGTCGACCACTGCCCAGCGCAAGGACCTCTCCGACCCGCAGGTGATCCACGACTTCGCCCAGCTGGTCGGCGACCTGGTGCACCTGGACTACCTCTATGTGCTCACCGTGGCCGACATCAACGCCACCAACCCGAGCCTGTGGAACTCCTGGCGCGCCAGCCTGTTGCGCCAGCTCTACACCGAGACCAAGCGGGCCCTGCGCCGCGGCCTGGAAAACCCGCTGGAACGCGAAGAGCAGATCCGCCAGACCCAGAGCGCAGCTCTGGACATCCTGGTACGCGAAGGCACCGACCCGGACGACGTCGAACAACTGTGGTCGCAACTGGGCGATGACTACTTCCTGCGCCACACCGCCGCGGACGTGGCCTGGCACTCCGACGCGATCCTGCAGCAGCCGGCCGACGGCGGCCCGCTGGTGCTGATCAAGGAGACCACCCAGCGCGAGTTCGAGGGCGGTACGCAGATCTTCATCTATGCCCCCGACCAGCACGACTTCTTCGCCGTGACCGTGGCCGCGATGGACCAGCTCAACCTGAACATCCACGACGCACGCATCATCACCTCCAGCAGCCAGTTCACCCTCGACACCTACATCGTGCTCGACAACGACGGCGGCTCGATCGGCGACAACCCGCAGCGCGTCAAGGAAATCCGTGAAGGCCTCACCGAAGCCCTGCGCAACCCCGACGACTACCCCACCATCATCCAGCGTCGGGTACCGCGCCAGCTCAAGCACTTCACCTTCGCGCCCCAGGTGACCATCCTCAACGATGCCCAGCGCCCGGTGACCATCCTCGAGCTCAGCGCCCCGGACCGCCCGGGCCTGCTGGCACGCATCGGCAAGATCTTCCTGGAGTTCGACCTGTCGCTGCAGAACGCCAAGATCGCCACCCTGGGCGAGCGGGTGGAAGACGTGTTCTTCATCACCGACGCCGACAACCAGCCGCTGTCCGACCCTGAACTGTGCCGCCGCCTGCAGGCCGAGATCGTCGAGCAGTTGCGCGTCGACCAGGCCACCGGCGTCGAGATGACCCGCCTCACCCTTTGACCGATTGACGAGACCCAGCGCCAATGAACAACGCTTTGAACCAGCTTCAGCCCTACCCGTTCGAGAAACTGCGTGCCCTGCTCGATGGCGTGACGCCGGCCGCAGACAAGCGCGCCATCGCCCTGTCGATCGGCGAGCCCAAGCACGCCTCGCCGGCATTCGTGGCCAAGGCGCTGGCCGACAACCTCGACAAGATGGCGGTGTACCCCACCACCCTGGGCCTGCCCGCGCTACGCGAAAGCATCGTGCACTGGTGCGAGCGCCGCTTCGGTGTACCGGCCGGCTGGCTGAATGCCGCACAGCACGTGCTGCCCGTCAACGGCACCCGCGAGGCGCTGTTCGCCTTCACCCAGGCGGTGGTCAGCCGTGGTGAGGACGCGCTGATCGTCAGCCCCAACCCGTTCTACCAGATCTACGAAGGTGCCGCGTTGCTCGCCGGCGCCCAGCCGCACTACCTGCCGTGCCTGGACAGCAACGGCTTCAACCCGGACTTCGACGCGGTGCCAGCCGAGATCTGGCAGCGTTGCCAGATCCTGTTCCTGTGCTCGCCAGGCAACCCGACTGGCGCACTGGTGCCGCTGGACACCCTGAAAAAACTCATCGCACTGGCCGACGAGCACGACTTCGTGATCGCCGCCGACGAGTGCTACAGCGAGCTGTACTTCGACGAGCAGGCCCCGCCACCCGGCCTGCTCAGCGCCTGCGTGGAACTTGGCCGCAGCGACTTCAAGCGCTGCGTGGTGTTCCACAGCCTGTCCAAGCGCTCCAACCTGCCAGGCCTGCGTTCGGGCTTCGTGGCCGGCGATGCCGAGATTCTCAAGGCCTTTTTGCTCTACCGCACCTATCACGGTTGCGCGATGCCGGTACAGACCCAGCTGGCGAGCATCGCCGCCTGGAACGACGAGGCGCATGTCCTGGAGAACCGCGACCTGTATCGCGAGAAGTTCGACGCCGTGCTGCAGGTGCTGGCCCCGGTAATGGATGTACAGAAGCCCGACGGCGGTTTCTACCTGTGGCCGAAGGTCCCCGGCGATGACGCGCAGTTCTGCCGCGACCTGTTCGAACAGCAGCACGTGACCGTGGTGCCGGGCTCGTACCTGTCTCGCGAGGTGGAGGGCTTCAATCCGGGGGCCGGACGCGTGCGCCTGGCGCTGGTGGCCCCGCTTGCCGAATGTGTCGAGGCGGCCCAGCGCATCCGCGCATTCGTCGAAGGCTGAGCCGGTACGCCTGGTCGGCCGACCGATAGATAAGTAACGCCCAAGGCCCGGTCGGCCCGCCAATCATGGAGCTCCACTCAACAGGAGCTCCAGCATGGACATACCAACCTTGTGCAAGGTCACCCAGGTGGCCGATCAGCAGCAATCCTACGAAACAGCCCTGAAAGAAAACCCGCTCAACGCCCGCAGCCCTCGCGCTCGGGTCGTCAGAAACGCGGCGTTGCCTACCACAGCCGCCTGTGGGCGCCGGGCCGCACCCTGCTCATCGCCTTCGCGGCCGACGTACCGGAACAGACGCAACAGAGCATCTTCGAGGTTGCCTGCCAATGGCTGGCGTACGCCAACCTCAAGTTCCAGCGCACCGCCGACTGGGCCGAGGCACAGATCAGGATCGAGATGAAGCCAAGCGGCACGGGGATCAACCATTCACTGGTCGGTACCGACGCCTTGCTCCGCGAAGACAGCACCATGACCCTCAGCGACTGGCCTGGCGATGAGCAGTTCCAGCGCAGCGTGCTGCATGAGTTCGGGCACGCGCTGGGCCTGGACCATGAGCATCAGCACCCGGATGCGGACATCCAGTGGAACCTGGCCAAGCTGCTGGAATACGCCGAACAGGTCGGCATGCCCATGGAAGAGATTGCTGAAAACTTCCTCAACAGGATCGAACGCACGCAGGCATTGCACAACGCCTACGACCCGGGTTCGGTCATGCACTACCCGATTCCGGCCACCTTCACCCTGAACAATGTGGCTTTCACCGGCTCGGCGCAGCTCAGTGACGGCGACAAGGCGCTGGCGGGCAAGGCCTACCCCTTCACCCCGGTACACCCGTGAAGTACACCCCGCCCAGCCCGGCAGCGGGCGAGACCTGGGCGCCAGCATGCGCCTGACCTGTCCGCGCGACTGACCCCCAGCGCGGGGCCGCCATGCGACCCCGAGCACTTCACTTGACCGGCCCCAGGTTGGCCTCGCTCATGTCCAGCTCACCCAGCACCTGGCGCACCACGTCATCACCGATCTGGTGCTGGCGGTGCAGGTTGTACAGCTCCAGGCGCTGCGCCCGCAGCGCCCGCAGGCGCAGGCGTCGCTCCAGCTGATCCATCTGCGCGGCCAGCGCCTGGGCCTCGGCACTGTCGTTGAACACGTCCAGTTGCTGCCGGTACTCGGCCATCAGGCGCGCCTTCAACTCGGCGGCCAGTGCGGCCTGGGAGGCATCCTGGGGCGCGCCGGGCTCCACCAGTTCCTCGGCCTCCAACGCATGGATCGCCGCCTCGGCGGTGCGCCGCCAGGCCTCGCGCGCCTCCTGGCGCAGGGTATCGTCGGGGCTCTTCTCCACCCCGCGCAGCAGCAACGGCAAGGCAATGCAGGCCGATACCAGCGACAGCAGAATCACCCCTGCGGCAATGAAGATCAGCAGGTCGCGTTCGGGAAACGCCTTGCCCGCGCCGATCAGCAGCGGCACCGACATCACGCCCGCCAGGGTCACCGCCCCGCGCACGCCGCCCACGGTCAGCAGCCAGCACGAACGCGCGTTGGGCACCAGCACCAGGTCTTCCTTGCCGCGCCAGCGCCGGATCACCCCGATCAGGCGCCAGATGCTCTGCACCCAGATGAACCGCAGCGCCAGCAACACCAGGAAGATCGCCACCACATCCAGGCAGCGGTACAGCAGGGTTGGCCACAGCGATGCCTCATGGCTGGTCACCGCCTTGGCGATATCGGGCAGTTGCAGGCCCAGCAGCAGGAAGATCAGACCGTTGAAGGCGAACTCCAGCAGCGACCACACACTGCGGTTGAGCAGGCGCGTGCTGGTCTGGCGCGGCAGCAGGTCAAGCCAGCTCTGCATCATGCCCGCCGCCACCGCCGAGAGAATGCCCGAGGCGCCCAGGCGCTCGGCCAGCACATAGGCGGCGAACGGCAGCAACAGCATGAATACCACGTGGGTGGCCGGGTCGTCCCAGCCGCGCGCGATCATCCACACCCGCAGGCGCCCCACCAACCAGCTCAGCGCCACGCCGATGGCCAGGCCACCCACGGCCACCAGCACGAAGGTCACACTGGCCTCGGCCAGCGAGAACACCCCGGTGATCGCCGCCACCAGCGCAAACTTGAATGTCACCAGGCCCGAGGCATCGTTCATCAGCGCCTCGCCCTGCAGCATGTGCATCAACGGGGTGGGCAGGCGATCCTGGCTGATTGCCGACACCGCCACCGCGTCGGTGGGCGACAGCACGGCGGCCAGGGCAAAGCCACCGGCAGCGGTATGCTCGGCAGGATCCAGTGGATGAAATAGCCGGCCCCCACCACCGTGAACAGCACCAGCCCCACCGCCAGGGTCAGGATCGGCCCGCGCAGGCGCCAGAACTCGCGCTTGGGCATGCGCCAGCCATCGGAGAACAGCAACGGGGGCAAGAACAGGAACAGAAACAGCTCAGGGTCCAGGGCCACGTGCAGGCCCAGAGTCGGCCAGGCCAGCAGCGCACCGGCACCAATCTGCACCAGCGGCAGTGGCAGCGGGATCAATCGCCCCACCAGTTTCGAGACACTGACCAGCATCAGCAGGATGAGAACGGTATAGGCTGACTGCATACGGCGTGTTTTTCCTGTTCAGTTTCAAATACGCTCAACGGCCAGGGTTATGCCATTGAAACAACATGTTACCGGGATCTGCATGAACACAACCGCTCCACCTAAGTCGCAGACCCGCCGGCAATCTGTAACACAATGCTACAAAAGAGGAGCCTCGCATGATCACCCCCGCGTCGACCCTATTGACCCACGATAGCCCCAACCGTGCGCTGCTGGTCATCGATGTGCAAAACGATTTCATCCCCGGCGGCGCCCTGGCGGTGCCCGGTGGCGACGAGATCGTGCCGCTGGTCAACCAGCTCGGCCGCCAGTTCGAGCGCGTGGTGCTGGCCCAGGACTGGCACCCGGCCGGGCACGCCTCGTTCGCCTCGAGCCACCCGGGCAAGAATCCGTTCGAGGTCATCGAACTGTCATACGGGCCGCAGACACTCTGGCCCGACCACTGCATTCAAGGGAGCCCCGGCGCACAGTTTCACCCGGACCTGAACATTGCCCACGCACAGCTGATCGTGCGCAAGGGCGGCAACCGCCAGGTCGACAGCTACTCGCGTTCACCGAAGCCGACCAGACCACACCCACCGGCCTGGCCGGCAACCTGCGCGAGCGCGGCATCGACACGCTGTTCCTGTGCGGCCTGGCCCTGGACTTCTGCGTGGCCTGGACGGCACTGCACGCACGCCGCAAAGGGTTCGCCACCTATGTGGTGCTGGACGCCTGCCGCGCCATCGATACCGCAGGCTCCTGCGCGGCGGCGATGGCACAGATGCAGGCTGCCGGGGTGCAGTTCATTCAGGCGCGGCAACTGGGCGGCGCCAGCCGTGGCGCCCTGCCCGATGTTGTCGCATAATCCAGCCCACCCATTCTTCGAGGAGTTTCGGGGCGGCTGCGGGAACACCCGCGCGCCCTTAACGTTCAATGGCTTATATTCTCTTCGGCATCAAAGCCTGTGACACGATGAAGAAAGCCCGTACCTGGCTTGAAGAACACCACATCCAGTACGACTTTCACGACTACAAGACCCAGGGTATAGACCGGGACCACCTGAACCGCTGGTGCGACGAGCACGGCTGGCAGGTGGTACTCAACCGCGCAGGCACCACCTTCCGCAAGCTCGATGACGCGCAGAAGGCCGACCTCGACCAGGCCAAGGCCGTCGAGCTGATGCTGGCACAACCCTCGATGATCAAGCGCCCGATGCTCGACCTGGGCGGCAAGACCCTGGTCGGTTTCAAACCGGACCTGTACGCGGCAGCCCTGCGCTGAACCGCGACGCCTTCACTCAATTTCGCAAGAGGTAACCGCATGTCCACTTCACTGTTCAGCCTGGCCTTCGGCGTCGGCACTCAAAACCGTCAAGGCGCCTGGCTGGAAGTCTTCTACGCACAGCCACTGCTCGCCCCGAGCGCCGAGCTGGTCGCAGCCGTCGCCCCGATCCTGGGCTATGAAGGCGGCAACCAGGCCATCGCGTTCAGCAACGCCCAGGCCGCGCAACTGGCCGAGGCCGTAAAGGGCGTCGACGCCGCCCAGGCTGCACTGCTGACCCGCCTGGCCGAAAGCAACAAGCCGCTGGTGGCCACGCTGCTGGCCGAAGACGCCACCCTGAGCTCCACCCCTGAGGCCTACCTCAAGCTGCACCTGCTGTCGCACCGCCTGGTCAAGCCCCACGGCCTGAGCCTGGCCGGCATCTTCCCGCTGCTGCCGAACGTGGCCTGGACCAGCCAGGGCGCCATCGACCTGGCCGAACTGGCCGAGCAGCAACTCGAAGCCCGCCTCAAGGGCGAGCTGCTGGAAGTGTTCTCGGTCGACAAGTTCCCGAAAATGACCGACTACGTGGTGCCGAGCGGCGTGCGTATCGCCGACAGCGCCCGCGTGCGCCTGGGTGCCTATATCGGCGAAGGCACCACCATCATGCACGAAGGCTTCGTCAACTTTAACGCCGGCACCGAAGGCCCGGGCATGATCGAAGGCCGCGTTTCGGCGGGCGTGTTCGTCGGCAAGGGTTCGGACCTGGGCGGCGGCTGCTCCACCATGGGCACCCTGTCGGGCGGCGGCAACATCGTCATCAAGGTCGGCGAAGGCTGCCTGATCGGCGCCAACGCCGGTATCGGCATCCCGCTGGGCGACCGCAACACCGTCGAAGCCGGCCTGTACATCACCGCCGGCACCAAGGTGAACCTGCTCGACGAAAACAACGAGCTGGTCAAGGTGGTCAAGGCCCGCGACCTGGCTGGCCAGACCGACCTGCTGTTCCGCCGCAATTCGCTAAACGGCGCGGTCGAGTGCAAGACCCACAAGTCGGCCATCGAGCTGAACGAAGCGCTGCACGCCCACAACTAAGTGGTACGATCGGGTCTGGCCCTCTGCCAGACCCGATATCAGGCCCTACACATCATGTTCCAGCCCTCTCCCTGGCGCGCAGACTTCCCTGCCATCGCCGCCCTGCAACGCCAGCACCAGACCTACCTGGACAGCGCTGCCACCACGCAGAAACCCCAGCACCTGCTCGACGCCCTGAGCCACTACTACACCCAGGGTGCGGCCAACGTGCACAGGGCCCAGCACCTGCCCGGCGCACTTGCCACCCAGGCCTTCGAGGCCAGCCGCGAAAAAGTCGCCGCCTGGCTCAATGCCGCCGATGCGCAGCAGATCGTGTTCACCCATGGCGCCACCTCGGCGCTCAACCTGCTGGCCTATGGCCTGGAATGGCGCCTGGAGGCGGGCGACGAGATCGCCGTCAGCGCCCTGGAGCACCACGCCAACCTGCTGCCCTGGCAGCAGTTGGCCCAGCGCCGCGGCCTCAGGCTGGTGATCCTGCCGCTCGACGCCAACGGGCATATCGACCTGGAGGCGGCCCTGCAACTGATCGGCCCGCGTACCCGCGTGCTGGCGGTGAGCCAGTTGTCGAATGTGCTCGGCACCTGGCAGCCGCTGCAACCGTTGCTCGACCACGCCCGCGCCCAGGGCGCCCTCAGCGTGGTCGATGGCGCCCAGGGCGTGGTGCACGGGCGTCACGATGTACAGCAACTGGGCTGCGACTTCTATGTGTTTTCCAGTCACAAGCTGTATGGCCCGGACGGCCTTGGCGTGCTCTATGGGACCGCGAGGCGTTGGGCCTGCTGCGTCACTGGCAGTTCGGCGGCGAGATGGTGCAACTGGCCGGCTACCAGCAGTCGAGCTTTCGCCCCGCCCCGCTGGGTTTCGAGGCCGGCACGCCGCCGATCGCCAGCGTGATCGGGCTGGGTGCCAGCCTGGATTACCTGGCCAGCCTCGACGCCACCAGCGTGGTCGAACATGAAGCCGCCCTGCACCGCCATCTGCTGCGCGGCCTCAACGATCGTGAAGGGGTGCGGATACTGGGCGCGCCGCAACTGGCCCTGGCCAGCTTCGTGGTCGAGGGCGTGCACAATGCCGACCTTGCGCACCTGCTGACCGAACAGGGCATCGCCGTGCGCGCCGGCCATCACTGCGCCATGCCGCTGGTCAACAGCCTGGGCCTGGACGGCGCGATCCGCGTGTCGCTGGCGCTGTACAACGATTCCCACGACCTGGAGCGCTTCTTCAGCGCCCTGGACCAGGCCCTGGAGCTGCTGCGATGAGCCTGCCCGACGCCGCCCGCGAGGCGCTGGATGTATTCGAACAGGCTGCCGGCTGGGAGCAGCGCGCCCGCCTGCTGATGCAATGGGGCGAGCGCCTGCCCCCCTGGACGCGACGCAGCAGTGCGAGGCCAACCGCGTGCACGGTTGCGAAAGTCAGGTGTGGCTGGTGGCCGAACAAACCGACGGTCGCTGGCACTTCAAGGCCGCCAGCGATGCGCGGCTGCTGCGCGGCCTGCTGGCGCTGCTGCTGGTGCGGGCCGACGGCTTGACCGGCAGCCAGCTGCAGCAGCTGGACCTGCCCGCCTGGTTCACCGCCCTGGGCCTTGGCCGACAGCTCTCGCCGTCCCGCAGCAACGGCCTGAACGCCGTGCTGCAGCGCATGGCTCAGCTCACCGACGGCGCCTGAGCCGCTACGCGATCGGCCGGGCGGCGCTTGCCACCCACCAGTTTCTCCACGGCCTTGCTGGCAGCGACCATGCCGAAGGTCGCCGTCACCATCATCACCGCGCCGAAACCGCCCGAGCAGTCGAGCTTGACCCCGTCCCCTACGAAGCTCTTCTGCAGGCAGATACCGCCATCGGGCAGCGGATAGCGCAACTGCTCGGTGGAGAACACGCACGGCACCCCGTAGTTGCGGCTCACGTTGCGCGAAAACCCGTGGTCGCGGCGCAGCGTCGAACGCACCTTGGAGGCCAGCGGGTCGTTGACCGTGCGGTTGAGATCGGCCACCTGGATCTGCGTGGGGTCGAGCTGCCCGCCCGCACCGCCGGTGCAGATCACCTGGATCTTGCGCCGCTTGCACCAGGCAATCAGCGCAGCCTTGGCCATCACGCTGTCGATGCAGTCGATCACGCAGTCGATATGGTCGGTGATGGTCTGGGCCAGGTTGTCGCGGGTGACGAAGTCCACCACCGCGTGCACCTTGCAGTCCGGGTTGATTGCGCGCAGGCGCTCGGCCATCACCTCGACCTTGGGCTTGCCCACGTTGCCCTGCAGCGCATGCAACTGGCGATTAGTGTTGCTCACGCACACGTCATCCAGGTCGAACAGCGAAATTTCGCCAACGCCGCTGCGGGCCATGGCCTCGGCCGCCCACGAGCCGACACCGCCGATGCCGACGATCGCCACATGCGCCTCGCGCAGGCGTTGCAAGCCCTGCTGGCCATACAACCGGGCAACACCGGCAAAGCGTGGATCTTCTGTACTCATGGCCCAACCCTGAAAAAACCGGCGCGCATTATAGGCCCCACAACGCAGGATGACAGCCCGCAACCGACGCACTGATTGCCATGAATTGGTAAACCTGGCGCCAACCCTGCTTTAATGACCGGTGCAAACCCTGCTTTGGACGGCAATTGTACGGGCTTCAGAACTTCAGCATCTGAGGAAAATCCAAGCGCTACATGCACCCGTTTCCTATACCACGCTACCTGCCTGGTGCGTAGGATCCGTGCCCGCCGGCGCTTGCCCGTTCCACTTTTCGGAACCCGAAATATCTATGTCATCGCGTAAATTTGGTATCAACCTGGTGGTCGTCATGGCGATTGCCGCGCTATTCACCGGGTTCTGGGCACTGATCAACCGCCCGGTGTCCGCCCCCGACTGGCCGGAGCAGATCTCCGGCTTCTCGTATTCGCCTTTTCGCCTGGGCGAAAGCCCGCAAAAGGGCCAGTACCCGACCGAAGCCGAGCTGCGCGAAGACCTCGAGCAACTGAGCAAGCTGACCGACAGCATCCGCATCTATACGGTGGAAGGCACCCAGGCGCTGATCCCGCGTCTGGCCGAAGAGTTCGGCCTGCGCGTGACCCTGGGTGTGTGGATCAGCCCCGACCTGGAACGCAACGAGCGCGAAATCGAGACCGCCATCCAGTTGGCCAACACCTCGCGCAGCGTGGTGCGGGTGATGGTCGGCAACGAGGCGCTGTTTCGCGAAGAGGTCACCCCCCAGGCCCTGATGGACTACATGGACCGCGTGCGCGCCGCAGTGAAGGTGCCGGTCACCACCAGCGAACAGTGGCACATCTGGAAGGAAACCCCGAGCTTGCCGGGCACGCCGACCTGATCGCCGCGCACATCCTGCCCTACTGGGAATTCATCCCGGTGAGCCAGGCCGAGCAGTTCGTGCTCGACCGCGCCCGCGAGCTCAAGCAACTGTTCCCGCGCAAGCCGCTGCTGCTGTCCGAGGTCGGCTGGCCCAGCAATGGCCGCATGCGCGGCGGTGCCGACGCCACCCAGGCGGATCAGGCCATCTACCTGCGCAGCCTGGTCAACCTGCTCAACCGCCAGGGCTACAACTACTTCGTGATCGAAGCCTACGACCAGCCCTGGAAAGCCAGTGACGAAGGTTCGGTGGGCGCCTACTGGGGTGTGTTCAATGCCGCGCGCCAGCAGAAATTCAACTTCGAGGGCCCGGTGGTGGCCATTCCGCAGTGGCGCGTGCTGGCCGTGGGCTCGGTGGTGCTGGCGATGCTGTCGCTGACCCTGCTGCTGATCGACGGCTCGGCGCTGCGCCAGCGCGGGCGCACCTTCCTGACCTTCATCGCGTTCCTGTGCGGCTCGGTGCTGGTATGGATCGGCTATGACTACAGCCAGCAGTACAGCACCTGGTTCAGCCTCACTGTGGGTTTCCTGCTGGCGCTCGGCGCGCTGGGGTGTTCATCGTGCTGCTGACCGAGGCCCATGAACTGGCCGAGGCGGTATGGACGCACAAGCGCCGCAGGCTGTTCCTGCCGGTGGAGGCCGACAGCGCCTATCGGCCCAAGGTGTCGGTGCATGTGCCGTGCTACAACGAGCCCCCGGAGATGGTCAAGCAGACCCTCGATGCCCTCGCGGCGCTGGACTACCCGGACTTCGAAGTGCTGATCATCGACAACAACACCAAGGACCCGGCCGTGTGGGAGCCGCTCAAGGCCCATTGCGAGCTGCTGGGCGAGCGCTTCAAGTTCTTCCATGTGGCACCGCTGGCAGGTTTCAAGGGTGGCGCGCTGAACTACCTGATCCCGCACACCGCCAAGGACGCCGAAGTGATCGCGGTGATCGACTCGGACTATTGTGTCGACCGCAACTGGCTCAAGCACATGGTGCCGCACTTTGCCGACCCCAAGATCGCCGTGGTGCAGTCGCCGCAGGACTACCGCGACCAGAACGAAAGCACCTTCAAGAAGCTCTGCTACGCCGAGTACAAGGGCTTCTTCCATATCGGCATGGTCACCCGCAACGACCGTGATGCAATCATCCAGCACGGCACCATGACCATGACCCGGCGCTCGGTGCTCGAAGAGCTCGGCTGGGCCGACTGGTGCATCTGCGAAGATGCCGAACTGGGCCTGCGCGTGTTCGAGAAGGGTTACTCGGCGGCCTATTCCCACGAGAGCTACGGCAAGGGCCTGATGCCCGACACCTTCATCGACTTCAAGAAGCAGCGCTTTCGCTGGGCCTACGGCGCGATCCAGATCATCAAGCGCCACACCTCCAGCCTGCTGCGCGGCAAGGACACCCAGCTGACCCGCGGCCAGCGCTACCACTTCCTGGCCGGCTGGCTGCCGTGGATCGCCGACGGCATGAACATCTTCTTCACAGTGGGTGCGCTGCTATGGTCGGCGGCCATGATCATCGTGCCGCAGCGGGTCGACCCGCCGCTGCTGATCTTCGCGATCCCGCCGCTGGCGCTGTTCGTGTTCAAGGTGGGCAAGATCGTGTTCCTGTACCGCCGCGCGGTAGGGGTCAACCTCAAGGACGCGTTCTCGGCGGCGCTGGCAGGGCTGGCGTTGTCGCACACCATTGCCAAGGCGGTGCTGTACGGGTTCTTCACCAGCAGCATTCCGTTCTTCCGCACGCCGAAGAACGCCGACAGCCACGGGCTGCTGGTGGCACTGGCAGAGGCTCGCGAGGAGCTGTTCATCATGCTGCTGCTGTGGGGCGCGGCGCTGGGCATCTACCTGGTGCAGGGCCTGCCGAGCAACGACATGCGCTTCTGGGTGACCATGCTGCTGGTGCAGTCGCTGCCGTACCTGGCGGCGCTGATCATGGCCATGCTGTCGTCGCTGCCCAAGCCCGCGGATGTCACGCAGCCCGCACCTGCCGCCTGATAAACCGCCATCGCGGGTCAAGCCCGCTCCCACAGGGATTGCGCAGTACCTTGTGGGAGCGGGCTTGACCCGCGATAGGCCCGCACAGACAGCACAGATCCACAGTCCCTTCCCCGCACTTTTGCTATAAGATAACGCCCCTTCTTTTTGCCCCAGCCTTGCACCCCGGAGTCCTTCATGACGGCCCCAGCCGACCTCTCGCCTACCCTTGAACTGGCCTGCGACCTGATCCGTCGTCCCTCGGTGACCCCGCTGGACTTCGACTGCCAGAAACAGATGATGCAGCGCCTGGGCGATGCCGGCTTCATGCTCGAACCGATGCGCATCGAAGACGTCGACAATTTCTGGGCCACCCACGGCAGCGACGACGGCCCGGTACTGTGCTTCGCCGGCCACACCGACGTGGTGCCCACCGGCCCGGTGCAGGCCTGGGCCAACGACCCGTTCGACGCCCTGATCGACGCCGACGGCATGCTCTGTGGGCGCGGCGCGGCCGACATGAAGGGCAGCCTGGCCGCCATGATCGTGGCCACCGAGCGCTTCGTCGCCGACTACCCGAACCACAAGGGCAAGGTCGCCTACCTGATCACCAGCGACGAGGAAGGCCCGGCCCATCACGGCACCAAGGCCGTGGTCGAACGCCTGGCGGCGCGCAACGAACGCCTGGACTGGTGCATCGTCGGCGAGCCGTCGAGCACCACCCTGGTCGGTGACGTGGTCAAGAACGGCCGTCGCGGCTCGCTTGGCGCCAGGCTCACCGTGCGTGGCGTGCAGGGCCACGTGGCCTACCCGCACCTGGCGAAGAACCCGATCCACCTGGCCGCCCCGGCCTTGGCCGAACTGGCCGCCGAGCACTGGGACGAGGGCAATGATTTCTTTCCCCCACCAGCTTCCAGATCTCCAACCTCAACTCGGGGACCGGCGCCACCAACGTGGTGCCAGGCGAGCTGACCGCACTGTTCAACTTCCGTTTCTCCACCGAGTCGACCGTCGAAGGGCTGCAGGCCCGCGTGGCGGCGATCCTCGACAAGCACGGCCTGGACTGGCAGGTGGACTGGGCGCTGTCGGGCCTGCCGTTCCTCACCGAACCGGGCGACCTGCTCGACGCGGTGTCGGCCAGCATCAAGGCCGTGACCGGCCGCGACACCCAGGCCTCCACCAGCGGCGGCACCTCCGACGGGCGCTTCATCGCCACCCTGGGCACCCAGGTGGTCGAACTGGGCCCGGTCAACGCCACCATTCACCAGGTCAACGAGCGGGTCCTGGCCAGCGACCTGGACGTGCTGACCGAGATCTACTACCAGACCCTGACCCGGTTGCTCGTCTGATGCTCATCTGCCCCATCTGCAGCGCCGCGCTCGGCGCCCTGGACAACGGTGTCGGCTGCCCAGCCGGGCACCGCTTCGACCGGGCGCGCCAGGGCTACCTGAACCTGTTGCCGGTGCAGCACAAGAACAGCCGTGACCCTGGCGACAACCAGGCCATGGTCGAGGCACGTCGCGACTTCCTCAATGCCGGGCACTACGCCCCGGTGGCACGGCGCCTGGCCGAGCTTGCGGCCGAGCGCGCCCCCGCGCGCTGGCTGGACATCGGCTGCGGCGAAGGCTACTACACCGCGCAACTGGCCGACGCCCTGCCCCAGGCCGACGGCTATGCCCTGGACATCTCCCGCGAGGCGGTCAAGCGTGCGTGCCGGCGCAACCCTGCACTCACCTGGCTGGTGGCGAGCATGGCCCGGGTGCCACTGGCCGATGCCAGCTGCCAGTTCCTGGCCAGCGTGTTCAGCCCGCTGGACTGGCAGGAAGCCAGGCGCCTGCTCAGCCCCGGCGGCGGCCTGATGCGCGTCGGCCCCACCCGCGGCCACCTGATGGAGCTGCGCGAACGGCTGTACGATGAAGTGCGCGACTATGCCGACGACAAGCACCTGGCCCTGGTGCCCGAGGGCATGCACCACGCCCACGGCGAAGTGCTGGAGTTTCGCCTGAGCCTGGCGGCCCCGGCCGACCGCGCCAACCTGCTGGCCATGACCCCCCATGGCTGGCGCGCCAGCGCAGAAAGACGCGCGGCCGTCATCGATCACCCCGAGCCCTTAGAGGTGACGGTATCGATGCGTTACGATTACTTTGTGCGCCAAGACTGAGCCGCACCCGGAGAGCCCCATGCGCCAACCCGATATCGAGATTTACCTGAAGGACGCCGACGTCGATCACAAGCAGATCGCCGCCTGGCTGGGCCAGGCCCTCGGCCCGTGCAGCGACTGGCAGCAGAAGGGCCAGACCTACAAGTGCAAGGCCGGTAACGTACCTGTTACCTGGCTGCCCAAGGCTGTGGGCAAATGGAACAGCCTGTACCTGGAAAGCGACCAGACCCCGTGGGAGGACGACATCGCCTGCGCCCGCGCCGCATTCGCCGCACTCAATGTCGAAGTACGCTGCGCGCCGGGTAGCTGGGTGGAAGAGGAAGGTGAAGAAGACGCCGACCGCTGGATCCGCATCAGCGCCGATGGCGAGGAAGAGATCACCTGGCGTACCAGTTGAGCCGTTGACCGGCTTTGCTTAGGCGCCAACCTTGCTGGCGAAGCCCGGCATCGCCGGGCCAAGGGGCTGCTGCGCAGCCCATCGCCAGCAAGGCTGGCGCCTGCCGCTTTACAGCCCCACTACGTCTTCGGCCTGCAGGCCTTTCTGGCCCTGGGTCAGGTTGTACTCGACCTGTTGCCCTTCCAGCAGGGTGCGATGCCCTTCACCGCGGATCGCGCGGTAATGCACGAACACATCCGCACCGCCCTCACGCTGAATGAAGCCATATCCCTTGGCGTCATTGAACCACTTCACACTTCCAGTCTCACGAGACGACATCTGAACTACTCCGGATTTTTATTTTGGAATCGCCTTGTCGGCAGGGCCTCACCAGGCCCCACCTACGCCGCTTGCGGATTTGTCCTGCAAGTGGCGGACCGACTATAACGCAGCCATTCAACAATTTTCATGACCGGGGCGCTTTTTGCTGAACTTGCGCGGATACGGCACACTAACCTACCGAGCATCTGCTCGAATCCCATTACCCAGGGCACCTACCGAATGACCCGTTCCCCCTTGCGCCGCCTGATCTTCGGCGCCCTGCGCCGACTGCTGTACCTGTGGGTGCGCTCCGAAACCATCAACCAGTCATCCTTCTCGCTGAACCTGGACCGCAGCCGTCCGGTGTTCTACGTGCTGCAATCACCCGCGCTCACCGATCTGGCCGTGCTCGACCGCGAATGCACCAAAGCCGGGCTTCCGCGCCCGGTGCTGCCCGTGGCGGTAGGCCCGGTGATGGAGCCGGCGGCGTTCTTCTACCTGACCCCCGAACCCGACTGGCTGGGCCGCCACGACAAGCGCGGCGCACCGCCGACGCTGACGCGCCTGGTCAACCTGGTCAGCCAGCACGCCGAACAGGACGCGCAGATCATTCCGGTCAGCGTGTTCTGGGGCCAGTCGCCGGCCAGCGAATCGAGCCCGTGGAAGCTGCTGTTCGCCGACAGCTGGGCCGTCACCGGGCGCCTGCGCCGGCTGCTTACCGTGCTGATCCTGGGGCGCAAGACCCGCGTGCAGTTTTCCGCGCCGATCCATCTGCGTGAGCTGGTCGAGCACAACAAGGGCCACGAGCGCACCGTGCGCATGGCCCAGCGCCTGCTGCGGGTGCATTTTCGCAACCTCAAGACCGCCGTCATCGGCCCCGACATCTCGCACCGGCGCAACCTGGTCAAGGGCCTGATCCACGACCCGCTGGTACGCCAGGCCATCAGCGACGAGGCCCAGCGCGAGAACATCCCGCTGGCCAAGGCCGAGGCCCAGGCCCTGCGCTATGGCAACGAGATCGCCTCGGACTACACCTACACCGCCATCCGCTTCCTCGAAGTGGTGCTGAGCTGGTTCTGGAACAAGATCTACGACGGCATCAAGGTCAACCATATCGAACAGGTGCAAGGCATCGCGCCGGGGCACGAGGTGATCTACGTGCCCTGCCATCGCAGCCACATCGACTACCTGCTGCTGTCGTACCTGCTGTTTCGCAACGGCCTGACGCCCCGCACATCGCCGCCGGCATCAACCTCAACATGCCGGTGATCGGCAGCCTGCTGCGCCGCGGCGGTGCGTTCTTCATGCGCCGCACCTTCAAGGGCAACCCGCTGTACACCGCGGTGTTCAACGAGTACCTGCACACCCTGTTCACCAAGGGCTTCCCGGTGGAGTACTTCGTCGAGGGCGGGCGCTCGCGCACCGGGCGCATGCTGCAGCCCAAGACCGGTATGCTGGCGATCACCCTGCGCAGTTTTCTGCGTTCCTCGCGCACCCCGATCGTGTTCGTGCCGGTGTACATCGGCTACGAGCGCGTGCTCGAAGGCCGCACCTACCTGGGCGAGCTGCGCGGGGCGAGCAAGAAGAAGGAATCGATCTTCGACATCTTCAAGGTCATCGGCGCGCTCAAGCAGCGCTTCGGCCAGGTGGCCGTGAACTTCGGCGAGCCGATCCGCCTGGCCAGCTTCCTCGACCAGCAGCAACCGGGCTGGCGCGAACAGGACCACAGCCCGCAGTTCCGCCCGGCCTGGCTCAACGAAACCACCTCGCGCCTGGGCGAGAAGGTCGCGCAGCACCTGAACGAGGCCGCCGCGATCAACCCGGTCAACCTGGTGGCCCTGGCGCTGCTGTCCACCAGCCGCCTGGCCCTGGACGAACGCGCCCTGGCGCGGGTACTGGACCTGTACCTGGCGCTGCTGCGCCAGGTGCCCTACTCGGCCCATACCACCCTGCCCGAAGGCGACGGCCTGGCGCTGATCGGCCACGTGCGCGGCATGGACCTGCTGGCCGAGCAGCAGGACGCGCTGGGGCGCATCCTGTACCTGGATGAAAACAACGCGATACTGATGACCTACTACCGCAACAACGTACTGCACATCTTCGCCCTGCCGGCGCTGCTGGCAAGCTTCTTCCAGAGCAGCTCGCGCATCAGCCGCGAACTGATCGGCCGCTACACCCACGCGCTGTACCCGTATCTGCAGTCGGAGCTGTTCATCCGCTGGGATGCCCAGGAGCTCGACGGGGTGATCGACCAGTGGCTGGAGGCATTCGTCGAACAGGGCCTGCTGCGTTTCGAGAACGGCGTGTACCTGCGCCCGGCCCCGAGTTCGCGCCAGTTCGTGCTGCTGACCCTGCTGGCGCGGGCCATCACCCAGACCCTGCAGCGCTTCTACATGGCCACCGCGCTGCTGCTCAACAGCGGCCAGCACACCCTCAGCGCCGAAGAGCTGGAAGACCTGTGCGTGGTCATGGCCCAGCGCCTGTCGATCCTGCATGGCCTGAACGCCCCGGAATTCTTCGACAAGAGCCTGTTCCGCCACTTCATCCAGACCCAGATCGAACAGGGCGTGCTGCGCCCGGATGCGGCGGGCAAGCTCGGCTACCATGAAAAACTCAGCGAGCTGGCCGAAGGCGCCGCCAAGCGCGTGCTGTCGGCCGAGGTGCGCCTGTCGATCCGCCAGGTGGCCTTGCAGCGCAGCGACGAAACCAACGAACACACCGAGCAACAAGTCTGAACAGGAGTACACGATGAAGAAATTGACCCTGGCTGTGCTGGGCAGCCTGCTGGCCGCCTGCAGCAGCACCCCGTCACCCTCCAAGGCCAGCCTGGACGGCGAGGTGTTCTACCTGCAGCGCATCGCCCTGCCACCGGCAGCCACCCTGAGCGTCAGCCTGCAGGACGTGTCGCTGGCCGATGCGCCAGCTGTCACCCTGGCCAACCAGAGCGGCCCGATAAAAGGCCAGGTGCCCCTGCCGTTTCACCTGAGCTACGACCCGGCACAGGTCAAGCCGGGCCACCGCTATGCCGTGAGCGCGCGCATCGAGCTGGACGGCAAGCTGCTGTTCATCAACACCGAACACCACGGCGTGCAGCTGGACGGTAGCGACGCCCAGCCTGTGCGAATCAAGGTCGACGCCGTTCGCTGATCCCCTTTTTGCCTTTGGATAAGGATGCTGCCATGTTCCGCCCTGCTCTTACCTTTACCGGCCTGTGTGCCGGCCTGCTGTTGTCGGCCAGTGCGCTGGCGCTGTCACTCGGCGACCTGTCGCAGAAGGACGCCACCGGCGGCCTCAAGGATGCCCTGACCCAGGGTGCGCAGATTGCCGTCAAGCAACTGGGCACCCCAGGCGGCTTCAGCAACAACCCGGACGTGCGCATCGAGCTGCCGGGCAACCTGGGCAAGGCTGCCAAGGCCATGAAGAAGTTCGGCATGGGCGCCGAGGTCGACCAGCTCGAGGCCAGCATGAACAAGGCGGCCGAGGCGGCAGTACCGCAGGCCCAGGCGTTGCTGGTGGATGCGGTCAAGAAGATGAGCGTGGCCGACGCCAAGGGTATTCTCAGCGGTGGCAACGATTCGGCCACCCAGTACCTGAACAAGACCAGCCGCGAGCAGATCCGTGCCAAGTTCCTGCCCATCGTCAAGCAGGCCACCGACCAGGTCGGCCTGGCCAAGCAGTACAACAGCTTTGCCGGGCAGGCCTCGTCGCTGGGCCTGCTGGACAGCAAGAACGCCAACGTCGAGGGTTATGTGACCGAGACAGGCGCTGGATGGCCTGTTCGAGATGATCGGCAAGCAGGAAGCGACGATCCGCCAGAACCCGGCGGCCGCGGCTACCAGCCTGGCCAAGAAGGTCTTCGGCGCCCTCTAGGGCCCTTCGCCGGCAAGGCCGGCTCCTACAGGATGCGCAGTGCCCCCGTAGGAGCCGGCCTTGCCGGCGAACGCCTTCTCAGGGCTTGCGCACCTTGAACCACGCCGCATACAGCGCCGGCAGGAACAGCAGCGTCAACGCCGTGGCCACGATCAGCCCGCCCATGATCGCCACCGCCATCGGCCCGAAGAACACGCTGCGCGACAGCGGAATCATCGCCAGCACCGCCGCCAGCGCGGTCAGCACGATCGGCCGGAAGCGCCGCACCGTGGCCTCGATGATCGCCTGCCAACGGTCCAGCCCGGCCGCGATGTCCTGCTCGATCTGGTCCACCAGAATCACCGAGTTGCGCATGATCATCCCCGACAGCGCAATGGTGCCCAGCATCGCCACGAAGCCGAACGGCTGGCGGAACACCATCAGGAACAGCACCACCCCGATCAGCCCCAATGGCGCGGTGAGGAACACCATCACCGTGCGCGAGAAGCTGCGCAACTGCACCATCAGCAAGCTCAACACCACCACGATGAACAATGGCACCCCGGCATTCACCGAGTTCTGCCCGCGGGTCGAATCCTCCACCGTACCGCCCACTTCCAGCAGGTAGCCATCCGGCAGCTCGGCACGCACCGGCTCCAGGGTCGGCAGTATCTGCTTGACCAGGGTCGCCGGCTGCTCCTTGCCATAGATGTCGGCACGTACCGTCACCGTCGGCAGGCGATTACGGTGCCAGATGATGCCTTCCTCGAAGCCGTACTCCAGCGTCGCCACCTGCGACAGCGCAACGCTGCGCCCATTCTCGGTGGGCACCGCCAGGCTCGACAGGTTGGTCAGCTCGGTGCGTTCCTGGCGCGTGCCGCGCAGCAGGATCTCGATCAGCTCATTGTCTTCGCGGAACTGGCTGACCGACGAACCGGTCAGCGAGCTTTGCAGGAACTTGGCCAGGTGCGCGGTGCTGATCCCCAGGGCCCGGGCACGGTCCTGGTCGATACTCAGGTAGATCACCTTGCTCGGCTCTTCCCAGTCCAGGTGCACGTTCACCACATGCGGGTTCTCGCGCACCCGGGCCGCCACCTTGCGCGCCAGTGCACGCACCTCCTCGATGTGCTCGCCGGTGACCCGGAACTGCACCGGGTAGCCCACGGGCGGGCCGTTTTCCAGGCGTGTGACCCGCGAACGCAGGTCCGGGAACTGCTCGTTCAGGGTCTCGATCAGCCAGCTGCGCAGCGCCTCGCGCTCCTCGATGGTCTTGGCCAGCACCACGAACTGGGCGAAGCTGGTCGCCGGCAACTGCTGGTCCAGGGGCAGGTAGAAGCGCGGCGAGCCGGTGCCCACGTAGGCCACATAGTTGTCGATGCCGGCGCGCTCCTTGAGCAGGGCCTCCAGGCGCGTGACCTGCTCGGCGGTGTTGCTCAGAGAGGCGCCCTCGGCCAGCTTCAGGTCGACCATCAGCTCCAGCCGTCCGGAGGCCGGGAAGAACTGCTGGGGCACGAAGCGAAACGACAGCACGCTGAGCACGAACAGGCCCAGGGTCGCCACGATCACCGTCTTGCGGTGCGCCACGCACCAGCCCACCAGCCGCCGTACACGCTGGTAGAACGGCGTGCCATAGGGGTCGGTGGCGCCATCGGTGGTGCCGTGCTTGGCCGCGTGCAGCTTGGCCAGGTCTGGCAGCAGCCGCTCGCCCAGGTACGGCACGAACACCACGGCGGCGATCCACGAGGCAATCAGGGCAATGGTCACCACCTGGAAGATCGAGCGGGTGTACTCGCCCGTGCCCGACTGCGCCGTGGCAATCGGCAGAAAGCCCGCCGCGGTGATCAGGGTGCCGGTGAGCATCGGGAAGGCGGTGCTGGTCCAGGCGTAGCTGGCGGCCTTGAAGCGATCGAAGCCCTGCTCCATCTTGATCGCCATCATCTCCACCGCAATGATCGCGTCATCCACCAACAGCCCCAGCGCCAGCACCAGCGCCCCCAGGGAAATCTTGTGCAGGCCGATCCCGAGGTAATACATCGCGGCAAACGTCATCGCCAGCACCAGCGGAATCGCCAGCGCCACCACCAGGCCGGTGCGCATGCCCAGCGAGAAGAAGCTCACCAGCAGCACGATGGCCAGTGCTTCCACCAGCACCTGCACGAACTCGCCTACGCCGGTTTTCACGGCGGCCGGCTGGTCGGACACCTTGCGCAGCTGCATGCCGGCCGGCAGATTGGCCGAGATACGGGCAAACTCGACCTCAAGGGCCTTGCCCAGCACCAGGATGTCACCACCGGCCTTCATCGATACCGCCAGGCCGATGGCGTCTTCGCCCATGAAGCGCATGCGTGGCGCGGGCGGATCGTTGAAACCGCGGCGCACATCGGCCACATCGCTGATACGGAAGGTGCGCTCGCCCACCCGAATCGGGAACTGCTCGATCTGCTCCACCGTCTCGAAACGCCCGCTCACGCGCAGTTGCAGGCGCTCGCTGGGAGTTTCGAAAAAGCCTGCGGTGGTCACCGCATTCTGTTCTTCCAGCGCCTGCTGCACGGCTTCAAGCGGCAGGCCCAGGGTCGCCAGCTTGAGGTTCGACAGCTCGATCCAGATCTTCTCGTCCTGCAGGCCGAGCAGCTCGACCTTGCCCACATCCTTTACCCGTTGCAGCTGGATCTGCACGCGGTCGGCGTAGTCCTTGAGCACCGCGTAGTCGAAGCCTTCACCGGTCAGTGCATAGATATTGCCGAAGGTGGTGCCGAACTCGTCGTTGAAGAACGGCCCCTGGATACCCGGCGGCAAGGTGTGGCGAATGTCCGCGACCTTCTTGCGGATCTGGTACCACAGCTCGGGAACATCCTTGGAATGCATCGAGTCGCGGGCCATGAAAGTGACCTGGGACTCACCAGGGCGCGAGAACGAGACGATCTTCTCGTACTCGCCTGTCTCCATCAGCTTCTTCTCGATGCGTTCGGTGACCTGGCGCGAGACTTCCTCGGCGCTCGCCCCCGGCCAGTTGGTCTTGATCACCATGGCCTTGAAGGTGAACGGCGGGTCTTCGCTCTGGCCCAGCTTGGTATACGAAAGCGTGCCGACCAGGGCCAGCAGCACCATCAGGAACAGCACGATCTGGCGATTGCGCAGCGCCCAGGCGGAAAGGTTGAAACCCATCGGGACTTACTCCTTGGCCGCCAGATTCACCACGCGATTGGACCGGTCCACCGGTCGTATCTGCTGCCCTCGTGCAGCACATGGCCGCCGGCCGCCACCACCCAATCGGTGGGCTTGAGGCCTTCGAGCACCGGCACGCTGGCCTGGCCGTAGGCGCCAACCCGCACCACGGTGCGCTTGAGCGTATTGTCAGGTTCCACCCGCCACACGTAGGTCTGGCCGTTCTCGGCGCTCAGGGCCGACAGCGGCACCGCCAACGGCACCTGCTCGGCGTGCTGGATGAACACCCGAGCGCTCTGCCCCAGTTCTGCGGGCACCTTGCCGGCCGCGAACGCGATGCGCGCAGCGAAGGTACGTGACCGCGGGTCGGCGGCCGGCGACAGCTCGCGGATGCGACCCTCGAAGCGCGTATCCGGTTGCGACCACAGCTCCACCGACACCGGCTGGCCGACCTTGAAGCGACCGAAGTTCTGCTCCGGCAGGCTGATCAGCACCTCGCGCTCGCCATCGGCGGCCAGGGTGAACACGGTCTGCCCGGCAGCCACCACCTGGCCCACCTCGACCTGACGCTTGGCCACCACCCCGTCCTGTGGCGCGCGCAGCACCGAATAGCCGGCCTGGTTGCCGGCCACATCGAATTCGGCGCGCACCTGGTTGGCCCGCGCCAGGCCTGCGCGGTACAGGTTTTCGGCGTTGTCGAACTGCGAGCGGCTGACCATCTGGCGTTCCAGCAGGGTCTGGTAGCGGTCGCGCTCGGCCTTGACCAGGCTCAGGTTGGCCTGGGCCGCTGCCATCTGCGCGCGGCTGGCCTCCAGCTGCAGGCGCACGTCCTGCGGGTCGAGCTCGGCCAATGGCTGGTCGGCCTTGACCCGCTGGCCCTCCTCCACCAGGCGCTTGCTGACCTTGCCGGGAATACGGAACGCCAACTCCGGCTCGAGCCGGGCGCGCACTTCGCCGGGGTAGCTGTCGACCGCCGCCGTGGACAGCTGCGGCTGCACCACCATGGCCGGGCGCAGGGTGCTTGGCGGGGGACTCTCCTGCCCGCAGCCGCTCAGCAGCAAGGCAAGGGTAAGCGGGAATGCAAGGGGCAAGGCATGGCGCAACATGATCGAGAACCTTCCGTGAGTAGCGCATCTAATATTTATACCGGCGGGTATAGTAAATCAGCGCAACGGCGCCGGGAAGCGATTGTCGGACAGAAATTTCAGGGTCGTCGCACGCACCGAACTGACACCTGGACCTGCCGCTTGGGCCCTCCGTGGAGCCGAAAAAGCCACCTCCACCCGCCATCACTGGCGCTGATAGGCGTTCAAAGCGCAGATTGCAGCCCCCAGGCGGCGACCACGGTGTACCCTGTACCCCTTAACGAACCTGTACGTGTCATTCATGCCAAACGAAACCAGCGCCCCCAACGGCCCCGGCCGGCCCAAGGACCTCGCCAAGCGCCAGGCCATCCTCGAGGCGGCCAAAGCCCTGTTTCTCACCCACGGTTACGCCAACACCAGCATGGATGCGGTCGCGAATGCGGCAGGGGTTTCGAAACTGACGGTCTACAGCCACTTCAACGACAAGGAGACACTGTTCTCCTCGGCGATCGTGGCCACCTGCACGGCCCAGTTGCCCGAACTGTTCTTCGAACTGACCGAAGGCACGTCGGTGGAGCAGGTCCTGCTGAACATCGGGCGCGGCTTCCAGGCGCTGATCAACAGCGATCAATCGGTCAAGCTCAGCCGCCTGATCATGGCCCTGGGCACCCAGGACCCCAAGCTCAGCCAGATCTTCTTCGAAGCCGGCCCGTTGCGCGTGCTGCGCGAGATGGAAGCACTGCTGCAGCGCGTCGACCAGCATGGCCTGCTGCGTATCGAGCAGCCGGCCAGGGCGGCCGAGCATTTCTTCTGCCTGCTCAAGGGGGCGCCGAACTATCGCCTGCTGCTCGGCTACTCCCCGGCGCTGGACGCCGAGGCTGCCGAGGCACATGTGCAGGACGTGGTGGCGGTGTTTTTGCGGGCCTACCGCCCCTAGTCAGGGCTTGAGGGCTTTCTTGGGGTAGATGTCGTAGCGGCTCGACTTGCCTTCCAGGCTATGGCTGGGCTTGGGCCCGTCGATGATCGGCGCCTTGCGCGGGCGCTTGACCACCACCCGGTGGCTGGCCAGGGCCAGGGCGGCCTCCAGCAGTGCCGGGGCATCCAGGTCATCGCCCACCAGCGGGCGGAACACGCGCATCTCCTTTTTCACCAGGGCGCTCTTGTCGCGGTGCGGGAACATCGGATCGAGGTAGATCACCTGCGGCGGTTCGCCCTGCCAGTCGCGCATGCGCTCGATGGAGTTGCCTGCCAGCAGCTGCATGCGGGCCACGATGGGGCCCACCTCGGCATCCGCTGCCGCACGCGCCAGGCCATCCTCGAGCAGCGCCGCCACCAGCGGCTGGCGCTCGATCAGTTGCATCTGGCAGCCCAGGCTGGCCAGCACGAAGGCGTCCTTGCCCAGCCCTGCCGTGGCATCCAGCACCCATGGACGCACGCCCTGGGCGATGCCGACCGCCTTGGCGATCATCTGCCCGCTGCCCCCGCCGAACACCCGACGATGGGCCGTCGCGCCCTCGACGAAATCCACCCGCACCGGGCCCGGTGCCTGCGGGCCCAACTGCTGGATCTGCAGGCCGGTCTCGCCCACCTGCACGGCAAAGGCCGCCGACGCATCCTGCAGCGGCAAGCCCAGGCGCACCGCCCAGTGCTCGGCCTGTGCCTGATACTCGGCCGCCAACGCCTCGACCCGGATACCGCCGTCCGCCAGTTGCTCCACCGCTCACCTTCCCCACACAAAAAAATTAAATGATTGCCGGCCTGTGCCGATAACCGCAGTAATCGCTATTTTGCCAGACCCGGACAGCCTTCGACTGCCATGTCAGACATTCTTCAGCTCCCTTCCGGTTATTTGTCGCCCGTCGGCGACTTTGCCCGGCACAACACCCAGACCCTCGGCGGCGTCAGCCACCTGTGGCAGGACTTCTTTGCCCAGGCGTTGGCAGAGCAGCAGGGTGAAGGTGCGCAGGAAGGTCAGCTGGCGGTCCCCGAGGTCGACACCGTCACCGGCGAACCGATTGCCGGCAGCCAGACCCTGGCGCAGATCCACAGCCAGCGCCTGTGCGACGTGCACGACACCATCGTCGCCCCGCCCGAGCCGCTGTTCCTGCCGATTGCCGAATTCGAACTGGACCTGCTGGACAAGCCTGCGCCGCCATTCAGCGCGCTGGAACTGGTGGAGCAGCAGCGCCAGCTGGACATCAGCAACAACTGGGTGCGCCCGGTGGTGATGAGCCAGGGTCATCCGCTGCCGCAGCCAGGCCCGGCACCGCAACCCTACCCGCTGCACCTGCCGATCGCGGAGCTGGAAGCCAGCCTGCTCGACCCGGCGCCGGAGCCGTTCGACCAGGCCACGCTGCTCAAGCAGCAGTCGGAGCTGGAGTTCGACCTCAGCTGGGCCCGTCCGGTGGTACTGAACAACGTGCGCATCGCCGCCTAACGGCAGATCTGCCAGAAGCCCATATCCAGGTGGAAGTGGTTGCGGTGGGCAGCGTTGTAGTCAGGCCCCAGCACCGTGTTGAAACTGTCGCAGCCGCCAGCCTGCACCTCGCGTAGAAACTTCGCCTTCACCCCCTCACCCGGCCAGTCGCGCAGCACCTCGATGCGCTGCCCATCGGCCAGCCTGAACCCGGCGATGTCGAGCGCATTGGCGCTGGCATGCTGGCTGCGCCGCCCTTCCTTGCGCCCGTACACATTGCGACAGGCAAAACTGCCCAGGTGATCGACCTGCACCACCGCCTGGCCGAATGCACGCTGCGCGGCCGGTTGCAGGCCGTGGCGCTCGAATAGCGCGAAGGCCACCGCGACTGGGCAACTGGCCAGAAAACTGCTGCTCAGGCGCACGCCCGAGCCCTGCACCCGCACCACGTTGTGCAGCGGGCAGGCCACATCTGGCGCGCTGTCGGCCTGCTTGCTGTAGCGCAGCGTCGAGGTGGCCAGGGCCTGTTCGCAAAGCCTGGGGTCATCCTGCAGGCGGCTCAGCTTGTAGGGGGTCAGCAGGTTCGGGGCGCCTTGACGTCCAGCACCGCCCACGGGTTCCAGGCAGCCGGCAGGCGCCAGCCCTGTTGCCAGGCCACCAACCCCGCCGCCATCGCTATCACCAGGAAAATGCCCACTCCCCGCATGGACGATCAGCGCCTGAACAACTGGTTGAGCTGGTCGAACGGCAGCGCCTGTTCGGCATAGTCGAAGCGGCCCTGCTGCTGGATCCGTTCGGCGGCGTGGAAGAACGCGCCGTAGGCCGCACGCGCCAGCGACGAGCCGACGCTGATGCGCTTGACCCCGAGCGCCTGCAGGTCGCTTACGCTCAGGTCCACCCCGCTCAGCCCCATCAGCACGTTGACCGGCCTGGGCGCCACGGCCTGCACCACCTGGCGAATCTCCTCGGCGCTGCGCAAGCCCGGCGCGTACAGCACATCGGCACCGGCCTCGGCAAAGGCCTGCAGGCGCTTGATGGTGTCGTCCAGGTCCAGGCGCCCGTGCAGCAGGTTTTCGGCGCGGGCACACAGGGTGAACGGGAACTCCAGGCTGCGCGCCGCCGCAACGGCTGCCTCGACGCGCTCCACTGCCTGATGAAAGCCATAGATCGGCTCTTGCGGGTTGCCGCTGGCATCCTCGATGGAGCCGCCTACAAGCCCCACAGCGGCGGCCTGCAGGATGGCCTCGGCGCAGCCCTTGGGCGTATCGCTGAAGCCGTTCTCGAGGTCTGCAGCCACCGGCAGGGCGGTGGCATCGACGATGCTGCGCGCGTTGCCCAGGGTTTCCTCCAGGCTCATGGCGCCTTCGGCATCGGGGCGCCCCAGCGAGAACGCCAGGCCGGCGCTGGTGGTGGCCAGCGCCTCGAAGCCGAGGCTGGCCAGCAGCTTGGCCGAGCCTGCATCCAGGGGTTGGGGATGACAAAGGCGCCATCACGTTCATGCAACGCCTTGAAGGCTTCGGCACGCAGGGTTTGCACATCCATGATCACGACTCCAGAGCAGGCGGTACGGGGCGGTCAGAGCAGGCCAAGCTGCTCGGCTGCGGGCGCCCTGTGCAGTTCAGGCAAGGCCGGCAAGCCGGGCAGGCGCTCCATCAGGCCCTGATGAAAACGCTGCGCCAGCGCGGCTGCCAGGCGGTTGTCGGCAGTATGCAGGAAAACGTACGGGGTGCGCCCCTCCTCGATCCAGGCCGCGACCTTGTCCAGCCACGGCAGCAGAAACGGCTCGTTGGCCGCCAGTTCCGGGTGGCCGATGAAGCGCACCTGCGGGCTCTGGCTGAAGGCGGCAGGGCGTGGCGGCACCCGCGGCTTCTTGGACTGGGCATGCAGCACGCCCGGATCGCGCGAGGTGCAACTGAACAGGGCACGCGGGTCCAGGCAGATGCGTTCGACGCCGCGATCAAGCAACAGCCGATTGAGCAGACGTTCCTCCTCACCCTTGGCGAAGAAGGCCTTGTTGCGCACCTCCACCGCCAGCGGCACGTCCACCTCGTCGATGAACGCCACCAGCTCGCCCAGGCGTGCCGGACCAAAGCTGGCAGGCAGCTGCAACCAGTAGGGCGCCACACGGGCGCCCAGCGGCTTGAGCAGGTTGATGAAGGTGTGCGCGGCCACGCATTGCTGACGCAGGTCGTCTGCGTGACTGATGTCGCCGGGGAACTTGGCGGTGAAGCGAAAGTGCGCGGGCATGATCTGCGCCCAGCGTTCCAGGGTGGCGGGCGCGGGGCGCGCATAGAAGGTGGTGTTGCCCTCCACCGCATTGAACACCTGGCAGTAGAGGCCGAGAAAGTCGCTGGGTCTGGCCTCGGCGGGGTACAGGTACTCGCGCCAGGCGTTTTCACTCCAGGACGGGCAACCGAGAAAGTAAGGTAAAGGCGTCATGCCTCAAATGTACAGGTCCAACCCCAGCACTTCCATCTCCCAGTCCACGAAGCCGGCAGTGGTCAGGTAGCTGGCCAGGGCCTGGGCGGTGCGCTTGTTGCGCGCCCGCGGGAAGATCATGTCCTGCTGGCGCACCGGCAGGCCGCTGCGGCTGGCGCCGCCTGCAGCACCTGATGGCGACGGCTGCGCCTCGAACTCGCCCGGCAGGTCTTCGTCCACGTCCTCTTCGCGCACCGGCGGCTTGCGCAGCGGGCGCTTGATCGGATAGGACTGGGAAGAGAAGCCGTCGACACGCATGAACGATTACTCAGGAGCAATGATGGCAATTTAGCGGCACCTGAGAGACTTCGCAAATGCCCGACTGATAACTGGACCACATATCGAGCAAAAGGTTTATGCGCAACGGCGATAGACGACCAGCGGTTTACCGCGCCTTGGGCGTGGCCACCTTGTCGCGCAGGTACACCGGTTGGGCGAGATCGGGCGCAATACCTTCGCCCCGGTCCCAGGCGAACCGCGCCAGGGTCAGCAGATCGAGGGCGTGGGGCAGCATGCCGGCGTCCTGGCCACTGACGGCAACCGGCAGGCGCTCGGCGTAGCCCCAGCCGGTACCGGCACCGAACCAGTCGCCGGCCGCGCCCGGCGGCAGGCTGACCTGTTCGGGGCCAGCACCGCCTCGCTGCCCAGCAGGCGCATTTCGCCGGCCTGCTGCTGGTAGCAGCCCCAGTACACCTCGTCCATGCGCGCATCGATCGCCGCCGCCACCTGCTCGGCACCGTGCTCGCGCAACGCGCGCTGGGCCAGCAGCGCCAGGTTGGACACCGGCAGCACCGGGCGCTCGAGGGCGAACGCCAGGCCCTGCACCACGCCGATGGCGATGCGCACCCCGGTAAAGGCGCCGGGGCCGCGGCCGAAGGCAATCGCATCGACGGCCGACAGGGCGATGCCCGCTTCGGCCAGCATCGTCTGGATCATCGGCAGCAGCTTCTGCGCGTGCAGGCGCGGGATCACCTCATAGTGGCTGAGCACCTTGCCGTCATGCAGCAGGGCAACGGAGCAGGCTTCAGTGGCGGTATCCAGGGCCAGCAAGGTGGTCATCGGGGGTTCCAGGGGGCAAGAAAAAAGAACGGCATTATAAACAACAACGGCCCGCAAGCGGGCCGTTGTGTGCACATCCGAGCGGTGATCAGCTCAGAGCGGCCAGCACCTTGGCGGTGATGGCATCGACCGAGCCCACGCCTTCGATGTGGCTGTACTTGGGCTTGCCACCGTTGGCAGCCGACAGCTTCTGGTAGAAGTCCACCAGCGGCTTGGTCTGCTCGTGGTAGACCGACAGGCGATGACGCACGGTTTCTTCGGTGTCGTCCTTGCGCTGGATCAGCGGCTCGCCGGTCTCGTCGTCCTTGCCTTCAACCTTCGGCGGGTTGTAGACCACGTGGTACACGCGACCCGAACCTTCGTGCACGCGGCGGCCGGCGATACGCTGGACGATCTCTTCGTCGGCAACGGCAATCTCGACCACGGCATCCAGCTCGACGCCGGCGCTCACCAGGGCTTCAGCCTGGGGAATGGTGCGCGGGAAACCGTCGAACAGGAAACCCTTGGCGCAGTCGGCCTGAGCGATGCGGTCCTTGACCAGGTTGATGATCAGCTCGTCGGACACCAGCTTGCCGGCATCCATGATCGCCTTGGCTTCCAGACCCAGCGGGGTGCCGGCCTTGACCGCGGCACGCAGCATGTCGCCGGTGGAAATCTGGGGAATACCGAACTTCTCGGTGATGAACTTTGCCTGAGTACCTTTACCGGCCCCGGGAGCTCCCAGCAGAATTACGCGCATCTTGTGCTCCTCAATTTTTTATAAGCAAATCAATGGATTCGCCACTCAGGGCCAATCCCAAGAATCGGGTGATGACCGCAAATCGGTCAAAAGGCTGCTCAAGATACACAGCGCACCCGGACCACACAAGCGGTCGAAAGTCGGAAAAAAATACTGCGTGAGGCCCGTTCGTGCCCGGGTTGCGCCCGGCGCAACCGGGGGCGAAACCGCTTCGCCCGGGTGCTCGGGGCGCGCGCCGGGCACTGGCGCGCCACCCCTGCCCCGCCCTCAACCGGTGTTGCGCAGACCTGCCGCAATACCCGCCACAGTCACCAGCAGCGCCTGTTCCAAGGGGCTGTCCAGAGCGGCTTCGCGTGCGCGCGAGCGTGCCAGCAGCTCGGCCTGCAATAGATGCAGCGGGTCCAGATAGGTGTTGCGCAGACGGATGAATTCCAGGGTGTCTGGGCTGTGCGCCAGTAGCACCGGCTGCCCCGTGAGGCCCAGCACTACCTGGCACGCCTGCGACAATAGGTCGCGCAGATGGGCACCCAAAGGTCGCAGTTGCGGTTGCACCAGACGTTCGTCGTAGAAGCGCGCGATGTCGGCGTCGGCCTTGGCCAGCACCATCTCGAGCATGTCGATGCGGGTGCGGAAGAACGGCCACTGTTCGCGCATCTCGGCCAGCAGTTCGCCCTGGCCACGGGCCAGCGCGTTGTTCAGCGCCGCCTCCCAGCCCAGCCAGGCGGGCAGCATCAGGCGCGTCTGGGTCCAGCCGAAGATCCACGGGATCGCCCGCAGGCTCTCGATGCCGCCCGCGCGCCGCTTGGCCGGGCGACTGCCCAGTGGCAGGCGGCCGAGTTCCTGTTCCGGGGTGGACTGACGGAAGTACTCGACGAACTCGGGGTTGTCGCGCACCACGCCACGGTAGGCCTTCACGCCGTCGGCGGCCAGCTGGTCCATCAGTTCGCGCCAGGCCGGTTGCGGCGGCGGTGGCGGCAGCAGGGTCGCCTCCAGCACCGCAGCCAGGTACAGGTTGAGGTTCTGCTCGGCGATGTCCGGCAGGCCGAACTTGAAGCGGATCATCTCGCCCTGCTCGGTGGTACGGAAGCGCCCCGCCACCGAGCCCGGCGGCTGCGACAGGATCGCCGCATGCGCCGGGCCGCCACCACGCCCCACGGTGCCGCCGCGACCGTGGAACAGCAGCAGTTCGACCTGTTCTTCACGGCAGATGCGCACCAGGGTTTCCTGGGCACGATACTGCGCCCAGGCCGCCGCGGTGGTGCCGGCATCCTTGGCCGAATCGGAATAGCCGATCATCACCTCCTGCGGCCCGTGCAGGCTGGCGCGATAGCCCGGCAGGCCGAGCAGGCGTTCCATCACCGGGCCGGCGTTGTCCAGGTCGGCCAGGGTTTCGAACAGCGGCACCACGCGCATCGGCCGGCGCACGCCGGCTTCCTTGAGCAGCAGTTGCACGGCCAGCACGTCGGAAGCGGCGCCGGCCATCGAGATCACGTAGGAGCCCAGCGAAGCGGCAGGTGCGGCGGCCACCTCGCGGCAGGTGGCGAGCACCTCGGCGGTATCGGCCTGGGGCTTGAAGTCGCCAGGCAGCAGCGGCCGGCGGTTGCTCAGCTCCTGCTGCAGGAAACGGATACGCGCGTCTTCATCCCAGTCGGCGTAGCGCCCCAGGCCCAGGTACTCGGTGATCTCGCTGAGTGCGTCGGCGTGCCGGGCGGCGTCCTGGCGCACGTCCAGGCGCACCAGAAACAGCCCGAAGGTAACGGCCCTGCGCAGGCAGTCGAGCAGCGGGCCATCGGCGATCACGCCCATGCCGCACGCGTGCAGCGATTCGAAGCACAGCAGCAGCGGCTCGAACAGGTCGCGGTTGTCGTGCAGTACCTCGGCGGGGGCCGGCTGCGGGCTGGCCAGCGAGCTCTGGGCCCAGGCCCGCGTCACCCGCAGGCGATCACGCAGTTGCTTGAGCAGGGTGCGGTAAGGCTCGGCCGAATCACCGACCTTGGCACGCAACGCCTCGCTGGCCTGCTGCATCGAAAGTTCGGCGGCCAACGAATCGATGTCGCGCAAAAACAGGTCGGCGGCCATCCAGCGCGCCAGCAGCAGTACTTCGCGGGTGACCTTGGCGGTGACATTGGGGTTGCCGTCACGGTCGCCGCCCATCCACGAGGCGAAGCGGATCGGCGCAGCCTCCAGCGGCAGGCGCAGGCCGGTGGCCTCGTGCAGCGCCTTGTCAGCCTTGCGCAGGTGATGCGGGATGGCGTGCCAGAGCGAGTGCTCGATCACCGCGAAGCCCCATTTGGCTTCGTCCACCGGGGTCGGCCGGGTACGGCGGATCTCTTCGGTGTGCCAGGCCTCGGCGATCAGCCGTTGCAGACGCTGGCGCACCTGGTCGCGTTCGGCGGGGGTCAGGTCGCGGTGGTCCTGGGCGGCCAGTTGCGCGGCGATGGCGTCGTACTTCTGGATCAGCGTACGGCGCGCGACTTCGGTCGGGTGGGCGGTCAGCACCAGCTCGATGCTGAGCTTGCCCAACTGGCGAGCCAGGGCGTCGTCGCTGTGCCCGGCGGCCTTGAGCCGGGCCAGCAGCTCGGGCAGCACGCGCGACTCGAACGGCGCGGGCTGGTCGGCATCACGACGGCGAATCAGCTGGTACTGCTCGGCGATGTTGGCCAGGTTGAGGAACTGGTTGAAGGCCCGCGCCACCGGCAGCAGTTCGTCTTCGGCAAGGTCGTTCAGGGTCGAACTCAGCTGCTCGGCACTGCCGCTGCGGTCGGCCTTGGCGCTGCGACGTATGTCTTCGATCTTTTGCAGAAAGGCTTCGCCGTACTGCTCGCGCACGGTGTCGCCCAACAACTCGCCCAACAGGTGAACATCTTCTCGCAAGCGCACATCGATATCGGTCATCAGCCTTGCCTCCGCATCCTGGGAAAACAGCTCTGGGTCCAGAGTGCCCCGTCGAGGTTGGGCTTTCAAGCCGGGTGGGCGATGCAACCAAACTATGTGCGGTGGCGATGCTCTAACGAACACATCCACCTGTGGGAGGCCACCATGAAGATCCGTGATTTAGCCGAGCATTGGGAACACAGCGCCAAGGGCCCGTTGAGCGCCACCGGCCACGTCCTTCACCTGGACGTCGAAGCGGCGGCGCGCCTGGCGGCGCTGAGCGAAATGTACCCCAAGCGCCGGCCCGAAGAGTTGCTGGGCGAATTGCTCGGCGCGGCGCTGGAGGAGCTTGAGGCGAGCTTTCCGTATGTGAAGGGCCAGCAGGTGATCGCCACTGACGAGGAAGACAATCCGCTCTACGAAGACGTCGGCCCCACCCCTCGGTTTCTGGCGTTGTCACGCCGTTACCTGCGCGACATGAGTGAGCGCAAGGACGGGCCGGCGCACTAGTGATCCGCTGGCCGACTGCGGGCTGCGCTGTGGAGCGCCACAGCCCGCAGGCCTCTGCAACAGGCCGTGCAGCCGCCTCGAGAACCCCGCATTCAAGGCCCTTTGATGGCCCGAACCACAAACCCCGTCTATACCCATACAGGCACGCGTACTACGCACGCGCTGCAAAGTTCCCCCGAAAACCTACTGACCGATCAGTCAGATAAAAACACGATAAGGCGAGACTTTTTTCTGAACTATTCAAAAAACGCTTCGGTCACAGCCAATAGCCATTACGGCAAAACCCCTAAGCTACGGGCATATCGTGTTCCCCAGGCTGACGGGCCATGCCGATGGATTGTTACGGAATTCGTTGTTCATCAGGAGTGATCCAATGGAGTTGACCACCATGAAGACCCGCACCGAAAAAACCTCCTTCACCCAACTGCGCGGGCTCAAGCTGGCTGCGCTGGCATTGGGCAGCAGCCTGGTTCTGGCCGGCTGCGCAGGCAATCCGCCAACCGAGCAGTACGCCGTAACGCAGTCAGCGGTGAACTCCGCCGTCAGCGCGGGCGGTACCGAGTTCGCGGCGGTGGAAATGAAGGCGGCTCAGGACAAGCTCAAACAAGCTGAAATCGCCATGCATGACAAGAAGTACGACGAGGCCAAGCGCCTGGCCGAACAGGCCGAATGGGACGCTCGCGTCGCCGAGCGCAAAGCCCAGGCGGCCAAGGCCGAAAAAGCGGTGCAGGACGCCAACCAGGGCGTGCAGGACCTGCGTGAGGAAGGCATGCGCAGCGTGCAGTAAGCCGCTCGCCTCACCGACCCATGCATTCGTAATCGATAAAGGATGACCCACTATGCGTAAACACGTGATGATCCCCGCCCTTCTGGCCTTGAGCGTTGGTCTGGCTGCCTGCTCCACGCCGCCTAACCCGAACCTGGAATCCGCCCGCACCAACTTCTCCGCCCTGCAGAGCAACCCGCAGGCGAGCAAGGTCGCGGCGCTGGAAACCAAGGACGCGCAAGACTGGCTGAACAAGGCCGACCAGGCCTACATGAACAAGGAAGACGAGAAGAAAGTCGACCAGCTCGCCTACCTGACCAACCAGCGCGTGGAAGTGGCCAAGCAGACCATCGCCCTGCGTGACGCCGAGAACAACCTGAAAAGTGCTGCCGCCAAACGCGCCCAGGCCCGCCTGGATGCCCGTGATGCGCAAATCAAGCAGTTGCAGAACAGCCTCAACGCCAAGCAGACCGAACGCGGCACCCTGGTGACCTTCGGCGACGTGCTGTTCGACTTCGACAAGGCCAACCTGAAAAGCAGCGCCCTGCCGAACATCACCACCCTGGCGCAGTTCCTCCAGGAAAACCCTGACCGCAAGGTGATCGTCGAGGGCTACACCGACAGCAAGGGCTCTGCCAGCTACAACCAGTCGCTGTCCGAGCGTCGCGCCAACGCGGTTCGCACCGCACTGGTACGTGCCGGCGTAGACCCATCGCGCATCGTGGCCCAGGGCTACGGCAAGGAGTTCCCGGTGGCTGACAACTCCAGCAACTCGGGCCGTGCGCAGAACCGTCGCGTGGAGGTCACCATCTCCAACGACAACCAGCCGGTAGCGCCACGCTCGGTAAGCAAAGCCTACTGACAGGCTGAGCAACCCGCAGAATCCCGCCTGTTACAGGGCGGGATTTTTTTTGCCTGCCCCTTGCGCAAATAACTACCACCGCCACCTGCCGGGCCTCTGGATCAATGCCACATTCCCCCTCCACCAGGACTGTGCACCATGCCCACTTCCAACACCGACGCGCAGGTGCGTCAATTCGATACCCTGTTCTCGCCGCTTGAAACCCAGGAGCAACCGGCCTGGCTGCAGCAGGCCAGCCCCGAGCAACGACGCCAGCTGCACCAGTACCAGGTACTGGGCCGGCTGGCCCGACGGCGGGCAACGCAGGCATTCGCGCAGGTTCAGAGCCTGTACACCTACAACCTTCTGGACCTGTCTGCGAAGGACTTCGCCACCGTCACCGCACAGGTGTTCCATCGCGTGCAGCAGCGCAGGAGCCTGGACGAGGTCTACCTGACCTACCTGCAGGCCATGCTCCAGCGCCGTACGCTGCTTGACGCCAAGCAGGATGCCTACCTGGCGACCCTGCGCGAGGAATACAGCATCGCGCACATCCGGGGCCACCTGGGCAGGCAAGGCAGGCAACTGCTCGAGTGGATCATCGGCGCCTATCCGGACGGTTCGGTGGAGTTCCCGCAACAGGGCCCGTACTTCGGCCCGGATGTAACGGTGTGCGCATCGCTCAGGCTGTTCGACGACCTGCTGGTGCCCGGCATCCTTCTGCTCGGCCCGCCGGTGGACGATGCCCCGTGCGTCGCGTACATGCCGGGCCACCCGCAGCACCCGCTGAAGCAGTACCCCTCGCGCACGCACTTCTTTTCCAACCTGCGTGGTGCGCTGGCGAGCACCACCTTCCAGCAGTACTTTCTGCGCTTCATCCCCCTGCGTCACCAGCAGCGGGTGGTGAGCAGTTGGCAGGCCAGCGACGCGATGCTGGACCTGCCGATGGACACCAGCGCCCTGGACCAGGGGCTGCGCTGGTTCGTGCAGAAGCACATGATCGAGCGCCTGCTCGACGATGCGCGCCTGCTGATCCCGACCACACCGCAGCAGGCCGACAGCCTGAACACCCTGTGCACCCCGTTCGCCAGCGCCCTCGAAGCGCATCTGCTGATCGGCGCCGGCGCGGGCCTGTGCTGCACCGAGGAAGACGAAGGCCAGGTACCTTCGCAGTGGGTCACACCGCTGCGTGTGATCAAGCCGGCACCCGCCGACTATCGGCGCTGGCTACCCGACCTGAGCAGTTACCGCCTTGACGCCGCCAGCTCCCCGACCGGGCAACCGGATGCCATGGGGCTCTACACCCAGGGCGCGCACAAGGCGATCATGATCAACCAGGCGTTCTACCGGGTGGAGCAGGCCCCGAGGGCCACTGGCAGATACGCCACCCCACCGACAAGGATGCCTACTGCCCGCCTCTGTACCACAACGGTGCCGGAGCCTGGCACCATCGCCACGAGCAGCCCCAGCGCTGGGAACGCCTGTCGCTGCTGCGTCGCATGGGGCCGCTCGCGGCCGGCTTCGACGATGCGCGCCTGCTGGAGCTGGGTCGCGTCAGCGGGCTGACAATTCAAGCCTGCGCCAGATGTACCTGCGCGACCGACCCGCGCCCGCGCTGCTGGCGCATGTGCTGCAGCGGGCACGCATTCAGGACCAGGTAGCGCGCAGCATGGCCCTGATCGCCCAGGGGCTGGCGGTACCCGAAATCGATGATGTGCCCCAGCTGCAGGCCTTCTACCAGGCCGTGGCCGTCTATCTGGGCAAGGAACCGGCATCGAGGCGAACCCGTCGCAGCGGCGATTCGACCCCTACCCCCGGCGACACCGCCACCCCCTGCACCACTGGCTGCAACCCGCCGCCGGCCGACCTGTACGATGCCTGGTCACCTCGGCTCAATCGGGCGATCGCCTTGCACCGCTTCGAACTGGCACAACTGGATACCGATCATGCGGTGCTGGAGCTCCAGCAACGCTATCCGAACCTGCCACTGAGTGTCGCGCAACGACTGCTGGACGAAAACCGCCAGCGCATCTATGCCCCGCTGCAGGCGACCCCGCCGCTGCCCCTGCCTCTGGACGTGGCCGAGCAGGCGCGTGCCCTCGACCATGACGCGCGCCTGAGCAATGCTCTGGAGGGCTTTACCCAGCCGGCCTCGATCAACCAGGACACCTTCATCCTGGCCGTGCGCCTGCTCGAACACCTGGACCACTGGCCGGCCGGTACCGCGCTGCTGCTGCGCAGCGGCGCACGGTTCGGCACCCCGCTTGCAGCGCTGGGCCAGACCGATGTCGATACCACCTCGGTGTACCTGGATGAAGACGAGGGCTGGCACGCGATCAGCGCGACCCAGGTGCTGCTGGCCCAGGACACCAGCGAGTTCGGGTTCTACCGCGCATTGCTGCATGCACTGGGCGAGTCGCGCAGCGCACGCCTGGGCTTCGGACTCAACGAGCCGCAGCGCCTGCACCAGCGCCTGATGGAAATGGCGCTGGCGCGCCCCACCCGCGCCCGCCTGCTGCTGGGCCTGCCGGTGCAAAGAAGCTGGTTGACCACCACCGCCAATGCCCCGACCCAACGCAGCCCCAGTCGTGGCGAGCAGAACATGTTCAATCGCGAACCACTGCATACCCGCCTCGAACGCCTGATCAGCCACCATCGGCTGCCCATTGCGCGCCGCTACGTCAATGCCTACATCGCCCACCTGCTCAGCCAGAACCAGCCCATCGGCGCGCACGTGACGCAGCTGGAACAGGAGCGCCTGCAACTCGATGGCAGCCTGGACCGGTGGGTCGAGCAAAGTGCCGATGCCACTGCCCACGCCGAGCGCACAGAGGTGGCGCAGCAGCTGGTGCGGGCCTGGGAATGTCGCATTCTGCGCCGGCGGGACGAGGTTCGCATCGACAGCCAGCAGGCGTTGCCACCGTTGTCGGTGACGTTGCCGGCAGTGGTGGCGCTGAGGGTCCTGGATACACCGCGCATCGACGGCCTGGCAGCCTTCGTGCAGCACTTTCCGAACCTGCACAGGCTGGAACTGGTCAATCTGCCCCTGACCGAGCTGCCGCAAGGTCTGGAGAACCTGCACCGGCTCAGCCACCTGAACCTGTCGCGTACCCGGCTGACCCCGACCCGCCTGGCCGAACTGGGCACCTTGGGCGGCTTGCAGACCCTGATCCTGAATGACATCGACGTGCCCGACTTCAGCTGGACGGCCCAGCACATGACCCGTCTGCTGACCCGCGACTCGCTGCGCATTCTGACCCTGCAGGGCTCGAGCGCGCGCTTCGAACAGGGCGTTTTCGCCGCACTGCAGCAGGCAACGCACCTGCACACCCTGAACCTGGCGCAGAACCTCATCAGCTTGAGCGAACAGGACATCATCGATCTGGGTGGCCTGCAGCGCCTGGTCAGCCTCGACCTGTCCGCCAACCCGCTTTCACGCATGCCGGACGTGACCCGCCTGCAGGCCCTGGAAGAGCTCGACCTGTCGTACCTGGCCTCGCCCGTCGACCAGTGGCCCACGGGCCTTGAGCGACTGCCCCGGGTGCACAGCGCCGACCTGCGCGGGCTGGCCATTGCCAGCGTGCCCGAAGGGGCCGGCCTTGTACGCGGCCTGCGCATGGCATACGAGTACCTGCCCGAATCACAGCGCCAGCGGTTCGAGGACGACATGATCGCCACGGGCAACACACTGCAGGACTCCGATGCATCCAGCGCCGGGAGCTCCGACTCGCAGGGCTCCACCGACGTCGAACCGGCCTCGGTGCGCCACGCCACGGCACTGCGCGACGCACCGCGCCTGTTCGAAGGCATGTCCGCTGACGATCAGGCACGGGCCCGGCAATTGCTCGAAGACAACGGCTCGGCGGTGATCGAGTTCTTCGCCTTGCTGCTGCGCCAGGACCGTCTGCACGCCTTGCCGCCAAGGCACACGGCAATGCGCACGCGAATCCAGGCATTGATCCGGGGGGCTTTCGGCCAGGACCTGCGCAGAACCCTGTATGAGGTGGCACTCGAGGCGGTGAGTTGCATCGACCGCGATGCGGTGGTGTTCTCGCAACTGGAAAACCTGCTGCACGCCGACCTGGCGCTGGCGAGCGTGGGCGATGCGGCAGCCGAGGGCGAACTGATCGACATGGCGATCAGCCATTGGCGCGCACTGCGCCTGCGCGAGCATGTCAGCGCCAACCTGCCGGGCTGGCGCCGCCTGGGGCACCAGATCGACTACAGCGAAATCGAACTGCACTTCAGGATCGCGTTGACCACGCGCCTGGGGCTGCGCGACCAGCCGGCCACCCAGGCCTTCACCGGCTACACCCGCTGGGTTACCCCGGCCATGCTCGATGAAGCCTGCGAGGCCGTGTTGCGCTCCCAGATGAGCCAGTTGCCCGACTACCTCTATGGGCAGGCCTACTGGCAGCGCTACCTGGATTTTGCCGCGTCACCGCAACTGGAGCAGGTCAACCGCTGGCGGGATCGAATCAGCGAATACCTGGACGCCGTCAGCAACGAAGAACTGCCGCCGCCCTTGAGCGAGGATGAACAGGCGCGCCTGCGCGACATCCTGCACCTGAGTGGTCGGCTGGGCCTGCACGAAGCGCTGCCGGACATGCTGTCGCTCAACAGCAGCGAATACCGCGCGGCCTACCAGGCCTTGATGAAACGGGTCGAACAGGCCCGCATGGAACTGACCAGGACCATTCTGCGCGAGCCGCGCCCGGGCCCTTCGTCACGTAGCTGACGCGTGCCCGGTACGCCGCAGGTATTCACGCGGCGTACCGGGAACCGCTTACTGCTGGACCTGCTGGGGCGTCTCCTGCCCCATGCAGCGCACCGCCTGCTTGCGGTTGTCCACCAGCACGCCGGTCAGGCCCTTCTGTTCGGTGTCGAACAGCACCAGCACGCCATCGATGCACTGCGCCACCTGCGCCGCCGGCTTGAGCGAGATCTTGTAGTCCTCCCCCGGCACCGTCTTGAGCATGGTGTAGTCGGCCAGCAACAGTGCATCCTGGGGCTTGGCGAAATGCAGGTAGCCGTAGTACCAGAGCACGCCCACCGTACCGATGATGCTGCAGATACCGGTAATGATCAGCGGGATGGCGTTGCGTTCTTCACTCATTGCGACTTCTCGTCAGGGTAATTGGGGACTTCGGCCAAGCGCCGCAGCCCGTTGAAATGCTCGGGGTCATCCAGAAAGCGCAGCATCACCTGGCGCCAGGTCTTGTCGGCGAAGGTCTGCACATGCCCGCCACGGGTCAGTTGCAGAACCCGCGGTGGCGGCGCGGCGCGGTACAGCGCCAGGCCGTTGGCCAACGGCACGATCGGGTCGTCGATGCTGTGGAAGAACAGCTTGGGCGGCGAGCTCAGCTGGTCGATCGACCCGATGGCGCTGTCGCCATCGGGTACCAGCCACGACAACGGCACCTGGAACGGCCAGGTCAACCAGGAAGTGCTCAGGGCAAACTGGCCCACCTTGCGGTAGCTGGCCGGCACCCCGTCGAACACCAGGGCCTTGAAGCGCTGGCGCTGCTCGGGATGCTGCGCCAGGTAGTGAATGCCCATCGCCCCGCCCAGGCTCTGCCCCAGCAGCACCAGCGGCTTGCCCTGCACTTCGGGGCCTGCTGCAACCAGTCCAGCGCCGCGGCGATGTCCTGGTACACCGCCGGCAGGGTCGGTTCGCCCTGGGACACCCCGTACCCCCGGTAGTCCACCAGCAGCACCTGGTAGCCCTGCTCGGGCAGCCACCAGCTGGCGCCCAGATGCCAGGCCAGGTTGCCGCCATTGCCATGCAGGTGCAGTACCGTGCCCTTGACCGGCACCCCGGCCTTGGCCGGCAACCACCAGCCGTGCAGGCGCGTGCCGTCCTCGGTGGTCAGGCTCACGTCGCGGTAGGCCAGCCCGGCCTTCTCGGGCGTGAACGGCAGGCCACGCTCGGGGTAGAACAACAGCGAACTGCAGCCGGCCAGGCTCAGCAGCGCGGCCAGCAGCCCGACCCGCCAGTGCTCAGAGAATGTTCGAATAATCGGCTTCAATCCGGTCCAGGCTCAGATGGTTGAGGAAGTTGGAAAAACACATCCAGGCCGACAGCGCGTTCAGGTCGCGGAACTGCTCGGGCAGGTACTTGGGTGGCTCCACCAGGCCTTCATCGACCAGTTGGCGCAGGGTGCGCATGTCTTCCAGGGTGGTCTTGCCGCAGAACAGCAACGGAATCTGCTCCAGCTTGCCCTTGCGCACGGCCAACTGAATGTAGTTATAAACCATGATGAAGCCCTTGAGGTAGGACAAGTCCTTGGTGAATGGCAGGCCATTGGGCACCGAGCCGCGGAACACGCGGCTGGCATTGCCATAGCTTTCGGCCATTTCAAACCCCTGGGCACGGAAGAACTCGTACACCTGCATGAAGTCCGCCCCCTCCTCGACCATGTGGATGGCGCGGGTGCGGTTGGTGAGCTTGCGCAGGCGGCTGGGGTAGGAGGCAAAGGCGATCACTTCCATCAGGATCGCCAGGCCTTCCTGGGTCACCGTCGACGAGGGCGGGCCCTTGGCCAGGAAGGTGCAGATCGGCTGGTTGAGGCCGTTGAGCGTGGTGCCCACGTGCACCAGCCCTTCATGCACCTCCAGCGCGCGCACGTCGCGGCTGTTGAACATCGCGTCGCTGCGGATCTTGATATAGTCGGCGCCCGCCGCCGCGTCGGCGACGATACCGTCGGACTCGAACACGCGGATGGTTTCCTCGGCCTCGCCGAACACCTTGTTCAGGCGGCCCTGGAGCAGCTCCACGGCCTGCTTGGCGGTGAGGTCCTTGGGTTCGTCCTTGAGGTCGCCGCGCCCGTCGATGTTGTTCAGGTAGTCCGAGAGCATCAGGCCCAGGTCGGCCAGGGTCGGGTCGCCGGCATGGAAGGCGTCGGAGGCGGCGCCGTAAAGCTCCTGGGAAATCAGGCCGAAGTCTTCGGTGCCGCGCGCCTCGAGCATGCGCACCACCATGCGGTATTCCTTGCACATGCGCCGCATGATCTGCCCGACCGGGTTGAACTGGCCGAGCTGGCGGGTGATGTCGCGCTCGATGTTCTGGAACTCGAGCTTCACCGCGCTGGAGTCGAACGACAAGGGCCTGCCCTGGTAGTAGGCGCGGTCCACGGCCGGCATTTCCCGGCCCTTGGCCTTGAGGAAACCCTGGCGAATGCTGTCGTCCCATTTCACCGCATCGAGTACGCGAATGGGGTTTGCGCCAGGACAATGCGATCAGACAGGGTGCGTATCGTCTGCTGGTACTCGTCCACCCGAAACTCCTTGTGTTGGCCAGCCTACTTGCCGGCCCGCTGAAAACGTGCGACTTCGATGAACAGGTCGGAGTTGGCCGGGTCGTCCAGGTAGGCCAGCACCCGCGCCGCCGGGCTGTCGATGAGCACGCCCTGGCCGTTTTCCTCCGGTATCTCGATGGCGCGACCGCTCAGTTCCTTGTTCTTCAGGGCCTGGTTGATCTGCTCGACATCCAGGTTGTAGATCACCAGTTGCTTGTTGTCGATCACCTCGAACCCGCCGATCAGGAAGTTGCCCCCAGGCGCTTGGGCACGCCGGCCGAGAGGTACCAGCGGTTGCCATGGCGGGCCACGGTGAAGCGTAGGTTTCAGGCTTCTTGCCCTTGGCGGTGGCCACCGCCTTGTAGGCGTTGTCGCCCCTGCGGCTGATCTGCAACGTCAGCGGCTCGCCCCAGGCGTCCTTGCTGGTCCATTTGCCGAGCAGGGCCTTGGGCGCCGGCTGGTTGGTCGGGATCGGCTCGTTGAACGTCACCAGGCAACCACTCAACAGCACAAACGACAGGGCCAACAGCACACGCCAGGCTTTCATCCGATACTCCTTGAATTAGGTAGAGCCTCAGGCCGATGCCAGCACCAGATGCAGGTATCGGGTAAGGATAGCGAGCATCTGCGCTTCGGCCTGGGGTTGTGCAGCATCGAGCAGGCCCTGATATTCCATCTGCTCGATGATGGCCGTCAACACTATGGCATCTTGCTGTGGCTGGCGCGAACCCACCACCTGCAACAGCTGGCAGGTGCCGCGCAGCAGGATCTGCGCATGCAGGCGCACCAGTTCGGCCAGCCGCGGGCACAGCAGCGCTTCCTGGCGAAACGCCTGCTCGGCCATCAGAAAGTCGCGGCGGTTGTGCAACTGGCGCTGCACGTACTCGGCGCCCATCTTCGCCACTTCGTCGGCCAGCTGCGCGCGGGCGCCGGGGCTGCCGTCGCCCTTGGCGATCAGCTGGCGCAACAGCACCTCGGTGTTTTCCCACAGCTTGGCCATGTAGGCCGCGCTGCGTTCGACATACTGGGCGAAGGTGTCGGTGAGCAGGTCTTCGATGTCCTTGAAATAGTAGGTGGTGGCCGACAGCGGCACACCGGCCTCGGCGGCCACCGCACGGTGGCGCACGCCGCGCACGCCATCGCGCACGATGATGCGCATGGCCGCGTCGAGGATCTGCTGACGGCGCTGCTCGCTGCCCTGGCGGCTGGCCTTGCGCCCCTGGTACTGAACACTTTCGGCTACCGCTGTGGCCACGCCAGCAGCACCTTGTTGAGCCATTGCAGTCGTCACTGGGGTCTACCTCGTTGAATGCTGACTGATCGATCAGCTTGTCGCAGACATGAAAAAGCCGCCCCTAGAGGCGGCTTGTTCAAGACACTCAGGCCTGCGGGCGCATGTGCGGGAACAGGATCACGTCGCGGATCGACGGCGAGTTGGTCAGCAGCATCACCAGGCGGTCGATACCGATGCCCTCACCGGCAGTGGGCGGCATGCCGTACTCCAGGGCGCGCACGAAGTCGGCATCGTAGTGCATGGCCTCGTCGTCGCCGGCGTCCTTGTCGGCCACCTGGGCCATGAAGCGCTCGGCCTGGTCCTCGGCATCGTTGAGCTCGGAGTAGGCGTTGGCGATCTCGCGGCCGCCGATGAACAGTTCGAAGCGGTCGGTGACGTTCGGGTTCTGGTCATTGCGACGGGCCAGCGGCGACACTTCGAACGGGTACTGGGTGATGAAGTGCGGCTGCTCCAGCTTGTGCTCGACCAGCTCTTCGAAAATCATCACCTGCAGCTTGCCCAGGCCTTCGAAGCCCAGCACCTTGGCGCCGGCCTGCTTGGCGATGGCGCGGGCCTTGTCGATGTCGTTGAGGTCGTCGGCGGTCAGCTCGGGGTTGTACTTGAGGATCGAGTCGAACACCGACAGGCGCACGAACGGCTCGCCGAAGTGGAACACCTTGTCGCCGTACGGCACGTCGGTGCTGCCCAGCACCAGCTGCGCCAGCTCGCGGAACAGCTCTTCGGTGAGGTCCATGTTGTCTTCGTAGTCGGCGTAGGCCTGGTAGAACTCGAGCATGGTGAACTCGGGGTTGTGCCGGGTCGAGACGCCTTCGTTACGGAAGTTGCGGTTGATCTCGAAGACCTTCTCGAAACCACCGACCACCAGACGCTTGAGGTACAGCTCCGGCGCGATGCGCAGGAACATCGGCATGTCCAGCGCGTTGTGGTGGGTTTCGAACGGCTTGGCCGCAGCGCCACCGGGGATGGTCTGCAGCATCGGCGTTTCCACTTCCAGGAAGTCGCGCTGGATGAGGAAGTTGCGAATATGGTTGATGACCTGCGAGCGCACACGGAAGGTGTGGCGGGTTTCCTCGTTGACCATCAGGTCGACGTAGCGCTGGCGATAGCGCTGCTCGGTGTCGGTCAGGCCGTGGTGCTTGTCCGGCAGCGGGCGCAGCGACTTGGTCAGCAGGCGCACGTTGGTCATCTCGACGTACAGGTCACCCTTGCCCGAACGAGCCAGGGTGCCTTCGGCGCTGATGATGTCGCCCAGGTCCCAGGTCTTGACCGCTGCCAGGGTTTCCTCGGGCAGGGTCTTGCGGTTGACGTAGACCTGGATGCGCCCGGTCATGTCCTGGATCACCATGAACGAGCCACGGTTGAGCATGATGCGACCGGCAACCTTGACCGGGATCGCTGCAGCTTCCAGCTCTTCCTTGGTCTTGTCGACATACTGTTTCTGCAGGTCGTTGCAGTAGCTGTCACGGCGGAAGTCGTTGGGGAAGGCGTTGCCCTTGGCGCGCTCTGCGGCAAGCTTTTCCTTGCGCAGGGCAATCAGGGTGTTTTCTTCCTGTTGCAGGTCTTGCGGGTCGAGTTTGAGGTCGCTCATGTGGTCACATTTTCCATCAGGGGTTCATTGCCCCCGCCCGCAGGCGAGGGTCTTGTAGCGGGTCGCGAAACTTACAGCCCCTGCTTGAGGCTGGCTTCCAGGTACTCGTCGATATCGCCGTCGAGCACCTTGTCGCAGTCGCTGCGTTCGACGTTGGTGCGCAGATCCTTGATCCGCGAGGCGTCGAGCACGTACGAACGGATCTGGTGACCCCAGCCGATGTCCGACTTGCTGTCTTCCAGGGCCTGCGACGCGGCGTTGCGCTTCTGCATCTCCAGCTCGTACAACTTGGCCCGCAGCATCTTCATGGCGGTGTCCTTGTTGGCGTGCTGGGAACGTTCGTTCTGGCAGCTGACCACGGTGTTGGTCGGCACGTGGGTGATACGCACCGCCGAGTCGGTGGTGTTCACGTGCTGGCCGCCGGCACCCGAGGAGCGGTAGGTGTCGATACGCAGGTCGGACGGGTTGATCTCGATTTCGACCTTGTCGTCGATCTCGGGGGACACGAACACCGCCGAGAACGAAGTATGGCGGCGTGCGCCGGAGTCGAACGGGCTCTTGCGCACCAGACGGTGCACACCGATCTCGGTGCGCAGCCAGCCAAAGGCGTACTCGCCCTTGATGTGCACGGTGGCGCCCTTGATGCCGGCCACGTCGCCTTCGGACAGTTCCATGATGGTGGCGTCGAAACCACGCTTGGACGCCCAGCGCAGGTACATGCGCAGCAGGATGTTGGCCCAGTCCTGGGCCTCGGTGCCGCCGGAACCGGCCTGGATGTCCAGGTAGGCGTTGTTCATGTCCATCTCGCCGCTGAACATGCGACGGAATTCGAGCTGGGCCAGGGAGTCTTCCAGGCCCTGGAGCACTTCGACGACGTCATTGACGGCACCTTCGTCGTTCTCCTCGACAGCCATGTCGAGCAGCTCGCGGGCGTCGACCAGGCCGCCGGACAGTTCGTCCAGGGTGTCGACGATCTGCGCCAGCATGGCGCGTTCGCGGCCCAGTTCCTGGGCGTACTCGGGCTTGTTCCAGACGTTCGGGTCTTCGAGCTCGCGGTTGACTTCGATCAGGCGGTCATGCTTGTGATCGTAGTCAAAGATACCCCCGAATGGATTCGGAGCGCTCGGTCAGGTCCTTGATGGTGTTCAGGATCGGTTGGATTTCCATGGGCGGGCAGCTCTCGTGCGTATTCTGTGAAAAGCCGGAGAGTATAAACGAGTCTGCAGGTGCGCGGCAGCCCGTCGGGCGGCCTTTGGAGAAGCCGGCGCCTGATCGCGGATCAGCCGCCCCCACAAGGGCAGCACGATGCCCGTGGGAGCGGGCTTGACCCGCGATGGCGGTCTGTCAGGCCACCCCGACCTGGTTGCGCCCGCCATTCTTGGCCTGGTACAGGCCCTTGTCCGCCGCCGAGATCAACTGTCGGCAATGGCTGCCGACTGCCGGCGTGTGGGTGGCCAGGCCGATGCTGATGGTCAGCACGCTGCCCGCCTGCGGCATGTTGTGCGCGATGGCCAGGCCCACCACGGTCTGGCGCAGCTTCTCGGCCACCAGCCGCGCCCCGCCCGGCGAAGTGTTGGGCAGCACCAGGGCGAATTCCTCGCCACCGTAGCGTGCCGGCAGGTCGCTGGGGCGGCTGCACGAGGCACGAATCGCCTCGGCCACCTGGCGCAGCGCCTCGTCCCCGGCCAGGTGGCCGAACGAGTCGTTGAAGGCCTTGAAATAGTCGACGTCGATCATCAGCAACGACAGCTGCGACTGGTCACGCATGGCTCGGCGCCATTCCAGTTCCAGGTACTCGTCGAAATGCCGGCGGTTGGACAGCCCCGTCAGGCCGTCGGAGTTCATCAGCCGTTGCAGCACCAGGTTGGTGTCCAGCAACTGCTGCTGGCTGACCCGCAGCGCCCGGTAGGCTTCGTCACGCTGCAGCAGGGTGAGGTAGGAGCGCGAGTGGTACAGGATGCGCGCGACCAGCTCGATGTTGTCGGGCAGCTTGACCAGGTAGTCGTTGGCCCCGGCGGCGAACGCGGCGCTCTTGACCAGCGCGTCTTCCTTGGACGACAGCACGATGATCGGGATGTCCTGGGTGGCCGGGTTGCTGCGGTACTCGCGCACCAGGCTCAGGCCATCGAGGCCGGGCATGACCAGGTCCTGCAGGATCACCGTGGGCTTGATCCGGATCGCCTGCGCGACGGCCTGATGCGGGTCGGCGCAGAAGTGGAAGTCGATGTTGGCCTCGTTGGCCAGGCCGCGACGCACGGCTTCGCCGATCATCGCCTGGTCGTCGACCAGCAGCACCATCGCCGAGTTTTCATTGGTGGTCGGGAACCCCACGAGCGGTAGATCATTCATGCGCGCCCTGCTCCCTGGCGAACGACCGGTTTGGTTCATTACACATCGTCATTTCGAAAAAATCTCCATCAGGCGCGGCGCAATGCGCTCCAGCGCACGTATCTCGACGGCGGCATCGATGGCCGCAGCCGCCTTGGGCATGCCGTAGACCGCACTGCTCTGCTGGTCCTGGGCGATGGTCAGAAAGCCCTGCTCGCGCATCAGCTTGAGCCCCTGTGCGCCATCGCGGCCCATGCCGGTCAGCAGTACGCCCACCGCATCGCCCTGCCAGAAGCGCGCCACGCTCTCGAAGAACACATCGATCGAAGGGCGGTAGATCGCGTTGACCGGTTCGGCGGTGTAGGCCAGGGTGCCGTCCTTCAACAGACGGATATGGTGGTTGGTGCCGGCCAGCAGCACCTGCCCGGGCTGGGGTGCTTCGCCCTCGCGGGCCAGGCGTACCGGCAGGCCGGAGGCGCTGCTCAGCCACTCGGCCATGCCGGCGGCGAACACCTGGTCGACGTGCTGAACCAGCACGATGGCCGCGTTGAAATCCTGCTCCAGGCTCTTGAGCAGCACCTCAAGCGCCGCCGGGCCACCGGCCGAGGAACCGATCGCCACCAGGCGCTGGCGTTGTGCGCCCTGGCGCTGCGGTGCTGCCACTGCCCGCACGCGGTTGCTGCCATGCTGGCCGATCAGCCAGCTGATATTGAGGATCTTGCGCAACAGCGGCGCGGCCGCCTCACGCGGGTTGCCGGCGCCTACCGCCGGGGTGTCGACCACGTCCAGGGCGCCGTGGCCCATGGCCTCGAACACGCGGTGCACGTTCTGCTGGCGGTCGACCGTGACGATGACGATGGCGCAAGGGTCCGGGCCATGATCTGGCGCGTGGCCTCCACACCGTCCATGACCGGCATGATCAGGTCCATCAGGATCAGGTCCGGGGGGTGCTCGGCGCAGCGCTGCACCGCCTCGGCGCCATTGCCGGCCACCCAGATCACCTCGTGCTGCGGCTCGAACGCCAATGCCCGGCGCAGGGCTTCCACGGCCAGGGGCATGTCGTTGACGATGGCGATCTTCATCCCTGGGCTCCCCGATAAGCTCCACCACGGCTTCCAGCAAGGCATCATCATGAAAACTGGCCTTGGCCAAATAGTAGTCGGCCCCGGCGTCCAGTCCACGACGACGATCTTCCTCGCGGTCCTTGTACGACACCACCATCACCGGCAACGACTGCAACCGGCTGTCGCGGCGCAGCAGGGTGACCAGTTCGATGCCGTCCATGCGCGGCATGTCGATGTCGGTGATCAGCAGGTCGAAATCCTCGCTGCGCAAGGCGTTCCAGCCGTCCATGCCGTCCACCGCGACGGCCACTTCGTAACCGCGGTTGGTCAGCAGCTTGCGCTGCAACTCGCGCACGGTCAACGAGTCATCCACCACCAGCACGCGCTTGCGCGTCGCTTCGCGGGCGGCGCGCTGGCCGCGCTCGATACGTTCCAGGCGGCCGGTGCTGAGCAGCTTCTCGACCGAGCGCAGCAGGTCCTCGACGTCCACGATCAGCACCACCGAGCCGTCATCGAGCAGGGCCCCGGCCGAGATGTCCTGCACCTTGCCCAGCCGCGCGTCCAGCGGCATCACCACCAGCACGCGCTCGCCGATCAGACGCTCGACGGCCACGCCATACAGGGTGTCGCGCTCACGGATGACCACCACCTTGATGGCCTGTTCCACCGCCTGGCTGGGCGGCCGGTTGAGCAACTGGGAGGCGGCCACCAGGCCGATGTGCCGGCCTTCATGCCAGAAATGCTGGCGCCCCTCGATCTGAACGATGGCCTCGGCGGGCAGGTCCAGGGTGCGTTCGATATGCGCCAGCGGGAAGGCGTAGGCCTCGCCCCCCACCTCGACCACCAGGCTGCGCACCACCGACAGGGTCAGCGGCACCTCCAGGTGAAAGCGGCTGCCCTGCCCGCTGTGCTGGCTGAGGTCGATGAAGCCGCGCAACTGGCGCACGCTGTGCTGCACCGCATCGAGCCCCACGCCGCGCCCGGAAACCTCGGTGACCTTGTCGCGCAGGCTGAACCCCGGCAGGAACAGGAACGTCAGCAGTTCGGCTTCGCTCATCTGCGCCACGGTGTCGGCCGGCGACAACTGGCGCTCGACGATGCTGTGGCGCAGGCGTTGCAGGTCGACGCCGCCACCGTCATCGCTCAGTTCCAGCACCAGCAGGCCGGCCTGGTGCGAGGCGCGCAGGCGGATCAGGCCCTCGGCCGGCTTGCCTGCCAGCAGGCGTTGCTCGGGCAGTTCGATACCGTGGTCCACGGCGTTGCGCAGAAGGTGGGTGAGCGGCGCCTCGAGTTTTTCCAGCACGTCACGGTCGACCTGGGTCTTTTCGCCCTCGATCTCCAGACGCACCTGCTTGCCCAGCGACCGCCCCAGGTCGCGAACCATGCGGCTCTGCCCGTTGAGCACGTCGGCGAACGGGCGCATGCGGCAGGCCAGCGCGGTGTCGTACAGCAGTTGCGCGCGCTGGCTGGCCTGCCAGCCGAACTCGTCCAGGTCGGCGGCCTGCTGCTGCAGCATCTCGCGGGTTTCGCCGAGCAGGCGCTGGGCCTGCGCCAGCGCTTCCTGCACCTCCGGTCGCTGGCCGCCGGTGTCCAGCTCGGCCTTGAGCGTATCGAGGGCGCGAATGCTCTGGCCGTGCATGCGCTTGAGGCGCTGCAGGGTGGCCAGGTAGGGCTTCAGGCGCTGGGTTTCGACCAGCGACTTGCTGGACAGGTCGAGCAGGCTGTTCAGGCGCTCGGCCGTGACCCGCAGCACCCGCTCGCCGCCTTCGCTGCGCTTGCCCGGCGCAAGGGCCACGGACTCGGCAGACGCCTCCGGTTGCGCGAGCGCCTCAGGCTCGGGCGCCGGGGGCACCAGCTGCGGCGCAGCCGGTGCGGGTTCAGGATTCTGCGTCGGCTCGGGCGCGTCGCCGATTGCCGGCCCCGTCGCCATCAGCGCACTGGCCGGATCGAGCAGCACGGCCATCTGCACCACGAAGGCCTGGACCGCCGCCTCGGTGGCCGCACCGCCCAGGGTGGCGATGCGCATCAGCAGGTCGGTGCCCTGCAGCAGCGCATCGATGTGCTCGGGGCGCAGGCGCAGGCGGCCTTCCTGGGCCTCGACCAGGCAGTCTTCCATCACGTGGGCGACGCTGACCCCGGCGTCGATCCCCACGATGCGCGCCGCGCCCTTGAGCGAGTGGGCGGCGCGCATGCAGGCTTCGAGCTGGTCACCCTGGGTAGGGTTGCGTTCCAGGGCCAGCAGGCCGGCGCTGAGCACCTGGGTCTGCGCCTCGGCCTCCAGGCTGAACAGCTCGAGCAGCGAAGCGTCGCGCATTTGCTCTGGGGTCATGACAGGCTCCGGTTCACGGCAGACAACAGCTGTTCTTCATCCAGCACCCGCACGCTGCGACCGCGCCACTGCAATACCGCTTCGGTGAAGCGTGCATCGGTGGCGGTGTCGCTGGCCGGCTGCCCGGGGTCGAGGGCATGGATGCCGTCCACTTCGTCCACCGGCAGCACCACGGCGCCGCCGCTGGCACCCAGGATCAGCATGCGCGGCATGACCCGCGCCGACACCGCTACCGGGCTGCCAGGCTCGAGCCCCAGCAGGTCGCCCAGCGACAGGCACGGCACCAGCGCACCGCGCACATTGGCCACCCCCTGCAGCACCCGCGAGCGCTGGTGCGGCAAGGAGTGCACCGGCTGCAGCGGCGCCACCTCGACCAGGCAGCGGGTCGCCAGGGCCAGCCATTCCTCGCCCAGGCGAAACAGCAACAGCGAGCGCCCGACACTCACCGGTGCCTGCACATGCGTCTGCGCATGGGCGTCCTGGGCCAGCGCATAGCGGTCCAGCAGGCGCGTGGCCGCTGCCGCGTACACCTGGCAGTTGCGACAGTGAATATGCTCGGCCAGCAACGGGCAGCTCTTGTCGCCGTGCACACCGATACGGTTCCAGCAATCGTCGATGGCCTCGACCGTGGCGGCCATCACGCCCAGCTCTGCCTGGCCGCTCATCGTTCAGGCTCCCGCTCGCTGCGCTCTCGGCGCGCCGCACGCTCCTGCAGGCGCCGGGCGCCCACCTCATCGCCCTGGGACGCCAGCAGCGCCGCCAGGTGCGCCAGGGCCTCGGGGTGCTGGGGTTGCAGGTACAGCACCTTGCGGTAGTGGCTCACGGCCTGGGCCGCATCGCCGGCGGTATCGCTGAGCAGGCCCAGCCAGTAATACACCTGCGCATCCGGTGCATGCTGCTGCAGGTAGCGTTCGCAGGCCGCGCGTGCCTCGTCGCTGCGGCCCTCGTTGGCCAGCGTGGCGATCTGCGCCAGCAGCTGTTCGGCGCCAGGCTTGCCGGCGGCTGGGGGCGCAACCCGGGCAGGCTGCGGTGCCGGGGCTGGCGCACGGCGCGCCAACGGCGCAGGCGCCCGCCGTGGACTGGGTGCAGGCATCGGGGCGGTGGCGAAAGCACTGGGGGCGGCTCCTGCGGGATATGCCGTACATAGGCGAACGACTGCGCGATACCCAGCGGGCGCATGCCCATGCGTGCCAGCAGGCTGCCTTCGGCCGGGCCGATGAACAGTACGCCGTCTTCATGGGTGAGGCTTTTCAGTACGTCGAACACCCGTTGCTGGGTGGGTACATCGAAATAGATCAGCAGGTTGCGGCAGAAGACGAAGTCGTAGCTGCCCCTGCGGGTGCGCAGCGCCGGGTCGAGCACGTTGCCCACCTGCAGGTCGACCTGCTGGCGAACCCGCTCGTCGAGGCGATGGCCCTGCTCCACCTCGCTGAAGTGGCGCTGGCGGAAGGTGATGTCGCTGCCGCGAAAGGAGTTGCGGCCATACACCGCCTGTTCGGCGCGGGCGATCGAGTTGGGGCTGATGTCGATGCCGTCGACGCGAAACCCGGGGCCGGCAATACCGGCATCGAGCAGGGCCATGGCAATCGAATAGGGCTCTTCACCGGTCGAACACGGCAGGCTGAGCACCCGCAGCGGCCGGGTGCCATTGAGCTCGGCCAGGCGCCTGAGGGCAAGCCCGGCCAACGCGCTGAACGACTCGGGATAACGGAAGAACCAGGTTTCAGGCACGATCACCGCTTCGATCAGCGCCTGCTGCTCCGGGGTCGACTGCTGCAGGCGCACCCAGTAGTCGTCCAGGTCGCGGGCCTGCAGGGCAGCACAGCGCTGGCGCAGGGCCCGCTCGACCATCGGCGCGCCAACCGAGGCGACATCCAGGCCGATACGCTCCTGCAAGAAACGAAAGAACCGCTGCTCGTCGCTCATGGCTGCACCTCCACGGGCGGGTACAGCAAGGCGCGGGCCTGGTCGGTCAGCAGGTCCTGTACGCTGATGCGTTGCATCAGGCCCTGGGCATCTTCGCGCACCGGCCCCAGGTAGGGGGCCTGCTGGTTGTCGACGCCATAGGGGCGAAACTCGTCGGGGTGGCAACGCAGGGTGTCGCTGGCCTGCTGCAGGATCAGGCCCAGCAACTGCGGCTCGGCCTGCGCCTGGCCCCGGTAGTGCACCAGCACCAGCCGGGTGCTGGTACGCAGCGGCGCCGGGGTGCCGAACCCCAGGTCGCCCACGTCGATCACCGGTACCAGCGCACCGCGATGCGCCAGCACCCCGCCACCCAGCGCGGGGTGTGGGCGATGGGCTTGAGTGGCAGGCGCGGCAGCACCTCCACTACCTCATGGGTGTCCAGGGCAAAGCGCTGCTCGCCGATACGAAATACCAGGAACAGGCGCCCTGGCGTAGGCACCGAAGTGTCGCGGCGTGACTGAAGGTCGCTCATCGGGGCTTCAGACTTTGAACCGCGACACACCACCACGAAGGCCGACCGCTACCTGGCTCAGCTCGTCGATGGCGAAACTGGCCTGGCGCAGCGACTCCACGGTCTGGCTGCTGGCATCGCCCAGCTGCGCCAGTGCATGGTTGATCTGCTCGGCACCGGTGGCCTGGGCCTGCATGCCTTCGTTGACCATCAGCACCCGTGGCGCCAGCGCCTGCACCTGGTGGATGATCTGGGTCAGTTGCTCGCCCACCTGCTGCACCTCGGCCATGCCGCGACGCACTTCCTCGGAAAACTTGTCCATGCCCATCACCCCGGCCGACACCGCCGACTGGATCTCGCGCACCATCTGTTCGATATCGTAGGTGGCCACGGCGGTCTGGTCGGCCAGGCGACGCACCTCGGTGGCCACCACGGCAAAGCCGCGGCCATATTCGCCGGCCTTCTCGGCCTCGATGGCGGCGTTGAGCGACAGCAGGTTGGTCTGGTCGGCGACCTTGACGATGGTGACCACCACCTGGTTGATGTTGCCGGCCTTCTCGTTGAGGATCGCCAGCTTGTTGTTCACCAGGTCGGCCGCGCCCATCACCTGGTGCATGGTCTCTTCCATGCGCGCCAGGCCCTGCTGGCCGGAGCCGGCCAGTACCGAGGCCTGGTCGGCGGCGCTGGTGACCTCGGTCATGGTGCGCACCAGGTCCCGGGAGGTGGCGGCGATTTCCCGCGAGGTGGCACCGATTTCGGTGGTGGTGGCGGCCGTTTCGGTGGCGGTGGCCTGCTGCTGCTTGGAGGTGGCGGCAATCTCGGTCACCGAGGTGGTGACCTGCACCGACGAGCGCTGGGCCTGGGACACCAGCGTGGTCAGCTCGCTCATCATTTCGTTGAAGCCGGTTTCCACCGCGCCGAATTCATCCTTGCGGTCCAGGCTCAGGCGCACGCTGAGGTCACCGCCGCGCAGCTTGTCCAGCGCCCGCACGATCAGTTGCATGGGCCGGTGATGGCGCGCATCAGCATCAGGCCGCAGATGCCGGCTGCAATGATCGCCAGCACCAGCGAGATCATCATGCTGACCTTGGCCGTGGTCACCGCGCTGACGATGGCACCGGTGGCCTGCTCGGCCGACACCCGGTTGCCTTCGATCACCGTGTTCAGGTGCTTGCGGCCCTCGTTCCAGGCCGGGTCATGCTGTCCTGCAGCAGGCGCTGGGCCTCGGCGTAGTTCTTCTGCCGGTAGGCCTCCAGCACGCTGTCGAGCAGCTTCAGGTAGCCCTGCTCCAGGCGCACGAACTCCTCGTAGCTGGACTGGTCTTCGGAGGACTGGATGGTCTTCTGGTAATCGGCCATGTTCTGCTTGAGGCGATCCTCGAAGCTCTTGTACAGCTCGGCGTCGGCATTGGTCAGCTCGCGGTGGTTGCTCAGGCCGAGCAACTGCTGGGTGTTGACGTAGCTGTCGACCCAGGCGCTGCGGATCATCGAGCTGTAGTACACGCCAGGGATGCTGTCCGAACGCACCGCCTCCTCACTGGACTCGATCGCCACCAGGCGCGAGTAGGCAGCGACCACCATCAACAACATGATGGCAATGATCATGGCGAAGCTCGCCAGGATGCGTTGGCGCAATGTCCAGTTCTTCACAGTCAGCCCTCAAGGATTCTACGCGAGCAGAAAAATGCGCAGATTATAGCCCACGCACCTTATCTGCACGCGCTCTGGATCAAGACGGCTCGGGCAAAATGGCCTGCGCGATGGCCATATGCCCGCATTTGCTGACTCAGGCCTGGCGAACCTGTTTTTCCAGCTCGGCCTTGAGGGCCGGGTCGAGCTTGAGCTGCTTGGCCAGCTCGTCGAGGTAGGCGCGCTCCATGAAGTGTTCCTCGTCCACCAGCATGACGCTGGCGATGTACATCTCGGCCGCCATTTCCGGCGTTGTGGCAGCGCGGGCGACGTCGGCCGGGTCCAGCGGTCGGTTGAGTTCGGCATGCAGCCACTGTTGCAGCTCGTGGTCGTTGTCGAGCTTGACGAACTCGCCTTCGATCAGCGCCTTCTCGCGCTCGTCGACATGCCCGTCGGCCTTGGCCGCAGCCACCAGCGCCTTGAGGATGGCCTGGCTGTGCAATTCGACCTGGGCGGCAGGCAGGCGATCGAGGGTCTGCGGTTCGCGCTGCGGCGCACTGCCCTGCTGGGCCTGCCAGTTGCCGTAGGCCTTGTAGGCCAGCACACCGAGGGCGGCCAGGCCACCATAGGTGAGCGCCTTGCCCCCAGGCTGCGCGCCTTCTTGTTGCCCAGCAGTAGGCCATCGCGCCCGCCGCCAGCGCACCACCGCCGGCACCGGAGAGCAGCCCGCCCAGGCCACCGCCACCGGCGCCGCCGAGCAACCCACCCAGCCCGCCACTGCCCCCTGGCTTGGCGCTGGCACCTTTGCCGGCCTGGTTCTGCAGCAGCTCCTGGCCGGACTTTAGCAACTGGTCGAGCAAACCTCGGGTGTTCATCTGAACGTCCTCAACAAGGAAATGAAACGCCAGAGTAAAGCCTGACCTGCGTCGTCACGCTGCGCATTTGCTTCTGGATGTTGCATTCGCGGGAACGCACTACGCTAGTAGGGAATGCACCGCTGCAGCACCGTCATCACTGCCCCTGCACAATTCCAATAAAAGAGGGAACATCATGCTTGTGCACACCACCGCATTGCTTGGCGCCCTGGGCGCCGGGATCCTCGCCAGCGCCAGCCTGCAGGCCGCCGAGCCGCTCAAGGCCGTGGGTGCCGGCGAAGGGCAACTGGACATCGTGGCCTGGCCCGGCTACATCGAGCGCGGCGAGAGCGACAAGGCCTACGACTGGGTCAGCGGTTTCGAGCAGGACACCGGCTGCAAGGTGAGCGTCAAGACTGCCGCCACCTCCGACGAGATGGTCAGCCTGATGACCAAGGGCGGCTACGACCTGGTGACCGCGTCGGGCGATGCCTCGCTGCGCCTGATTGCCGGCAAGCGTGTGCAGGCGATCAACACCGACCTGATCCCCAACTGGAAGCACCTCGACCCGCGCCTGAAGGACGGCCCCTGGTACGTGGTCGACGCCAAGGTCTACGGCACGCCGTACCAGTGGGGGCCGAACGTGCTGCTGTACAACACCGAGGTGTTCAAGCAGGCGCCCACCAGTTGGGGCGTGGTGTTCGAGCCGCAGGACCTGCCGGACGGCAAGCCGAACAAGGGCCGTGTGCAGGCCTATGACGGGCCGATCTACATCGCCGATGCGGCGCTGTACCTGAAGACGGCCAAGCCGGAACTGGGCATCGACAACCCCTACGAGCTCAACGAAACCCAGTACAAGGCGGTGCTCGACCTGTTGCGCCAGCAACGCCCCCTGATTCACCGCTACTGGCATGACGCAACCGTGCAGATGAGCGACGTCAAGAACGAAGGCGTGGCGGCTTCAAGCTCCTGGGGCTACATGGTCAACGGGCTCAAGGCCGACAAGCAGCCGGTGGCCTCGACCATCCCCAGGGAAGGCGCCACCGGCTGGGCCGATACCACCATGCTGCACGCCGAGGCCAAGCACCCCAATTGCGCCTACAAATGGATGGACTGGTCGCTGCAGCCCAAGGTGCAGGGCGACGTGGCGGCGTGGTTCGGCTCGTTGCCGGTGGTGCCGGCGGCGTGTTCGGGCAGCGAACTGCTGGGGGCCGACGGGTGCAAGACCAACGGTTTCGACCTGTTCGACAAGATCGCGTTCTGGCGCACGCCGCAGGCGCAAGGGGGCAAGTTCGTGCCCTATAGCCGCTGGACCCAGGACTACATCGCGATCATGGGCGGCCGTTAGGGCCTCTTCGCCGTCAAGGCCGGCCCCTGCAGGCGACTCGCACACCTGCAGGGGCTGGCCTTGGCGGCAAAGCGAGCGCACCGCCCTCGCAGAACCGTGGAGTACCCCGCATGCCCCCAGCCGTACAGTTCACCCAAGTGTCCCGCCTGTTCGGCGAGGTCAAGGCCGTCGACCGGGTCTGCATCGACATCGAAGACGGCGAGTTCTTCTCCATGCTCGGCCCTTCGGGCTCGGGCAAGACCACCTGCCTGCGCCTGATCGCCGGGTTCGAACAACCCAGCCACGGCTCGATTCGCATCCACGGCGTGGAAGCCGCCGGCCTGCCGCCCTACCAGCGCGACGTCAACACGGTCTTCCAGGACTACGCGCTGTTCCCGCACATGAACGTGCGCGACAACGTGGCCTACGGGCTCAAGGTCAAGGGCGTGGCCAAGGCCCAGCGCCATGCCCGCGCCGAAGAGGCCCTGGGCATGGTGGCCCTGGCCGGCTACGGCGAGCGCAAGCCGGTGCAGTTGTCCGGCGGGCAGCGCCAGCGCGTGGCCCTGGCCCGCGCGCTGGTCAATCGTCCCCGGGTACTGCTGCTGGACGAGCCCCTCGGCGCGCTGGACCTCAAGCTGCGCGAGCAGATGCAGGGCGAGCTGAAGAAGCTCCAGCGCCAGCTGGGCATCACCTTCATTTTCGTCACCCACGACCAGACCGAGGCGCTGTCGATGTCCGACCGCGTGGCGGTGTTCAACCGCGGGCGCATCGAACAGGTCGACACGCCGCGCAACCTCTACATGCAACCGGCCACCCCCTTCGTTGCCGAGTTCGTCGGCACTTCCAACGTGCTGCGCGGCGAGCTGGCCCAACACCTGGTGGCCAGCCCGCAGCCGTTCTCGATCCGCCCGGAACACATTCGCCTGAGCGCGTCGGCCATCCCGGGCGACGTCCTCCAGCTCAGCGGCGTGCTGCACGATATCCAGTACCAGGGCAGCACCACCCGCTACGAACTGCAGCTGGACAACGGCCAGTTGCTGGCGGTGAGCCAGGCCAACAGCCAGTGGCATGCCGACGCCGCCCCCTGGCAGCCCGGCCAGCGCCTGCACGCCCACTGGCCGCGCGAGGCCATGACCGCGCTGCGCGAAACCGTGCTCGACGAGGGCCGCTGAGATGATGCGGCGCCTGGCCACCCTGCTCTACCGTCGCCCCAACCTGTACCTGGCGATGCTGTTGATACCGCCGCTGATCTGGTTCGGCGCGATCTACCTGGGCTCGCTGCTGGCGCTGCTGTGGCAAGGTTTCTACACCTTCGACGACTTCACCATGGCGGTGACGCCCGAGCTGACCCTGGCCAACTTTGCCGCGCTGCTGCAGCCATCCAACTTCGACATCATCCTGCGTACTCTGGGCATGGCGGTGGCGGTGTCGATCGCCAGCGCGGTGCTGGCGTTTCCCATCGCCTACTACATGGCCCGCTACACCCGCGGCAGCACCAAGGCGTTCTTCTACATCGCGGTGATGATGCCGATGTGGGCCAGCTACATCGTCAAGGCGTATGCCTGGACCCTGCTGCTGGCCAAGGGCGGGGTGGCACAGTGGTTCGTCCAGCAGCTGAACCTGGAGCCACTGCTGCAATGGCTGCTCGGCATTCCCGGGGTGGGCGGCAGCACCCTGTCGACCTCGCACCTGGGGCGCTTTATGGTGTTCGTGTACATCTGGCTGCCGTTCATGATCCTGCCGATCCAGGCCGCGCTGGAGCGCCTGCCGCCCTCGCTGCTGCACGCCTCGGCCGACCTTGGCGCACGCCCGCGCCAGACGTTCGTGCAGGTGACCCTGCCGCTGGCGGTGCCGGGCATCGCCGCCGGCTCCATCTTCACCTTCTCGCTGACCCTGGGCGATTTCATCGTGCCGCAGCTGGTGGGCCCGCCCGGCTACTTCATCGGCAGCATGGTGTACGCCCAGCAAGGCGCCATCGGCAACATGCCGATGGCCGCCGCCTTCACCCTGGTGCCGATCATGCTGATCGCCGTGTACCTGACCCTCGTCAAACGCCTGGGAGCCTTCGATGCACTCTGACAGCGCCTCGCCGGGGCTGCGCCTGGCCGCCTGGGGCGGGCTGCTGTTCCTGCACTTTCCGATCCTGATCATCGTGCTGTACGCCTTCAATACCGAAGACGCGGCCTTCAGCTTTCCGCCCCGGGGCCTGACCCTCAAGTGGTTCGGCGTGGCGTTTTCGCGCCCCGACGTGCTCGAGTCGATCAAGCTGTCGCTGCAGGTGGCGTGCCTGGCCACGCTGATCGCCCTGGTGCTTGGCACCCTGGCCGCCGCGGCCCTGTACCGGCGCAGCTTCTTCGGCAAGGAGAGCCTGTCGCTGATGCTGATCCTGCCCATCGCCCTGCCCGGCATCATCACCGGCATCGCCCTGCTGTCGGCGTTCAAGACCCTGGGCATCGAGCCCGGGATCTTCACCATCGTGGTGGGCCACGCCACCTTCTGCGTGGTGATCGTCTACAACAACGTCATCGCGCGTCTGCGGCGCACCTCGCAGAACCAGATCGAGGCGTCGATGGACCTGGGCGCCGACGGCTGGCAGACCTTTCGCTACATCGTGCTGCCCAATCTGGGGTCGGCGCTGCTGGCGGGCGGCATGCTGGCGTTCGCGCTGTCGTTCGACGAAATCATCGTGACCACCTTCACCGCCGGCCACGAACGCACCCTGCCGATCTGGCTGCTCAACCAGCTCAGCCGCCCGCGCGACGTGCCGGTGACCAACGTGGTGGCCATGCTGGTGATGTTGGTGACCATGCTGCCGATTCTGGGCGCCTACTACCTGACCCGTGGCGCCGAGAACGTGACCGGCAGCGACGGCAAATGACCTGAACCAGGAGGATCGAACACCATGCAAACCCGACTGCTGATCAACGGCCAGCTCGTCGCCGGCGAAGGCCCGGCCCACAGCGTGCTCAACCCCGCGCTGGGCAGCGTGCTGGTGGACATCAACGAGGCCAGCGAAGCGCAGGTGGATGCGGCGGTGCGCGCCGCCGACCATGCCTTCGACGGCTGGTCGCAGACCGCACCGAAAGACCGCGCCGCAGTGCTGCTAAAGCTGGCCGACCTGATAGACGCCCATGCCGGGGAGCTGGCCAGGCTGGAATCGGACAACTGCGGCAAGCCCTACCCGGCCGCGCTGAACGACGAGCTGCCGGCAATCGCCGACGTGTTCCGCTTCTTTGCCGGGGCCAGCCGCTGTCTGGGCGGCTCGGCGGCGGGCGAGTACCTGGCGGGGCACACTTCGATGGTGCGCCGCGACCCGCTGGGTGTGGTGGCGTCCATCGCGCCGTGGAACTACCCGCTGATGATGCTGGCATGGAAGATCGCCCCGGCCCTGGCCGCCGGCAACACCGTGGTGCTCAAGCCTTCGGAACAGACCCCGCTGACCGCCCTGCGCCTGGGCGAACTGGCGGCCGAGCTGTTTCCGGCCGGGGTGCTCAACATCCTGTTCGGCAAGGGCCAGAGCGTAGGTATGCCCCTGGTTACCCACCCCAAGGTGCGCATGGTGTCGTTGACCGGCTCGATCGCCACCGGCAGCCAGATCATCACCGGCACCGCCGACAGCGTGAAACGCCTGCACATGGAACTGGGCGGCAAGGCCCCGGTGATCATCTTCGACGATGCCGACATCGACGCTGCAGTGGAAGGCATTCGCACCTTCGGCTTCTACAATGCCGGGCAGGACTGCACCGCGGCCTGCCGGATCTACGCCCAGGCCGGCATCTACGACACCTTCGTGAACAAGCTCGGCGAGGCGGTGTCCAGCCTCCGGCACGGGTTGCAGGACGACCCGGACACCGAACTCGGGCCGCTGATCAGTGCCGCACACCGCGACCGGGTGGCAGCGCTGGTGGAGCGCGCCGTGGCCCAGCCGCATATTCGCCTGGTCACCGGCGGCAAGGCGGTGACGGGCGACGGGTTCTTCTTCGAGCCGACGGTGCTGGCCGACGCCCAGCAGGATGACGAGATCGTGCGCCGCGAGGTATTCGGGCCGGTGGTGTCGGTGACCCGCTTCGAAGACGAAGCGCAGGCGCTGGCCTGGGCCAACGATTCGGACTACGGCCTGGCCTCGTCACTGTGGACCGCCGATGTCGGCCGCGCCCACCGGGTGTCCGCCCGGTTGCAGTACGGCTGCACCTGGGTCAACACGCACTTCATGCTGGTCAGCGAAATGCCCCACGGCGGGCAGAAGCTGTCGGGCTACGGCAAGGACATGTCGATGTATGGGCTGGAGGACTACACCTGCGTGCGGCATGTGATGTTCAGGCATTGAGGCCCACGGCGCAGGCAGGCGGTACCTGCGCAGGAGGGCCGCTCGGCGGCCCTTTGGCATAGCCTTCAATCGCGCAGGTCGGACTCGTGGATCGGCTGGTCGCGGTGGGTCGCACGCTGGTACTGCGCCGGCCATATGGCCTTCTGCCCGCCCAGGTCGTCGTCGGCATGCAGCGGCCAGTACGGATCGCGCAGCAGCTCGCGGGCCAGCAGGATGATGTCGGCCTGGCCGGTGCGCAGAATGTGCTCGGCCTGGGCCGGCTCGGTGATCATGCCCACCGTGCCGGTGGCGATCCCCGATTCCTTGCGCACCCGCTCGGCAAAGCGTGTCTGATAGCCAGGCCCGGTGGGAATCTCGGCATTCATCGAGGTGCCGCCCGACGACACGTCGATCAGGTCGGCGCCCAGGGCCTTGAGGCGCTTGGCCAGCTCGACGGTTTCATCCGGGTTCCAGCCATCCTCCACCCAGTCGGTGGCCGATACCCGCACGAACAGCGGCAACTCCGACGGCCACACCTCGCGCACCGCCTCGGTCACCTGCAGGGTCAGGCGAATGCGGTTCTCGAACGAGCTGCCGTACTGGTCGCGACGCTGGTTGCTCAATGGCGAGAGAAACTGGTGCAGCAGGTAGCCATGGGCGGCATGCACTTCCACGACCTTGAAGCCGGCCACCAGTGCACGTCGGGCGGCTTCGACAAAGGCCTGGATCACCTCGTGGATCTGCCCTTCGCTCAATTCGGTGGGCGCCGTGTGCTGCGGGTCGAAAGCGATTTTCGACGGCCCACCGGCACCCAGCCACCGTCCTCGGGCTTGACGCTGCCGTGCTTGCCCAGCCACGGCCGATGCGTGCTGGCCTTGCGCCCGGCGTGCGCCAGCTGGATGCCGGGCACCACGCCCTGGGCTGTGATGAAGCGGGTGATGCGTTGCAGGGGGGCGATCTGTTCGTCGCACCACAGGCCCAGGTCCTGGGCGGTGATGCGGCCCTCGGCTGTGACGGCGGTGGCTTCGGTGAAGATCAACCCGGCACCGCCGACCGCGCGGCTGCCCAGGTGGACCAGGTGCCAGTCGTTGGCCAGGCCGTCGACGCTCGAATACTGGCACATCGGCGAGACCGCAATGCGGTTGGGCAGCGTCAGTTGACGCAGGGTATAGGGCTCAAGCAGCAGGCTCATGGGGCACCTCTCCAGTCTCCGAATGGTGGACCGGACCGAGCGCCTTGGCTTCCCCGCGGCTCAGTGCCGGTCTCTGAGAGACTAGACCAGTTTGCCCGCCCAAGGGTTCAGCGCGGCTCGATGTGGGCGATCATCAACTGCACCGTCTCGTTGCCGCGAAACTCGTTGACGTCCAGCTTGTAGGCCAGCTCCACCCAGCGCACGGTGGGGTTGGGCCATACCTCGCGGTCGATGCCGAAGGCGATGCCGTCGAGGGTCACCGAACCGCATTCGCTCTTGAGCACCACCTTCAGGTGACGCTCGCCCACCACCCGCTGCTGCACCAGCTGGAACACGCCATGAAACAGCGGCTCGGGAAAATGCTGCCCCCACGGCCCGGCGTTGCGCAGGGCGCGGGCCAGCTCCAGGTGGAACTCCTCGACCGCCAGGCTGCCGTCGGACAGCAGCCGGCCGGTGAGGTCGTCCTCCTGCAACTGGCGGCGGACTTCTTCGTCGAACGCCTGGGCGAACGCCGGGAAGTTCTCGGCCGGCAGCGACAGCCCCGCCGCCATGGCGTGCCCGCCGAACTTGCTGATCAGCTCCGGGTTGGCCGCCGCCACGGCGTCCAGCGCATCGCGAATGTGAAAGCCCGGCACCGAGCGCGCAGAGCCCTTGAGCATGCCGTCGCCGGCATCGGCAAAGGCGATGGTCGGGCGGTGATAACGTTCTTTCAGACGCGAGGCCAGAATGCCGATCACGCCCTGGTGCCAGTCAGCCTCGTACAGGCACAGGCCGAACGGCATCGACTCCAGCGGCAGGTCCTTGAGCTGGGCCAGCGCCTCGCGCTGCATGCCCTGCTCGATGGACTTGCGGTCCTGGTTCAGTTCGTCCAGCTGCACCGCCATCTCGCGAGCCAGGGTCGGGTCGTCGCTGAGCAGGCATTCGATGCCCAGGCTCATGTCGTCCAGGCGCCCGGCAGCATTGAGCCGCGGGCCCAGGATGAAGCCCAGGTCGGTGGAGGTGATGCGCGCCGCTTCGCGCCGGGCCACCTCGAGAATCGCCTTGAGCCCCGGGCGCGCGCGACCGGCACGGATGCGCTCCAGGCCCTGGTGCACGAGAATGCGGTTGTTGGCGTCCAGCGGTACCACGTCGGCCACGCTGCCCAGCGCCACCAGGTCGAGCAACTCGCCGATGTTCGGCTGCGGGCGGTCGTCGTAGCGGCCCAGGCTGCGCAGGCGCGCACGCAGCGCCATCAATACGTAGAAGATCACCCCGACCCCGGCCAGTGCCTTGCTCGGAAACTCGCAGCCCGGCTGGTTGGGGTTGACGATGGCATCGGCCGCCGGCAGCGCATGGCCTGGCAAGTGGTGGTCGGTGACCAGCACCTTCAGGCCGGCCGCCTTGGCCGCCGCCACGCCTTCGACGCTGGAGATGCCGTTGTCCACGGTGATCAGCAGCTGCGGCGTGCGCTGCAGTGCCACCTCGACGATTTCCGGGGTCAGCCCGTAACCGTATTCGAAACGGTTGGGCACCAGGTAGTCGACGTGCGCGGCGCCCAGCAGGCGCAGGCCCAGCACGCCCACGGTGCTGGCTGTGGCACCGTCGGCGTCGAAGTCGCCGACGATCAGGATGCGCTGGCGCTGGTCCAGTGCCTCCACCAGCAGGTTTACCGCCGCGTCGATACCCTTGAGCTGCTGATAGGGCAGCAGGCGTGCCAGGCTCTTGTCCAGCTCGACGGCGCTCTGTACGCCACGGGCGGCGTACAGGCGGGTCAACAGGGGCGGCAGGTCGCCAAGAAACGGCAGGGTGGACGGCAGTGAACGCGGTTCGATACGCATGGAGTGATCAAGGCTTCTCTGGTTTGAAAAAGGTCGGCGGGCGGATCAGCCGCGCTCGCCCAGCAGCCATTGCAGCTGGACTTCGTGCTGGCCGCGGTCGTCGGTGACGAACACCGTGCCTTCGCTGATCATCACATCCCACTTGATGGCGCGTGGCATGTCCTTGGCCAGGACCTCCAGCACCTCTTGCGGCACGGCGGCGATGTTGAGGTTCTTCAGGTTCTTGACCGCCGGGATCACCTTGGTTTCCCACACCCGCAGGCTGCCGTAGGCCAGCAGGCTGGTGCGCTCGGTGCGGCGCGAGCACCAGGTCAGGCGGTCGGCATCGGGCTGGCCGACTTCGATCCAGTGCAGCACCCGGTCATCCAGGCTTTTTTCCCACAGCGCCGGCTCGTCGACGTCCGACAGGCCGCGACCGAACGACAGCTGCTCGTTGTACCAGAGGGCATAGGCCAGCAGGCGCACGGCCATGCGCTCTTCGGTTTCCGAAGGGTGGCGGGCGATGGTCTGCTTGACGCTTTCGTACACGCCGCGGTCGAGATCGGTGAGGTTCAGTTCAAACTTGTAGGTGGTGGACGGCTGGGCCATGGACGGGCTTCTGGTAACAGGAAAAGTCGCCCAGTCTAACCGATGCGCTGGCAATCAACGAACCGAACCGTACAATCTGCGGCCAACAGCAGTATCTGCCGCTGCCGCCCTGTGATAAAAACTAGCGCTCTGCCCTGCTGCCACGGAAGCCCCATGTCGTTGCCCACCAAACCGCTTGCCGGCCTCAAAGTCATCGAACTCGGCACCCTGATCGCCGGCCCTTCGCCTCGCGCATCTGCGCCGAATTCGGCGCCCAGGTGGTCAAGGTCGAATCGCCCGATGGCGGCGACCCGCTGCGCAAATGGCGCAAGCTGTACGAGGGCACCTCGCTGTGGTGGTTCGTGCAGGCGCGCAACAAGCAGTCGCTCACGCTCAACCTCAAGCACCCCGAAGGCCTGGCCATTCTCAAGCAGCTGCTGGGCGAGGCCGACATCCTGATCGAGAACTTCCGCCCCGGCGTGCTGGAAAAGCTCGGCCTGGGCTGGGAGGTACTGCACGCGCTGAACCCGAAGCTGGTGATGGTACGCCTGTCCGGCTTCGGCCAGACCGGGCCGATGAAGACCAGCCCGGCTTCGGCGCGGTCGGCGAGTCGATGGGCGGGCTGCGCTACATCACAGGTTTCGAGGACCGCCCGCCGGTACGCACCGGCATTTCCATCGGCGACTCGATTGCCGCGCTGTGGGGCGTGATCGGCGCACTGATGGCGCTGCGTCATCGCGAGGTCAACGGGGGCCAGGGCCAGGTGGTCGACGTGGCCCTGTACGAGGCCATCTTCGCGATGATGGAGAGCATGGTGCCGGAGTTCGACGTGTTCGGCTTCATCCGCGAGCGCACCGGCAACATCATGCCGGGCATCACCCCCTCCTCCATCCATACCAGCGCCGATGGCAAGCATGTGCAGATCGGCGCCAATGGCGATGCGATCTTCAAGCGCTTCATGCAGGCCATCGGGCGCGACGACCTGGCCGCCGACCCGGCGCTGGCCAGCAATGACGGGCGCGACCTGCGCCGCGACGAGCTGTATGCGGTGATCGACCGCTGGGCCCGCAGCGTGCCGCTGGACACCCTGATGCAGGTGCTCAACCAGGCCCAGGTGCCGGCCAGCCGCATCTATTCGGCCGAAGACATGTTCAGCGACCCGCAGTTTCTCGCCCGCGAGATGTTCCTCCAGGCCAGGCTGCCCGACGGCAAGCCGTTCAAGATGCCGGGCATCGTGCCCAAGCTGTCGGACACCCCAGGCTCCAGCGAGTGGGTGGGGCCGGCGCTGGGCGAGCACACCGCGCAGTTGCTGGGCGAGCTGGGCTATGACGCGGCGCAGATCGCCCATCTTCGCGAACAGGGCGCGGTCTGAGTCGCGCCATGTGCTGCAACCTGCACGGCGCACTGCTGGCTGTGCTGCTGAGCCTGCTGCCTGCCTCGAGCTGGGCCAAGGAAACCCTCACCTGGCTGTTGCGCGACCTGCCGCCGCTGACCGTGTTCGAGGGCCCCAAAACCGGCCAGGGCGCCATGGACCAGCTGCTGCCGCTGCTCATCGCGCAGATGCCCGAGTACCAGCACAGCATCGTGCGGGTCAACCGCGCGCGCGGCATGCAGATGCTCCAGGAGCCCTCCTTCACCTGCGACCCCACGCTGCTGCGAACCCCGGAGCGCGAGCGCTTCGTGAAGTTCTCGATACCGGCGCTGGCTGCGCAGAGCAACATGGTGATTGCCCGCCAGAGTGACCAGGCAAGCCTTGCGCCGTACCTGCACGATGGCGAAATCGACCTGGACGCCCTGCTGGCAAGCAACACGCACAAGCTCGGTGTCGTCGGCCAGCGCAGCTACAGCCCCGCCGTGGACGCGATACTGGCCAACGCCCCGCCCGCCACCATCAGCCGCCATTACGGCAACGATGCGGTGGGCAGCCTGCTGCAGATGCAGCAGCTGGGGCGCCTGAACCTGCTGCTGGCCTACTGGCCGGAAGTGCGCTACATGAACGAAAAGCAGCCGCAGCCCCAGGCCCTGACGTACTTCCCGATCAAGGGCGTGGCGCGCTACCAGCTGACCTACGTGGGTTGCTCCGACACCCCGCTGGGCCGCGAGGCCATCAGCCACCTCGACCAGTTGCTGCGCAACCTGCGCCTGCAGACCCTGGCACCGCTGTATGCACAATGGCTAGAGCCCGACCAGCGCAAGACCTACCTCGATGCGGCGCGCGAGCTGCTGAGCCAGCACTGACCCCGGCACGCGCTTTTACGCAGGCAAAAAGAAACCCCGAGCGGTGGGGAGGCCGTCGGGGTTAAACGAGGGCTGCTTGGAGCCTCGCACGAACAGCCTGGCGGCATCGGAGCAAAATGCCGTTCAACTGTCCTTAAGCTGTCTGAGTACCTGTCTGGACAAAGGTTCCCGTCACGCCGCAACGATTTGCGCGCGGCCCTGGCGGGCATGTTTGAGGGCTGCGATCACGCAGGGTTGCAGGCGTCCTTCGTGGATGCGCAGGTCACGTTGGATACCGTCCACCAGGTCGATGAGCAGGCGCTGGTCATGCAGCTGGCTGGCCTTGACACTGCGCTGCAGCACGGTGTCGCCGGCAGGGTCGACCAGCTGCAGGTCGAAGTCGGCACTGGCATGCCGGGAGGTCAGCGTGACCTGATAGGGCGTCAATGCTTCACTTAGCAACAAGCTGATATTGTCCATCCATTCACCGTTCACGTTGTTGTTGAAGGGGGTCTTTCACTGACCCTCGACACAGGCTGAAAGTTCTGCCGCGGCGCGCTGCACGTTCATCGAGCATGCCCGGTGCACATGACAGATTCATGCCACGGGCCCGGCCTCCGGGTGTTGCAGCAGCAACGGGTGCAACTGGCTGGGGCTGGCTGGCGCGGGGGTGCTGCCCAGCACCCGCAGGCCCGACAGCTCGATCAGTTCGACAACCCCCTGGAGCACGCTGCGCCTGGCGCCACTGAGGACAATCAGGGCACTGGCGAGGCCGTGCAGCGCCAGGTGCTCGATGAAGCCCATGCCATCGTGCTCGGGCGACAGCGGGTCACAGATGACGATATCCACCGGCCCCCGTCGTTCGAGCACACCGTGCGCCTGGAGGGTCGTTTCAGCCACGCGCACGTCGTAGATGCCCAGGCCATTGAGCATCTGGTGCAGGTTCATCAGCCGATAGGCATGGGGCTCCAGAAGCAGAACCTTGAGTGAGCGCATGGGCGACTCCGGATTGGACGGGCGCCCACTCTAGGAAAGCCCGCGCGGGCGTCCCATAGGAAAAATCCGAAACCAGGGGGCGGCAACGTCCTCGTGTCGCCACGGTATCGACGCGTCGCGTCGGTTCGCCAGCAAGCCAGGTTCCTGCCGTGGCATGGCGGGCCGCGCAACAAAAAGCCCCGGGGCTTGCGCACCGGGGCCTGGTTCAACGCTGCATACCGCTGCCGTCAGAGCGGCTTGCCACGGTTGCCGTGCTGGCTGACGAAGGCCTGCACCGCTTTCAGGTCGTTGGCAGTACCGTGCATTTCTCCTCGCGGGAGAACAGGTCGGTCAGGTGCGCCGGCAGCTCCAGGGCTTTGCCCACGCCCGCCTTCTCCACCGCCTCGGGGAACTTGACCGGGTGCGCGGTACCCAGCACCACCATCGGCGTGTCCAGGCTGCGACGGCACTCGCGGCCGGCCTTGACGCCAATCGCGGTGTGCGGGTCGAGCACTTCGCCGGTTTGCGCGAACACGTCGGCGATGGTCTCGCAGGTTTGCGCATCATCCACCGCCAGCGAATCGAACAGCTTGCGCGCCTCGGTCCAGCGGTCTTGCTCGACGCTGAAGCCGCCACCCTGCTTGAAGGTGTCCATCAGGCCGGCAATCTCGGCGCCGTTGCGACCGTGCAGGTCGAACAGCAGGCGCTCGAAGTTCGACGACACCATGATGTCCATCGACGGCGACAGGGTGGCGTGCAGGGTTTCCTTGACGTACTGGTTGCCGCTCATGAAGCGGTGCAGGATGTCGTTGCGGTTGGTTGCCACGATCAGCTGGCTGATCGGCAGGCCCATGTTGCGCGCCAGGTAACCGGCGAAGATGTCGCCGAAGTTGCCGGTAGGCACCGAGAACGCCACCGAACGCGCCGGGCCACCCAACTGCAGGGCGGCGTGGAAGTAGTACACGATCTGGGCCATGATCCGCGCCCAGTTGATCGAGTTCACGGCCACCAGGCGGGTGCCCTTGAGGAAGCCCTGGTCGGCGAAGCTGGCCTTGACCATCTCCTGGCAGTCGTCGAAGTTGCCTTCGATGGCGATGTTGTGGATGTTCTCGCCGAAGATGGTGGTCATCTGGCGGCGCTGAACTTCCGACACACGCTGGTGCGGGTGCAGGATGAAGATGTCGACGTTGTCGCAACGCCGGCAGCCTTCGATGGCAGCCGAACCGGTGTCACCGCTGGTGGCACCGATGATCACCACGCGCTCGCCGCGCTTGGCCAGCACGTGATCGAGCAGGCGGCCGAGCAGTTGCAGGGCGAAGTCCTTGAACGCCAGGGTCGGGCCGTGGAACAGCTCCAGCACCCACTCGTTGCTGTTCAGCTGACGCAGCGGGGCAACCGCGGCGTGAGCGAACTCGCCGTAGGTTTCTTCGAGGATCTTCTTGAAGTCGGCATCGGCAATGGAGCCGGTGACGAACGGGCGCATCACCCGGAAGGCCAGCTCGTGTACGGCAGGCCGGCCCACGAGGCGATTTCTTCCTGGGTGAAGCGCGGCAGGTTTTCCGGCACGTACAGGCCGCCATCGCTGGCCAGGCCGGCCAGCAGGACATCTTCAAAATTCAGGGCCGGTGCCTTGCCGCGGGTACTGATGTAACGCATGACCTATTCCTCTAACTCAAAGACGGCTCAGTTCAGTTGTTCGACGCGGATGCGCACAACGCTGCCAACCACATCCTGCAGGGCTTCCAGGGCGGTGATCGCGTCGTCCATGCGCTGCTCGAGCACGCTGTGGGTGAGCAGGATCATCGGCACCAGGCCATCGTGCTCCTCGACTTCCTTCTGCATGATCGACTCGATATTGATGCCGCGCTCGGACAGGATGCTCGCCACCTGGGCCAGCACGCCCGGACGATCCTTGGCCTGGATGCGCAGGTAGTAGGCGCTCTCGCAGGCTTCGATCGGCAGGATCGGGTGAGCCGACAGCGAGTCGGGCTGGAAAGCCAGGTGCGGCACGCGGTTTTCCGGGTCGCTGGTCATGGCACGGACCACGTCGACCAGGTCGGCGATCACCGACGAGGCGGTCGGTTCCATGCCGGCGCCGGCGCCGTAGAACAGGGTGGAGCCTGCGGCGTCACCGTTGACCATCACCGCGTTCATCACGCCGTTGACATTGGCGATCAGGCGGTCGGCCGGAATCAGCGTCGGGTGCACGCGCAGTTCGATGCCATTGGCCGTGCTGCGGGCCACCCCCAGGTGCTTGATGCGGTAGCCCAGCGCTTCGGCGTAGTTCACGTCGGCCGTGGTCAGCTGGGTGATACCTTCGGTGTAGGCCTTGTCGAACTGCAGCGGGATACCGAAAGCGATGGACGCCAGGATGGTGAGCTTGTGCGCGGCGTCGATGCCCTCGACGTCGAACGTCGGGTCGGCCTCGGCATAGCCCAGCGCCTGGGCTTCGGCCAGCACGTCGGGGAAGGTGCGGCCCTTCTCGCGCATTTCGGTGAGGATGAAGTTGCCGGTGCCGTTGATGATACCGGCCACCCAGTTGATGCGGTTGGCCGACAGGCCTTCGCGGATCGCCTTGATCACCGGGATGCCGCCGGCCACGGCCGCTTCGAAGGCGACGATGACGCCCTTCTCGCGCGCCCTGGCGAAGATTTCGTTGCCGTGCACGGCAATCAGCGCCTTGTTGGCGGTGACCACGTGCTTGCCGTTCTCGATGGCCTTGAGCACCAGCTCGCGGGCAATGGTGTAGCCGCCAATCAGTTCAATGACGATATCGATCTCGGGGTTGCTCGCGACCTCGAACACATCAGCGGTAATGGGGGTACCGGTAATCTGGCAGTTCGGGTTTGGCGTACGCATGGCGATTTGTGCCACTTCGATTCCACGCCCGGCGCGGCGGGCAATCTCCTCGGCGTTACGCTGAAGTACATTGAAGGTACCGCCACCGACGGTCCCCAACCCACAGATGCCTACTTTGACCGGTTTCACTGTGAACTCCCCATTGAACGACCGGCCATGCGCCGGTCGAAAAACAGCCGTCTCCCCATGGTGACGGCTCACTGATTGAATTACTTGCTTGCGGTCAATGCCAGCTTGGCCACTTGCGGCGCCGGCTGATAACCCGGGATCACCTGACCGTCCTCGAGCACGATGGCCGGCGTGCCGTTGACGCCGATCGACTGCCCCATCTGGAACTGCTTGCTGACCGGGTTCTCGCACTTGGCGGCCTTGATTTCCTTGCCGTTGACCATCTTGTCCATGGCCGCCTTGCGGTCGGTGGAACACCATACCGCCTGCAGCTGCTGGTCACCCGACGAGCCCAGGCCCTGACGCGGGAAGGCCACGTAGCGCACCTCGATGCCGCGCTTGTTCAGCTCGGGCACTTCGGCATGCAGCTTGTGGCAGTACGGGCAGGTGGTGTCGGTGAACACGGTGATGTGCGACTTGGTTTCGCCCTTGGCAGGGTAAACCACCATTTCGGAAGCCGGAATCGCATTGATGGTCTTGGCGATGGCCACGCGCTCGGCCTTTTCGGTCAGGTTGACCGGCTTGCCGTCCTGGATCTGGAACAGATAGCCCTGTACCAGGAACTGGCCGTCGGCGCTGGCGTACAGCACACGGCCGCCCTTGAGCTTGACCTCGTACAGGCCGTTGACCGGGCTGGCAGCGATGCTGTCGACCGGTATTTCCGACTCTAGCGACTGCAGCGACTTGCGAATCGCCTGCTCGGCATCGTTGGCCGCAGCCACGGCGAAGGAACTGGCCAGCGCCAGGGCGGCGGCGGCTAAAATCTGGGTCACGCGCATGAAAACTCCTGAAGGCGGACAGGGGCCGAAAGCGGAACAGGCGTACCGAAAAACGGCCGCGATCCAGGGCCCGGGTGTAAACCGCGAAAGCGTACCACATTCGCCGCCCTGCATTGACTGCTGGCGACGCATGCAATGTGCGATCAGCGCTCAGCCGCGCGGGTGATGACGGGCATGCAGTTCCTGCAGGCGGGCGCGGGCCACATGGGTGTAGATCTGGGTGGTCGACAGGTCGCTGTGGCCCAGCAGCATCTGCACCACGCGCAGGTCGGCGCCGTGGTTGAGCAGGTGGGTGGCGAAGGCATGGCGCAGGGTGTGCGGCGACAGCGCCTTGCCGATCCCGGCCACCTGGGCCTGGTGCTTGATGCGGTGCCAGAAGGTCTGGCGGGTCATCTGCTCGCCACGCTGGCTGGGGAACAGGACATCGCTGGGGCGGCCGTTGAGCAGTTCGATGCGGCCGTCGCGCAGGTAACGTTCTACCCACACCACCGCCTCCTCCCCCATCGGCACCAGGCGCTCCTTGCTGCCCTTGCCCATCACCCGCAGCACGCCCTGGCGCAGGTTGACCTGATCGAGGGTCAGGCTCACCAGCTCGGTGACGCGCAGCCCGCAGGCATACAGCACCTCGAGCATGGCGCGGTCGCGCTGGCCGATGGCCTCGCCAAGGTCGGGAGCCTTCAACAGGGCCTCCACATCGGCCTCGGACAGCGACTTGGGCAACGGCTTGCCCAGTTGCGGCATGTCGACCTGCAGGGTCGGGTCGAGGGCGATCAGCTTCTCGCGCAGCAGGTAGCGGTAGAAGCCACGCGCGCCCGACAGGAACCGCGCCGTGGAACGGGGCTTGTAGCCCTGGTCGAGGCGCCATGCCAAGTGGTCCAGGATCAGCTCGCGACCGGCATCGGGCAACGCCATGCCCCGCTCCTGGAGCCAGCCGTTGAACAGGGCCAGGTCGCTGCGGTAGGACGCTCGGGTGTTGTCGGAAAGCCCCTTCTCCAGCCACAGGGCGTCGAGGAACTGGTCGATCAGCGGGTGGTCGATGGCGGGCATGAAGACTCGGTGGTAGGCCGTAAAAATACCGCTAGTCTTCCATAACACCGCCGGCATAGGGAGCCCGAATGAACGAACAAGAGATATTGCTGGCATTCGGCGGGATCGGTGTCGCGGCCCTGGGCTGCCAGTGGCTGGCCTGGCGGCTGAAGCTGCCGGCGATCCTGTTCCTGCTGCTCAGCGGCATAATGGCCGGGCCGATCCTGGGTTGGCTCGACCCGCAGGAAATGTTCGGCCCGCTGCTGATGCCGCTGGTGTCGCTGGCGGTGGCGCTGATCCTGTTCGAGGGCAGCCTGACCCTGCACCTGTCGCAATGGCGCGAGATCGGCACGGTGGTGCGGCGCATGGTGACCCTCGGCGCGCTGTCCACCTGGGTGGTGATCAGCGCGGCCACCCACTGGCTGCTGGGGTTCGACTGGCTGCTGGCGATCCTGTTCGGCACCCTGACCCTGGTCACCGGGCCGACCGTGATCGTGCCGATGCTGCGGGTGGTACGGCCCAAGGCGGCGGTGGCCAACATCCTGCGCTGGGAAGGCATCGTCATCGACCCGATCGGCGCCCTGCTGGCGGTGGTGGTGTACAGCTTCATCATTGCCAGCGCCGCTGGCGACGGCCTGAGCCAGAGCCTGCTGACGTTCGCCGGGGTGATCCTGTGCGGCAGCGCCTTCGGCGTGGCCGGTGGCTGGCTGCTGGGCCAGGTGATCCGCCATCAATGGCTGCCCGAGTACCTGCACAACCTGGCCTCGCTGGCAGCGGTGCTGGGGATCTTCATCGCCTCCAACCAGGTGATGCACGAGTCGGGGCTGCTGGCGGTGACCCTGATGGGCATGTGGCTGGCCAACATGAAGGGCGTGGATGTGCGCCAGATCCTGCACTTCAAGGAGAACCTCAGCGTGCTGCTGATCTCCGGCCTGTTCATTCTGCTGGCGGCGCGCCTGGACTTGAATGCCCTGCTCGGCCTGGGCCCTGCGGTGCTGGCCCTGCTGCTGGTGATTCAGCTGATTGCGCGGCCGCTGAACGTGGCGCTGTCGACCTGGGGCTCGCAGCTCAACTGGCGCGAGCGTGCGCTGCTGGCCTGGATCGCCCCGCGCGGCATCGTGGCCGCGGCAGTATCGGCGATTTTCGCGATTCGCCTGGACGAGGCCGGGCACGCGGGGGCCTTGCTGCTGGTGCCGCTGACGTTCGCGGTGATCATCGGTACGGTGGTGCTGCAAAGCGCCACGGCGCGGCCGCTGGCGCGCCTGCTCAAGGTGGCCGAGCCTGCCCCAGCGGGTTTCTGATCGTGGGCGCCAACGCGCCGGCCAGGGCCCTGGGCACGGCCTTGCAACAACTGGGCAGCCGGGTGCTGCTGGCCGATTCGAGCTGGGAGAACATCCGCGCGGCGCGCATGGAGGGGTTGCCGACCTATTTCGGTCACCCGGCCTCGCAGCATGCAGATGCGCACCTGGACCTTGTAGGCCTGGGGCACCTGCTGGGGCTGTCGCCGGCGGGCGAGCTCAACACCCTGGCATGCACGCGCTTTCGACATGATTTCGGGCATCAGCGCCTGTTCGTGCTGGCCAGCGGGCTGGAGCGCCAGCGCAGCGACAAGCACCGCGCCAGTGACGAACATCGCGGGCGCCTGTTTGGCAGCCAGGCGTTGACCTATGTGCAACTGGCCAACCTGTTCAATCAGGGCGCCGAGCTGTACACCACACACCTGACCGAGGCGTTTGGCTGGGCGGACTACCAGGCGTTGCATGGCGATCGCGCGACCTTGCTGTTTGCCCGCGATGCCAGTGGCTGGGTGTATGTGGTAGGGCCGGATATGGCGCTGAAGCCGGCGCCTGGGTGGACGCTGGTAGCGCTGGTCCAGCCGCAGGCAGGTTGATCGCGCGGGCTTGTTGGCCGTTCAGAAGCCGGGCAACACCGGCACCGGCCGCTTGTCTTCGTCGATGGCGACGAAGCTGAACAACCCGTGAATCGCCTTCTCGCGACTGTCGCAGCTCATGCTTTCGACAAACACCTCCACCTCGACCTTCAGGCTGGTGGTACCCACCTTCACCACCGTCCCCACCAGTTCCACGATCGAGCCGGCGGCAATCGGGTGCTTGAAGTCGATGCGGTCGGTCGACACCGTCACCAGCGGCAAGCGGCAGAAGCGCGTGGCGGCAATGAACGACACCTCGTCCATCCACGCCAGCGCGGTGCCGCCGAACAGGGTGTTGTGATGGTTGGTGGTCGAGGGGAACACCGCCTTGGTCACGCGGGTCACCGACAACTGGGTACGGCGCTGGATCTCTTGCTCTCTACTGTTCATGACATCTCTGAAACACGAATGACGGACAACAAAAAAGCAGCCCGAAGGCTGCTTTCTTTTCGCATGGCGGTCCCGTGCCCGCCGGTCAAACTAGCCTCAGGCCAGTTTTTCCTTGATGCGAGCGGCTTTGCCGGACAGGTCGCGCAGGTAGTACAGCTTGGCTTTACGCACGTCACCACGACGTTTCACGGCCAGGCTGTCGATCTGCGGGCTGTAGGTCTGGAAAGTACGCTCTACGCCAACACCGTTGGAGATTTTACGAACAGTGAAAGCACTGTTCACACCACGGTTACGCTTGGCGATAACAACACCTTCGAACGCCTGCAGACGCGAACGGTCGCCTTCCTTCACTTTCACCTGAACGACAACAGTGTCGCCTGGGCAAAGGTCGGGATCTCTTTGGTCATCTGCTCGGCTTCGAGTTGCAGAATGATTTTGTTGGTCATGCTGTGCTCCTAAGATAGGTCGTCAGACCCACCATCGATACGTTAACTATCGTCCCGCTCTCGGAGATACTCCTCGAGCAGCTTCTTCTCTTCTCCAGAAAGTGAGCGACTTTCCAGAAGATCGACGCGTCGTTCATAGGTCCGCCCAAGGGACTGCTGTAAACGCCAGCGCCGGATGTGTGCATGGTTGCCACTGAGCAACACGTCGGGAACACGCTGATCCGCATACACCTCCGGTCGGGTGTAGTGCGGGCAATCGAGCAGACCATCGGTGAAGGAGTCTTCCTCCGCCGAGTCCGCATGCCCTAAAGCTCCGGCAGCAGCCGCGTAACCGCATCGATCAGGACCATCGCCGGCAGCTCGCCGCCAGACAGTACATAGTCGCCAATCGACCACTCTTCATCGACATGAGCCTGAATGAACCGCTCGTCAATGCCTTCATAACGACCTGCGATGAGAATCAACGACTCTGCATTCGCCAGTTCGCGTACCGCCGACTGATTCAGCTGACGGCCTTGTGGCGACAGGTAGATCACCTTCGCCGCTTCCCTGCCTGCTGCCTGGCCTGAACCAGCGCATCTTCCAGGGCTTGATCTTCATCACCATGCCCGGACCACCGCCAAACGGCCGATCATCCACGGTGTGGTGGCGATCTGTGGTGTAGTCCCGCGGATTGTGGCAGGTCAGTTGCAACAACCCCTGCTTCACCGCGCGGCTGGTAATGCCGTACTCACTGATGGCCGAGAACATCTCGGGGAACAACGTAATGACTTCGACACGAAGGCTCGCCATCGTCTAGAAGTCCGCGTCCCATTCCACCCTCATTTCGCCTGCAGCCAGGTCGACCTTCAACACGCACTGCCCGGTATAGGGCAACAGGCGTTCACGATCATCCAGACTGCCCACGCAGGGCTTGACCACCATTACATCGTTCGCGCCGGTCTCCAACAGGTGATCAACCGTGCCGAACAGCTGTTCGTCCTGGTTGATGACTTTCAGACCTACCAACTGGTACCAGTAGTACTCGTCTTCGGTCAGGTCGGGCAAAAGGCTACGCGAGATGCAAATCTCGTAACCGCTCAGAAGACGGGCTTCATCGCGATCGTCGAGGCCTTTGAGCTTGGCAACCAGATCCTTTTGAGTGGATCGGCCGCTGACCAGCTCGACCTGCTTGACCACACCTTCGCGCCGGAGCGTCCAGTTGCGGTAATCCAACAGGTTTTCAATCGGATCGGTAAAGGAAAAGACCTTCACCTCGCCGCGAACGCCGTGAACCGAAAAAATCTTGCCAACAACGATCAGGTCATCAGCTTTTTCTGGCGTCGCGCTCATACTATTCAGGCAGCAGCCTTAGCAGCATCTTTCAGCAGTTTTGCAACGCGCTCGGATGGCTGTGCGCCAACGCTCAGCCAGTGAGCAACGCGATCCTGCTTAACGGACAGGCGAACTTCCTGGCCACGAGCGATAGGGTTGAAGAAACCAACCTGCTCGATGTGCGAACCGGTAACCGGGTTACGCGAGTCGGTCACGGTCAGGGTGTAGAATGGGCGCTTTTTGGAGCCGCCACGGGCAAGACGGATGGTTAGCATAGAACATCGTTCCTGTAGTCGGTGCTGCAAATCATAATGCACAGCGGGCACACGGGTGCCCGAAAGGCCGCATATTCTCAAGGAATACACGGACTTTTGCAAATGCCTTTTCACGGCGAGCGACAAGCCGCCGTGCTGATCTGCGAATGAGCCGCTTCTGTATATAGAAGGCGGCACGGGTCCCGCCAGCGGCGGGGTTCCGGTCGGTGCCCCACGGGAGGCACCGGCCTGAATGTGGTTACAGCTTGGGCATGCCGCCGCCAGGCAGCATGCCGCCAAGGCCGCGCATCATCTTCGACATGCCGCCCTTGGTGGAAAACTTCTTCATCATCTTCTGCATCTGCTTGTGCTGCTTGATCAAGCGGCCGATGTCCTGCACCTGGGTGCCCGAGCCCATGGCGATGCGGCGCTTGCGCGAACCACTGATCAGCTCGGGGTCGCGGCGCTCGGCCGGGGTCATGGAGTTGATGATCGCCTCCATCTGCTTGAACTGCTTCTCTGCCGCGCCCTGGGCATTGCCCATCTGCGACAGGTTGACGCCGCCGATGCTCGGCATCTTGTCCATCAGGCCGCTCAGGCCGCCCATGTTCTTCATCTGCTGCAGCTGGTCGCGGAAGTCCTCGAGATCGAAGCCCTTGCCCTTCTTCAGCTTCTTGGCCAGCTTGTCGGCCTTTTCCTTGTCCAGGGTCTGCTCGGCCTGCTCGATCAGGCTGAGCACGTCGCCCATGCCCAGGATCCGCGAGGCAATGCGGTCCGGGTGGAACGGTTCGAGCGCTTCGCTCTTCTCGCCCATGCCGATGAACTTGATCGGCTTGCCGGTGATCGCGCGTACCGACAGCGCGGCACCGCCACGGGCATCACCGTCGACCTTGGTCAGGATCACGCCGGTCAGCGGCAGCGCCTCGCCAAACGCCTTGGCGGTGTTGGCGGCGTCCTGGCCGGTCATGGCATCGACCACGAACAGGGTCTCGATCGGCTTGACCGCAGCGTGCAGCTGCTTGATCTCGCCCATCATCTCGGCATCGATGTGCAGACGCCCGGCGGTGTCGACGATGACCACGTCGATGAACTTGAGCTTGGCTTCGCGAATCGCCGCCTCGGCGATGGCCACCGGCTTCTGGGTGATGTCCGACGGGAAGAAGGTCACGCCGATGTCGTTGGCCAGGGTTTCGAGCTGCTTGATGGCCGCCGGACGGTACACGTCGGCCGACACCACCATCACGCTCTTCTTCTTGCGCTCCTTGAGAAAGCGCGCCAGCTTGCCGGCGGTGGTGGTCTTGCCCGCACCCTGCAGGCCGGCCATCAGCACCACGGCAGGCGGCGCGCTGTTGAGCGCGAGGTCTTCGTTGGCCGCGCCCATCAGCTCTTCGAGTTCGGCCTGGACGATCTTCACGAACGCCTGGCCAGGCGTCAGGCTGCGCGACACCTCGGTGCCGACCGCGCGCTCCTTGACCTTGTTGACGAAATCCTTGACCACCGGCAGGGCGACGTCGGCCTCGAGCAACGCCATGCGCACTTCGCGCAGGGTGTCTTTAATATTGTCCTCGGTGAGCTTGGCTTTACCGGTGACATGGCGCAGCGTCTGTGACAGACGGTCGGTCAGGTTTTCAAACATGGGGATCCTTTCAGGCTCTGTAGAACCGAGGTTTATCAGCTGCCCCTGGCGCATTCGGCCAGCCTTGGGCAAGGGCAGGCCGGCGATTATAGCGAAGACTCGCGCACGCGCACACCATGGCGTCGGCCACCAGTCTTCCTTGGCAGGCGCGTTGTATGCCAAACTCAGGGCCTTTCGGGCTTGCCTAACAGGACTTATGCTCCCCTTGTCACCCAGCTTGCTACCCAATCTGATCGCCGCCTGCCTGTACGCCGCCGCGATTTTCTATCAAGGCACCCGCCTGGCCCGAGGCACCAAGGCCGACAAGCGGCTGCTCGGAATGCTCGGCGCCTTCGCCGTGGTCGCTCAGGGCACCGCGTTGTGCTGGCAGCTGCTCACGCCGCTGGGCCTGAGCCTGGACTTCTTCAGCGCCGCCAGCCTGATCGCCACCGCAGTGATTGCCCTGACCCTGGTCGCCACCCTGCGCATCCCGGTGGAGAACCTGTTGCTGCTGCTGTTCCCGCTGGGCCTGCTGACCGCGCTGATGGCGCAGTTCGCGCCCTCGGGCACGGTGCCGCTGGTCAACGAGGAGCCCGGCATCCTGGCGCATATCCTGCTGTCGATCCTGGCCTACGGGCTGTTCACCATCGCGGTGTTCCAGGCCTTGCTGCTGCTGGTGCAGGATTACCAGCTCAAGCACAAGCACCCCTCGGGCCTGATCCGCAACTTCCCGCCGCTGCAGACCATGGAGAGCCTGCTGTTCGGCTTCCTGTGGGCCGGCTGGGCGCTGCTGTCGCTGTCGCTGATCTCCGGCTGGCTGTTCTTGGACAACCTGTTCGCCCAGCACCTGGTGCACAAGACCCTGCTCGCCTGCGTGGCCTGGATCGTCTTCGGCGTCCTGCTGTGGGGCCGCACCCGCCTGGGCTGGCGCGGTCACAAGGCGATCCGCTGGACCCTGGCCGGTTTCTGCCTGCTGATGCTGGCGTATTTCGGCAGCAAGCTGGTACGCGAATTCATTCTGCATATCTGACAGGCGACCTATGAACACTCTGCCGTTAGGCCCACAGGTCGCGGTACTGGCACTGACCCTGGTGTGGTCGGCGCTGTTCAGCGCAGTGGATGCCGCCCAGCAGCAACAGGGCGGCACCCGCCGCAATGGCCCCAGAAGCGAACGTGCACTGATGCTGGGCGCCACCCTGGGCAAGCTGCTGGTGTTCGCCCTGGCCTCGCTGCTGGGCTTTGCCCATGCCGGCGAGCGCGGCTTCTGGCTGGCCTGCGCGGCAGCGGCACTGGCCGTGCTGGTGCTCACCGACTACCTCCCCCGCCAGCTGGCCCGACGCTACCCCGACGCCCTGCTGGGCCTGGGCGAGAGCCTGCTCAAGGTGCCGCTCATGCTGCTGCAGCCACTGGCCTGGCTGCTCGATGGCGTTGCACGCCTGTTGCTGCGCCCCTTCGCGGGCAAGGTCACGGCCGTCACCCAGCATGACAATCGCCACGACACCCCCGGCGCCTCCGGTGCGCCGGACGAGGAACATGCCCAGCACAGGAGCGACCTGCTCGGCAGCCTTCAGGCGCTGGACAAGGTGACGGTCAACGACATCCTGGTGCCGCGCAACGATGTCGACGGGATCAACCTCGACGAGCCGATCGAAAAGATCATCGAGCAACTGATCGTCAGCCGTCACACCCGCCTGCCGGTGTTCCACAGTGATATCAACCAGGTCGAGGCGATCCTCAACACGCGTCAGATCAGCCATCTGCTGCCCAAGGCCGAGCTGACCCTGGCCAACCTGCTGGCGGCGTGCTACGAGCCGTACTTCGTGCCCGAAAGCACCCCGCTGCAGCTGCAACTGCTGAACTTTCACAAGCAGCAGCGGCGCTTGGGCGTGGTGGTGGACGAATATGGCGAAGTGCAGGGCATCGTCACCCTGGAAGACATTCTTGAAGAGATCGTGGGCGAGTTCGAGGAAGAGCACAGCCTGGACAACCCGCACATTCACCCGCAGCCCGATGGGCGCTACGTGATCGAGGGCAACATTTCGATCCGCGAGCTCAACCGCAGCCTGGGCTGGCACCTGCCCAGCGACGGCCCGAAAACCCTGAACGGCCTTGTGACCGAGGCGCTGGAAAGCATCCCGCCAGCGCGGTGTGCCTGAAAATGGGCCGTTATCGCATGGAAATCCTCGAAACCGAGGACAATTGCGCCAGCCGCATACTGGTCTGGACCGTTTCCCGCTAGCTATACTCGAGCCCGCCGGCGCTTGCCCGCGGCAGGTGCCGGAGCCTTCGCAGCACTCGACAGGGAAACGTTCATGACGACCAGCAGCACCTATAACAACAACGATGAAACCGCAGCGCCCCCAGTCAACTCGCCCGCCCGGGTAGCCACGGCCAGCTTCATCGGCACCGCCATCGAGTTCTACGACTTCTACGTATACGCCACGGCAGCGGCCCTGGTGATCGGCCCGGTGTTCTTCCCGCAGACCTCGGGCACCGCGCAGATGCTCTCGGCCTTCCTCACCTTCGGCATCGCGTTTCTGGCGCGCCCGCTGGGTTCGGCGCTGTTCGGCCATTTTGGCGACCGCATCGGCCGCAAGTCGACGCTGGTGGCCTCGCTGCTGCTGATGGGCATCTGCACCACGCTGATCGGCGTGCTGCCGGGTTACGACAGCATTGGCGCCTGGGCGCCGATCCTGCTGTGCCTGCTGCGCTTCGGCCAGGGCCTGGGGCTGGGCGGCGAATGGGGCGGTGCAGCGCTGCTGGCCACCGAGAACGCGCCCAAGGGCAAGCGGGCGTGGTTCGGCATGTTCCCGCAGCTGGGCCCTTCGATCGGCTTTCTGGCGGCCAACGGCCTGTTCCTGACCCTGGCCATGACCCTTTCCGACGAGCAGTTCCGCAGCTGGGGCTGGCGCATTCCGTTCCTGCTCAGCGCCGCGCTGGTGATCGTGGGGCTGTATGTGCGGCTCAAGCTCGAGGAGTCGCCGGTGTTCGCCAAGGCCGTGGCGCGCCACGAGCGGGTGAAGATGCCGGTGGTCGAGCTGTTCGCACAGTACTGGGCGCCGACCCTGCTGGGCGCGGCGGCGATGGTGGTGTGCTATGCGCTGTTCTACATCTCGACGGTGTTCTCGCTGAGCTACGGGGTATCGACCCTTGGCTACAGCCGCGAGACCTTTCTGGCACTGCTGTGCTTTGCGGTGGTGTTCATGGCCCTGGCCACGCCGCTGTCGGCCTGGCTGAGCGACCGGTACGGACGCAAGCCGGTGCTGATCGTGGGTGGGGTGCTGGCCATCCTGTCGGGGTTCACCATGGAGCCGCTGCTGACGTCGGGGTCGACCGCGGGCGTGGCGTTGTTTCTGGCCATCGAACTGTTTCTGATGGGGGTGACGTTCGCGCCGATGGGGGCGCTGCTGCCTGAGCTGTTCCCCACGCACGTGCGCTATACCGGGGCCTCGGCGGCGTACAACCTGGGCGGGATCGTCGGGGCCTCGGCGGCGCCGTTCTTTGCGCAGAAGCTGGTGGCCATGGGCGGCCTGAGCTGGGTGGGCGGGTATGTGTCGGCGGCAGCAGTACTGAGCCTGATTGCAGTGCTGTGCCTGAAAGAGACCCGGCATACGGAACTCTGAAGACAGGCTGCTGCGCAGCTATCGCGGGTCAGGCCCGCTCCCGCAGGCATCATCACTGCCCCTGTGGGAGCGGGCCTGACCCGCGATGAAGTATCGAAGCCTTACAGCTCTACGCTGACTGCCTGCGAAGCCCGGGTCGCCTTGGCCCGCGCGGCTTCGATCGACTCGTCACGCGCCAGGCACACGCCCATGCGCCGCTGGCCATTCACTTCTGGCTTGCCGAACAGGCGCAGCGCCGTGTCCGGCTCGCTCAGCGCCGCGCCGAGGTTGGCGAAGGCGGTCTGCTGCGAAGTGCCTTCCACCAGAATCACTGCCGAAGCCGACGGCCCGAACTGGCGAATCAGCGGAATCGGCAGGCCCAGGATCGCCCGCGCATGCAGCGCGAACTGCGAAAGGTCCTGGGAAATCAGGGTCACCAGGCCAGTGTCGTGCGGGCGCGGCGAGACTTCGCTGAACCACACCTGGTCGCCCTTGACGAACAGCTCCACGCCGAACATGCCGCGACCACCCAGGGCCTCGGTCACCGCACGCGCCACGCGCTCGGACTCGGCCAGCGCCTTGGGGCTCATCGCCTGCGGCTGCCACGACTCCTGATAATCGCCCTTCTCCTGGCGATGCCCGACCGGCGCGCAGAAGGTGGTGCCGCCCACATGGCGCACGGTGAGCAGGGTGATCTCGTACTCGAAGTCGATGAAGCCCTCGATGATGACCCGGCCCTTGCCGGCACGCCCGCCTTCCTGGGCATAGTCCCAGGCAGCCTGCACGTCATCGACGCCCTTGAGCAGGCTCTGGCCCTTGCCCGACGAGCTCATCACCGGCTTGACCACACACGGGAAGCCGAGGTCTTCGACGGCCTTGCGGTAGTCTTCGAAGGTGTCGGCAAAGTGGTAAGGCGAGGTTGGCAGGTCCAGCTCCTCGGCGGCCAGGCGGCGGATGCCCTCGCGGTTCATGGTCAGCTGCGCGGCGCGTGCGGTCGGCACCACGGTAAAGCCTTCGGCTTCCAGCTCAACCAGGGTGGCGGTGGCGATGGCTTCGATTTCCGGCACGATGTAGTGCGGCTGCTCGGCCTCGATCACCGCGCGCAGGGCGGCGCCATCGAGCATGTTGATCACGTGGCTGCGGTGCGCCACCTGCATGGCCGGGGCATCGGCGTAACGGTCCACGGCAATCACTTCAACGCCCAGGCGTTGCAGCTCGATCACCACTTCCTTGCCCAGTTCGCCACAGCCACACAGCAGTACTCGGGTCGCGGTCGGCGACAAGGGGGTTCCGATACGGGTCATCTCAGGTCCTCAGAGGGAAGGAATCCAGGGCCGCCCCAGCACGGTGCAACCCGGTGAAAAGAAGCGCCATTTTACATGGCGCAGGCGTTCTTGCGTGCGCGCCAGGCCATCGCCAGCCACACCACCGTCACCCCGGCGAACTTGGAGCCCAGCGCGGTACCGACCACGGCCGGGGTCAGTGCGCCGATCATGCCGAAGAAGATGAAGGTGTCCAGCGGGATGCTCAGCGCCGAGCTCAGCCACAGGCGGTCATGCAACGGGCGCTTGGTGATGCTGAACACCAGCCAGTCGATCAGCTCCGATACCGCGAACGCGGTGGCGCTGGCCAGGGCGATGGCAGGCTCGGAGGTGATATAGGACAGCACCAGGGCGCCAAGCATGGCCAGCAGGGCGCCGTGGCCGAAGCGGGTCTGCACCATGTCGCGCAGGATGAACACCAGCCCGCCCCAGGCGGACCAGATGACGTCCAGGTGCGGGGCACTGGAGAACGCGTAGTTGATCAGCACCACGCTGGCGATATAAGCAATCAGAAAGAACATAGAAACACCGGTTGGCAAGCCGTACAGGGTACTTGAGTGCCCCGCACGGCCAAGCCCGGGATCAGCCGGCGGCCTTGCCACCGTCATCACCAGCCCCGCCGCCACGGCGCGCTCATGGCACAGCACCAGCACCTGGCGCCGTTCGTCGTTGGCCATGCGGCCCCAGCGCGTGATCTCGCTGGCGGTGCGCTGGCAGCCGGTGCAGATATCCTGCTCGTCCAGCGCGCAGATGTGCACGCAAGGCGAGGCCACCGGTCGTTCAGGGCTGCTCATCAGTCCTCCTGGGGTACAAGGTCACGGGCATAGCGCTGGGCGTTGTGCACATAGTGGGCAGCGCTGGCCTCGAGCAGTTGCTGCTGCACCGGGGTCAGTTCGCGCACCACCTTGCCCGGCGAGCCGACCACCAGCGAACCATCGGGAATCTCGCGCCCCTCGGGCACCAGCGCATTGGCGCCGATGATGCAGTGCTTGCCGATGCGCGCACCATTGAGGATCACCGCACCGATGCCCACCAGGCTGTAGTCGCCGACCGTGCAGCCATGCAGCATGGCGTTGTGGCCGACCGTCACGCCCTTGCCCAGGGTCAGTGGCCAGCCCATGTCGGTGTGCATCACCGTACCGTCCTGTACGTTGCTGTTCTCGCCGATGTCGATCAGCTCGTTGTCGCCGCGCAGCACCGCGCCGAACCAGACGTTGGCCCCCGCCTGCAGGCGTACCTTGCCGATCAGCGTGGCGGTGGGCGCTACCCAGCTCTGTGGGTGGGTTTCGACGCGCAGGTCGCCCAGACGGTATTTCATGCGTGGTTCCTCACGGTGGGAAGGCGGCGGGTGGGCCCGCTCATCTTGTAGGGGTGCGCTCAGGCGGGTGGTGCAGGCTGATGCGCGCATCGTAAAGCAGGTTGACCAGCTCGACGATCATGATCGCCGACAGGCCCCAGATCTTGTACTCGCCGAAACGGTAGCTGGGCACGTACCAGCTGCGGCCCTGGTAGTCGATGCGGTGGGTATGGTCGCGCGGGTCCTGGCGGAAGAACTCCAGCGGCACGCTGAACACCGCGGCAATCTCGGCATCGTTGGCGCGGTACTCGACATAGTCGGGAATCAGCCCGACAAACGGCGTGACCTTCAGCCCGTGCAACGAAACCAGCGGGCTCAGCGGGCCGATGACTTCGACCAGCCCGGGCGGCAGGCCGATTTCCTCCTCGGCCTCGCGCAGCGCGGTGAACACCAGGTCCGGGTCTTCGGGGTCTCGCCGCCCGCCGGGGAAGGCCACTTCGCCGCCATGGGTCGAGAGCCCCTTGGCGCGCAGGGTCAGCACCAGTTCGGGCGACTCGCTGCGGGTGATGGGCAATAACACGGCAGCCTCGGGGAACCGACGATCGGTCTCCAGGGTGCCCGGCGTGTGATTGCTCATTCGGCGAAGTAACTCGTCCAGCATGGTCTCTCTCGTTCTGTCGGGTCTGTGCATGATGCACCAAAGGCGTAGCCCGCCCAAGCCCCCGCGACAATCGCGCTTGCGGGCCTGCGCGCACTGGCGCGAAGATAGGCGCAGCCACCAGGAAGATAAGCATGAATTACTGCAGTGCGTGCGGCAAACCGGTCACTCATCGCATCCCCGACGGCGACAACCGCCTGCGTCATGTCTGCGATCATTGCCATACCATCCATTACCAGAACCCCAATATCGTCGCCGGCGTGCTGCCCAGCCATGGCAGCCAGGTGCTGCTGTGCCGACGCGCCATCGAGCCGCGACGTGGCTACTGGACCCTGCCGGCCGGCTTCATGGAAAACGGCGAGACCATGGAGCACGCCGCACGCCGCGAGGCCGACGAGGAAGCCTGCGCGCGCCTGGGGCCGATGGCCCTGTACCAGCTGTTCGACCTGCCGCACATCAACCAGGTGCACGTGTTCTACCGCGCCGAGCTGGCCGACCTGGCATTTGCGGTGGGCGTCGAGAGCCTGGAAGTGCGCCTGTTCGAGGAAAGCGAGATCCCCTGGGACGAGCTGGCTTTCAGGACCGTGAGTCGTGCCCTAGAATGCTACTATCTCGACCGCCAGGGGCAGCATTACCCGGTACGCACCGAATGCCTGTCCCCGCGGGTCGAACCGCTCACTTGAACCCATACGTCGCCACTTTCAGGGATACCGTTTCATGCGCTGGTTGCTTGCCCTCTTCTGCCTCGGTGTGGCGTCGGTGTCCCAGGCGGCGTTTACCGAAACCATTGTGCGAAAACCGCTTGGCCAGGTGACGCCCTCGACCCCGGCGCCCAACCCCTCCGGCGCCCCGTTGATCGACAAGGTGCTGGTGATCAAGTCCGAACGCCGCCTGCAACTGATGAGCGGCGACACCTCGATGAAGAGCTACCGCATCTCGCTGGGCAAGCAGCCCACCGGTGCCAAGCTGCGCGAGGGCGACAAGCGCACGCCCGAGGGGTTGTACTGGCTCGACTGGCGCAAGGTGTCCGACCGTTACAACCTGGCCATCCACGTCTCCTACCCTAATGTCAGCGACTCGGCCCGTGCCCGCCGCGAAGGGGTGAAGCCGGGCAGCATGATCATGATCCACGGCACCCCGGACAGTGCGGACTACCCCGAGGCGCTGTTCCACACCCTGGACTGGACCGAAGGCTGCATCGCCATGACCAACCGCGACATGCGCGAAGTATGGAACCTGGTCAGCGACGGCACGCTGATCGAGATTCGGCCCTGACCGAGTGTGCCCCTTCCCCGGCTCCTACCTGCCGCCCCCACAAACCTGCAGTAGCCGGCCTTGCCGGCGAAAAAGCGCCCACTGGCGAATCACCAGTTGAAGGACCACCGCACCGCGTGCTCTCCGGCCTGCAGCCACTGCCCGCCGACCAGCACCGGATATAATGCCGCCCCCTGTTCCACCTGCCCTTGCAGCGTACCGCCTGCCCCCCCGCATCCAGCGCCAGGTGGTGCTGCCCCGCCGCCGCCAGTCGCGCCGATAGCCGCCAGCCTTCGTTGCACACCACGCGCACCTCGCCGCGCCCCAGGGCCAGCGTCCATGGCGCCACCAGGGCCAGCTGATCCGCCACCAGCGCACCCTGCCCGCTCACGCACCGCGCGCCACGCCCACTCAGTGCCAGTTGCCCCGACCACTCCCCCCCAGGCGATACGCCGAAGCCACACGGCTGGCCGGCCCCTGCGGCATGACGCTCGCTTGCCAGTCCCACGGCCAGCCGCGCAATACCAGCCCCCAGCGCTGGCCCTGATACCCTGCCTGCACCTGCACCGCCCACGGGCGCACCTGCCAGCTCAACGGGCCAACGTCGCCGATCCGCCCGGCCTGCCCCTGCCACACGCTACCGGCCACGCCCTGCGCAGGCCACGGCGCAGCCTTGAACAACCAGCGCGCCGGCAACCCCGCCAGCAACGTCAGGCAGAACACCAACAGCATCCACCCCAACCTCCTGCGGCTCATCGCGCCAGCACCAGATCGAAACTCAGGCCCGACGGCGCCTGCTCCAGCCCCCATTGAAGCGGCTGAACGCCTTCACGCTGCAAGCTCAGCAACCACGCCTGAAGCCGCCGCTCGTCCTTGACCTGGCCGCGCACCTGCCACCCCGCGTCAACCGGCTGCACGTCGCTGAGCACGAGCTGCTGCGCCGCAGCCGACTGCTGCAATCGCTCCAGCGTCACCTCGGCGCCTGAGTGCATGGCCGTCGCCGAGGCGGCCAGTTCGCGCCACTGCGAAAGCTCGCGCCATTGGCCAAGGCCCTCGCGCACCACCAGGCTCAACAGCAAGAGGGCCACTGCGGTCCAGGCCAGCGGCATCAACCAGCGCCGTGCGGTGACGCTGCTCATGCTCCTGCCCCCAGGTCGAACACCAGTTGCACGGCATCCGCCGTGGTGGGCTGCACCGCCACCTGCGCCCCGGCACTGGCGGCCATGGCAGCCCACGGCGTGTCCGACGGTGCCTGCGCACCCTGCAACTGCAAGGTCCAGCGTGTGCCATCAAAGCGCGCACGCTGCAGCCGCCAGCCAGGCTGCGCCGAAAGCCACTGCACCATGGCGCCCTGCAATGCCTCCAGCTGGCGCAGTCGCAGGTTGCGCTCATCCCGCGTCTGGCGCTCGCGCTTGAGCCACTGCGTAGCCTGGCGCGGGGTGCTCAGCGGCCCGGTCACGGCCACCACCTGCGCCTTGTACAGCGTGGCCTGGCGCCACTGCAGGCCGAGCCACAGGGCACACCACACCACACCCAGCACGGCGCAGGCCGTCGCCAGGCGCCGTTGCCCCTGTGCCAGGTGCGGTCGCGCGCGGGGCGTGCGGCGCAGCTCGAACAGGCCGGGCAGACGTTCCAGCGCCGCCAGCGACGCCGGCCACGCGCCCTCGAATGCCTGCACCTGCCTGTCGCACCACACCGGCGGCGGGGTTGCCCCCAGCGCCGTCGGCCAGGCCAGCCACGCCTGGCGCCGGTCGGCGCCACAACTCTTGAACAGGCTCAGGTCCGGGCTGCGTCGCCAGCACCAGGCATCGCCGGGGGCAAGCTCCGGCAGCAGCTGGAACTCCGCCCAGCAGCGCTCGACCTGCAGGCCCCAGCCCTGGCAAGCCTGCAACCAGCCCGCCAGGCGTTGCCGGTCAATCACCGCCAGCTCAAGCCATCCCGAACCTCGCGACACACAACCGACATGGATCGCCTCGGCTGGCTGCAACACGCGATCTTCAAGCAGCAATGGCCACTCTTCACGCTTGAGACCCGGCGGCGCCTGCAAATGGAAGTGCGCGCATTCACTGCCCGGCACCACCAGCGCCACGCGACCGGCACCTTCCGGCGGTTGCCCGTGCCCCGCGCGCAGCACCTCACCGGCCCGCACCTGCAGCCAGCTCCAGCCGGCCTCATCGGGGCGCACCAGCAACCACGACCCAGGCTGGCGCCGTCGCCAGTATCGAATGTCAATCATTGGCTCTCCGGCAGGGCAAACGTACACACATAGGGGGCTCCATCACGCTGGAACTCGAGCCGTACACCACGATCGGGCGCAGCGCGTTCGGCAGAGGGCCAGGCCAGCCAACGGCTGCCCTGGCGAAACTCGAAAACGGGGCTGGACACCCCGGCCAGGCTGTCGCGCAGCACCCAGTGCGGGCGCTCGACGGCATACAGGTCGGCAGAGGTCTCCAGCAGCAGGCGTGCATCGCGCCGGTCATAGCGCAGGCGTTGGCGCTGCAAGCGCGAGCCGCCTTCGGCCGCCGGCCACGCCGCCAGCGCCACCCATTGCAGCTGCAACTCGGCAGGCTGCCAGTCCAGCCAGTTCAAGGCCAGGGGCAGGCGCTGCTCGTACAACTGGCGCAGCACCGTGGCGTCGAAGCGGCGCTCCAGCCCAGGCAGAAGCTCAGCACCGGGCTCGCCTGCGGCGCTTGGTCGAGTCGCTCACGTACGCTCAGCCAGCCATTGACCAGCGCCGCCAGCAGCACACCCAGTACAGCGGTCAGTGCCAGCGCCACCAGCAGTTCGAGCAGGGTCAGGCCCTGCTGCCTGCGCCTCACGGGCGCACCAGAAACAGGCGGTACTGACCCAGCGGCTCACGTTCATCGCGGTCGGCAAACAGGCGCAGTTCGCCACCGCGCAGGTTGCGCACGCCGGTGGAACCCAGTTGCAACCGCCAGTGGCAGGTGCCCGGCCCCTGACGCAGCTCGCCGCTACTCAGTGCCTGCGCCGGCCAGTACTGCTCCACCACAAAGCGCGCCTGCAGTTCCCGGGCACACAGGCTGCCCAGCCAATGCTGCTGCACGCCCTGCTGCACCACCAGGCGCTGACGCAGTACCTGGCTGCTGATGATCGCCATGGTCGCGGCGATGCCCAGGGCCACGCTCACTTCGAGCAGAGTGAAACCACGCTGGCGAGCCTTCATGGCACGTTCACCACCTGCAGGCCGGCAGCATGACGCCAGTGCCAGCGCTGCCGGCCCTCGGCCCAGCGCCACTCCAGCCTCACCGGTCGGGCCAGCCCGGAGGGGGTGAACATCACCCGTGGCGTGCTGCCCGCAGGCCAGTCCGGGCGCAGCCCGGCCGGCCACTCGCCCAGCGCCACCGGCTCCACCTGCCACTGGTCGCCCTCGACCAGGCGCACGAACTCGGGCCGCTGCCCGTTCCAGCGCAGGCCGCGCACCTGCCCGCCATGCAGGGCCAGGTCGGCCTGCGCCCGCGACGCCGCGGCCAGGCGCTCCAGGGCCTGGTGCAAAGGCGCCTTGGCACTGTCGAGCGAGGCCACCGCCAGGGCGCTCATCAACCCGGCGATGGCGATCACCACCAGCAGCTCCAGCAGGGTGAAGCCACGCTGGGCCGGCATGCCTAGAGGTCCCAGTTACCGATGTCGGCATCGATCCCCTCGCCGCCCTCCACCCCGTCGGCACCCAGCGAATAGATGTCGATGCGCCCATGCTGCCCCGGCGCCCGGTACTGGTACGGTGTGGCCCACGGGTCCTGAGGGAGCCTGCGAATATAGCCATCGGCCCGCCAGGCACGCGGCACCGGCTCGGCCTGCGGCTTGCTCACCAGGGCCGACAGCCCCTGCTCGGCGGTGGGGAAGCGCAGGTTGTCGAGGCGGTACATGTCCAGCGCCTGCTCCAGGCTCGACAGGTCGGCCATTACCTTCTGCTTCATGGCCTTGTCCTGGCTGCCCAGCACACTGGGCGCCACCAGCGCGATCAGCAGGCCGATGATGAAGATCACCACCATGATTTCCATCAGGGTGAAGCCGTGCTGGCGGGAACGTCGTGTCTGCATGGTAGTGCTCCTATTAAAGTGTGAGGCCCTGGTTGAGCTGCATGATCGGCAACAGCACCGCCAGCACGATGAACAGCACCACCGCGCCCATGACCAGGATCATCAGCGGCTCGAACAACGCCATCACGGTGTCGACCTGACGGGCAAAGCCGCGCTCCTGGTTGTCGGCCACGCGCTCGAGCATGTCGGGCAAGGTGCCGCTGGCCTCGCCGCTGGCGACCATGTTCAGCAGCATCGGCGGGAACTGCCCGCTGGCATCCAGCGCGCGGTGCAGGCTGACGCCGCCTTGCACATCGACCTGCACCCGCTCCAGCGCCAGGCGAATGCGTCGGTTTTCCAGGGTGGCGGTGGCCACCTGCAAGGCTTCGATCAGCGGTACCCCGCTGCCGACCAGAATCGCCAGGCTGCGCGACAGCCGCGCGCTTTCCAGCACCCGCAGCAGCGCACCCACGCGCGGCAGGCGCAACAGCAGGTCGTCACGGCGCAGGCACCAGTGCGGCCGACGCAGCAGCCGCGCCGCGCCTGCCGCACCCAGCACCGCGGCGCCCAGCAGCCACGGCCCGGCCAGCAACAGCGCTTCGCTGGCGCCGATCAGCAGGCGCGTGATCAACGGCAGGCTCTGCCCGGAATGGGCGAATTGTTCGGTCAGCCTGGGCACCACGAAGCTCATCAGGCCGACCACCACCGCCAGCGACACCCCCATCAGCACGCACGGGTAGATCAGCGCGGTACGCGCCTTGTGCTGCTGACGCTGCACCTGCTCAAGGTGGTCGGCCAGGCGTTCCAGCACCTGGGCCAGGCGCCCGAGCGTTCGCCGGCCTCGACCAGCGCGCAGTACAGCGCTGAAAACACCCCGCCCTGGCGTGCCAGGCTGCGGGCCAGGCCCAGCCCCTCTGCCAGCGCGCCGCGCACCCCACCAGCAGATTGCGCAAGGCCGGCTCCACCAACTGCCGCTCAAGGGTGGCCAGGGCATCCACCAATGCAATGCCGGCCCCTGTCAGCGTGGCCAGTTGCCGGGTCAGCTCACACAGCTGTGCGCGGCTCACGCGCTGGCGCCGTGGCAACACCTGCGCGTTGCCCTGCACCTGCAACTGGCGCGCGAACAGCCCCTGTTCGCGCAGCAACTGGCGGGCATGGCGCTCGCTTTCGGCCTGCAGGCTGGCCTTGAGGGTGCGCCCGGCGAGGTCAACGGCCTGGTATCGGTAGGTCGGCATGGCTCAGCCCTGCACCGCGCGCAGCACTTCGGCCAGGCTCGTCTGGCCCTGGCGCAGGCACTCGCTGGCCATGCCGGCCAGGCTCTGGCGCCGGCCCTGCAGATGCGCCTGCATGGCCACCTCACTGGCCCCGTCATACAGCAGGCCGATCAGCCCGGCGTCCAGCTCGATGAACTCATACAGCCCCAGCCGGCCGCGATAGCCGCTGCCCTGACACTGCGCGCAGCCCACTGCGTGATAACTGTGCTCAAGCTCGACCAGCTCCGGCCACAACGCCCGCTCGGCCGCCTGCAATGGCTGCGCCACGGCGCAACTGCACAGGCGCCGCACCAGGCGCTGGGCCATGACCCCGCGCAGGCACGAGGCAATCAGAAAAGGCTCCACGCCCATGTCGCGCAGGCGCGTCACCGCGCCCACCGCACTGTTGGTGTGCAGGGTCGAAAGCACCAGGTGGCCGGTGAGGCTGGCCTGCACCGCAATCTGCGCGGTTTCGCGGTCGCGGATTTCGCCAAGCATGATCACATCCGGGTCCTGGCGCAGAATCGCGCGCAAACCGCTGGCAAAGGTCAGCCCGGCACGCGGGTTGATGGCGGTCTGGCCGATGCCGGTGATGGCGTACTCCACCGGGTCCTCGACGGTGAGGATATTGCGGCTGCCGTCGTTCAGGCTGTTGAGGCTGGCGTACAGCGTGGTGGTCTTGCCCGAACCGGTCGGGCCGGTGCTCAGCACGATGCCGTTGGGTCGCCCCAGGCAGGCACGCAGGCCCGCCTCGACGGCACCGGGCATGCCCAGGTTGCCCAGCGAGAGCAGGCTGGCCTGCTTGTCGAGCACGCGCATCACCACTCGCTCGCCGTGGATACCCGGCAGCGTCGAGACACGTACATCGACCTCGCGCCCACCCGAGCGCAGGGTGATGCGCCCGTCCTGGGGCTGGCGCTTCTCGGCGATGTCCAGGCGCGCCATAACCTTGATCCGCGACACCAGCATGGCCGACAGCGCACGTGGCGGACGCAGCACCTCGCGCAGGTGGCCGTCGACCCGCAGGCGCACCACCAGGCTCTGCTCGAAGGTTTCCACATGGATGTCCGAGGCCTGCTGACGCAGCGCCTCGCCGAACAGCCCGTTGATCAGGCGGATCACCGGGGCTTCGTCATCGCTTTCGAGCAGGTCCTCGACCCGCGGCATCTCGCTGATCAGGCCGTCCAGGTCGACCTGTTCGCCAATGCCCTCGATCAGCGCCGCCGTGGCGTTCTCGCCGGCCTGGTACAACTGGCCCAGGCGCGTGTCGAACTCCCCCGCGTCGAAATGGCACACGGTCTGGGGCGCGCCATACACCCGCAGCAGCTCGTGCAACTGGTCGCTGTCGACATCCGGGCGCAGCCACAGGCTCCAGCCGTCGGCGCCAGGCGCCATGGCCAGCCCGCCCTGGCGCGCCAGGCGATAGGGCAGCAACGGCTTCACCAGGTGCCCTCGTCCAGGCGCTGGCGGCTGGCCGGGAACACCCGCAGCAACTCGCTGCCATCGGCCAGGCTGGGCAGGGCAAGCGGCGTGGTCTGTTGCAGGCTGCGGTATTTTTCGCTGCTGAGGCTGGTCAGGCTGGCCCCGTCACGCAGGATCCGCGGGCGGATGAACACCATCAGGTTCTGCTTCACGCCACGGCTGGCATCGGAGCGGAACAACCGGCCCAGACCTGGGATATCCCCAGAAACGGCACCTTCTGATGGCTGGAGGTGACCTCGTCGCTGATCAGCCCGCCGAGAATGATCAGGCCGTTGTCCTCGACCATGACCTTGGTCTTGATCTCGCGCTTGTTGGTGATCACGTCGCTGGCCGCAGCGGTGTCGGCAATCGACGAGACCTCCTGCACGATGTCCAGGCGCACGGTGTTGTCACTGTTGATCTGCGGCTTGATGCGCAGTTTTACACCGACCTCCTTGCGCTCGATGGTCTGGTAGGGGTTGGTGTTGTCCTGGGTTACCGAGCCGGTCACGAAGGGCACTTCCTGGCCGACCAGGATCGACGCCTCGGCGTTGTCCAGGGTCAGCAGGGTCGGGGTCGACAGCAGGTTGAAGCCACTGTTGCTCTTGAGTGCATTGACCAGCATGGCGAAGTTGAAGCCGCCGCCGAAGTTGCCGATGCCGGCCGTCACGCCGTTCACGCCCGACAACAGTTTGCCCAGCGCCGCGTTGTCGCCGCTGGCCACGGCCCGGCAATGCCGGTGATGCTGGCACCGCCGGTACCGAAGTTGACCGCGCCGGCACCGAATTTCTCGTCGGCGAACAGCCACTGCACGCCCAGCTCCTGGGCCCGCGAGTCGGACACTTCGGCGATGATCGCCTCGACCACCACCTGCGCACGGCGGATGTCCAGTTGCTCGACGATGGTGCGGTAGGCCGCCAGCTCGCTGTCGGGCCCGACCATGACCACGGCGTTGGTACCCTCCTCGTATTCCAGGCGAATGCCCGAAAGGTTGACCGGCACGGGCGCCTTGGCGTCCTTGTCAGCTTCGCCCGGCGCAGCGCCGGCATCCTGGCTGAGGCTGCGCAGCACCTTGACCACCTCGCCGGCATTGGCGTGACGCAGGTAGATCACCTGGGTGTTGGAGCTACGCAATGCGTCGCCGGGGCGGTCCAACTGCGCCAGCAAGGCACGCACGCGCTCGCGGCTGTCGGCACTGCCGCGCACCAGCAGGGCATTGCTGCGCGGGTCGGCGACCACCTGGGCACTGTCGGCGCCCTGCTCGCGGGCCAGCAGGCGGGTGATCAACTGACCGGTATCGCTGGCGCTGGCATGGTGCAGCGGCATCACCTGCAGCGGCTCCTCGCTGACCTGATCGAGCTGGCGCAGCAGGCTGTCGATGCGCTCCAGATTGCTGCGCCAGTCGGTCACCACCAGCAGGTTGGCGGCCGGGTACGGCGTGATCACCCCCACACGGGGGTCGATCAGCGGCTTGAGGATCGCCAGCATCTGTTCGCTGGCGGCGTTGCGCACGTTGAACACCCGGGTGGCGATGCCATCGCTGCCGGCCTGGGCCTTGCGCCCGCTCTCGACGGGCACCGGCTCCAGCCGCGCCGCCTGATCGGGCACGATCTTCACGCTGCCGTTGGGCAGGTCCACTGCAGCAAAGCCCTGGGCCCGCAGCTGGGCCAGGAAGATATCGTAGATCGCCTCGCTGTCGTGACGGTCCACCGTACGTACCGTGACCTTGCCTTTTACCCGCGGGTCGACGATGAACGTGGTCCCGGTGATGCGCGACACGCTGTCGATGAACTCGCCCAGGTCGGTGTCGACGAAATTCACCTCGTACAGCGGTGTACCGTCTTCGTCCGCTACCGCTTCGGGCTCGTCGAACGCCCAGGCCAGGTTGAGCCCCAGGGCCAGTACGCCAGCCACGCAGAATCTTGCGATCATCCCTTCATCCTTGGCGCTTGAAGCCGGTCACGGCGGGCCGTGGCGGCCAGGGCAAGCGCTCGCGCCGCCCCTGGTTGTCGAAAATCAGGCCATCGTCATCGATGTCCTGCAGCACGATGCCCGGTGCCAGGCGCTGGCCGCGAACGTAGGTACGCACCGCCTGCTCGTAGCGCAGCACCACCACTGTGGCGCTGGCGGGCACGGCCTTGAGGCCGCCCAGGTAATGCACGGGCAAGCGCGTGAGCGGCAGCGCGTCACTGGCCGGCGGCGCCTGCCAATGCCCGACCAGCAGGCCGGGCAGCTCAGCCGGTTCGGCCTCTGCGGCCGGCGCCGGCAGCGGCTCGCGGGCGGCCAGCAGCACGCACTGCGCAGCCAGCCAGCCGGCCAGGCTCAACAGCACGCCGTCGAGCACGCGGCCCGGGCTGATCAACTGGCCAGCCCGCGCGGGTGCCAGCCAGGGTGGCCCTGGACGTAACGCACCTGCGGCAGGGCCAGCGGCGGCAACTGCCAGCCCGGGGCTGCTGCGCCAGCCATGCTTCCACCCGCTGCCACAGTGGCTCGCCGGCGTCGCTGTCGAATTGCAGGCCGAAGGTGCGGCACTGGCCATCCTGTGCGGCTACCCCGGAGACCCGTTTGCCGCCCGGGCTGTAGCTGACCTGCCAGGGCGCGCCAAACCAGCGCGGCAAATCCTGGCTGTTGTCGAGCAGCAGCGGCGTGCCGAACAGTTGCTCGGCAGCGTTTTCCAGCACCTGCTGTACCTGGCGTGCCGGCACCTGCACCACCGGGGCCGGGTAGCTGCCGGTGAGGCTGATCAGGTGTTCGCGGGTGATCGGCTGGCCGGCCGCCAGCGGGCTGTCGTAGCGCAGCCCCGGCAACAGCACCGGTGCCCCGCTGTCATCGGCCAGCGCCTGGTGCAGCAGGTTGTCCCAGCTGCCGCCACGGGTATCGCGTCGCCACAGGTTTTGCGGTGCCTGCGCCAGGGGTTGGTCGAGCCAGGCGGCATGCCCGGCGCGCTGTTGCTGCAACTGCGCGCGCAACGGCCCGACCCGCGCGCGGGCAGCCGGCGTGAGGCGGTGTTCGAAGGCGGGATGAAACTGCGCGGTGAACTGCCAGCGCCCGTCGCGATGCAGGCAGTTCACCGCGAACACGCCGCTGGCACGGTTGCCGGCCAGCAGCACCGGCACCTGCTTGCCGCTGGCCTGCAGTACCGAGACGGGCTGCGGCCACAGGTCCTGGCCACGGGCGCACAGCAGCAGGTCGGCGTCGCTCAGACGCTCGGCCAGCCACAGCCCGGGGCCGGTGCCCACGTCCGCCAGGGCGATCACCAGGTCCGCCGCCTGGCGTGCCTGTTCGAAGGCCGGCAGCAGCGCCTGATACCACTGTTTGAGGGATGCGTTCTGGTCGCGGGCGTACGGGTCGGTAATGCCGACCACCGCCACCCTCACGCCGCCGCGGTGCAGCACAGTGAAGGCCGGCGTGCCCAGGGCCTGGGCGCGTTCGGGGGCCAGCCCCGCACCAAGCACGGCCTGACCGTACTGGCGATACAGGCCGGCGCACTGGCGCGGCCACAGCACCCGCTCATCGCTGCTCACGCGTACCTCGCTGCCCAGCATCCGGCTGCCCTGCACGCCACTGGCGCCCTGGGTCAGGTAGGCCAGGCCACTGCCGTTCCAGCCCTGGCCATTTTCCAGGGTCAGGCAGTTGCCCCGCCCCGCCGCATCGCGCAGCTGTTCGAGCAGGGCACCCAACACCGCATACCCGCCGGTCTGTACGCCTTCGGCAAGGCTGGCGTCGAGCAGCGGGTTGAGCTCGGCACGCCCCTGGCGGGCATTGATACCGCTCATCCACGGTGCCTGGCCAAGGTGGCTCACCGGCCCCAGGCGCGTCGCCGGCACCACGGGCATGCCGGGTTGGCGCGCATCCAGGGTGTCGGCGAAATACAGCAGCTCCACCGTGCCGGCCTCTGCCGTCGACGGTGTGGCCAGGCTGGAACAGGCGGTCAGCAGCGGCGCCATTGCGCCAACGCCCATCCAGCCCAACACATCGCGTCTGTACATGCTCGCCATCTACTTCATCGCCCTCGGGCTGATCAACTGTCGCAGCGGATAGTGCGGCGAGGGGATTACAGTTTGATGGCAGTTATTCGACAGGGCGTACAAAACCCCATCCAAATCAAATGGTAAGGATTCATTTCCTTAAAGGTCTGTTCACAAAACTGCCAATCAATCATCACACTCGCTCTCTACAGTGCCGGTTTCCGTAGAAGCCACTTCACCCAACAAGGATATGAAGAGATGAGTCGAGACACCGGCGACAACCTGGACCGCAACACCAGTGGCAACCTGCCAATGGCGACTGTCCTGGATGCCTACCTGAGCCGCCGCAGCGTGGTGCGCGGCAGCCTCGGTGCCGCGATCGCGATGATTGCAGGGACGGGCCTGAGCGGCTGCTTCGACAGCGGCGGGGGCTCGAGCCACAAGCCGACCCCTCCGGTGGAACCCGAGAAACCGAAACTCAAGCTGGGCTTCAACTCCATCGCCGGTTCGCGCACCGACGCCTGCGTGGTCGCCGACGGCTACAGCGCCTACGTGCTGGCGCCCTGGGGTACACCGCTGAACAGCGCGGGCAACCCGTGGAAAAGCGACGGCACCAACACTGCCGCCGACCAGGCCAACGCCATGGGCATGCACCATGACGGCATGCATTTCTTCCCCATCAACGGCAGCTCCGACGACGGCCTGCTGGCGATCAACTTCGAGTACATCGATGCCGACGCCCTGCACCCGGCCGGCCCGACCGTGGACGGCAGCGGCAAGCGCCCGGCCGAGGAAGTGCGCAAGGAAATCAACGCCCACGGCGCCGGCGTGGTGCGCCTGAGCAAGGTCAACGGACGCTGGCAAGTGGTCGACAACGACCCGCTCAACCGCCGCTTCACCACCGCCACGCTGATGGACCTGGCCGGCCCGCTGCGCGGCAGCGACCACGTCAAGACCGTGTTCTCCAACACCGGTACCCAAGCCCGCGGCACCAACAACAACTGTGGCAATGGCTTCACCCCGTGGGGCACCTACCTCACCTGCGAAGAGAACTGGCCAGGAATTTTCGTCAACACCAGCGGCGCCGTGCCGGACGATCAGCGCCGCATCGGGGTGAGCACCAGCAAGGGCAACTACGCCTGGGAAAGTGCCGCCGGCGATGCCAGCGAAGTGGACGGCGAGTTCACCCGGTTCATCCTTGACCCCACCGGCGCGACGGCCACCGACGACTACCGCAACGAAGCCAGCACCTACGGTTACATCGTCGAGATCGACCCCTATGACGCCAGCACCCGTGCGGTCAAGCGCACCGCCCTGGGCGTTTCCGCCATGAAGGCTGCTGCCCGGCGCTGCCGGTAGCCGGCAAGCCGGTGGTGTTCTACATGGGCGACGACTCCAACAACGAGTACCTCTACAAGTTCGTCTCCACCGCCCTGTGGGACACCGCCGACGCCAACCCGAGCAACCGCCTGGCTACCGGTGCCAAGTACATGGACGACGGCAAACTGTACGTGGCGCGCTTCGACGCCGACGGCAGCGGCCACTGGCTGTTGCTGGACGTCGCCACCACCACCAAGGCCGGCACCACCCTGGGCGCGCTGTACACCGACCTGCCGGGCATCATCCTCAACACCCGTGGCGCCGCCGATGCCCTGGGCGCAACGCCGATGGACCGTCCGGAGTGGACCACGGTCAACCCGCTCAACGGCGACGTGTACCTGACCCTGACCAACAACAGCAAGCGCACCCCGGCCACTGTCGACAACGCCAACCCACGCGGGCCGAACAAGCATGGCCACATCATCCGCTGGCACGACAGCGACGACCACCTGAGCTTTACCTGGGACATCTTCGTGTTCGGCGCCAACGCCGCCGGCAGCGCCGACATCAACCGCTCGGGGCTGACCGAACTCAACCAGTTCGCCAGCCCCGACGGGATGAGCTTCGATAGCCGCGGCATCCTGTGGTTCCAGACCGACAACGGCGAATCGACCCTGACCGACTACACCAACGACCAGATGCTGGCGGTGATCCCCACCGACCTGGTCGATGCCAGCGGCAAGCAGGTGCCGATCAATGCCCAGAACCAGGTCGACCTGCGCCGCTTCTTCGTCGGCCCCAACGGCTGCGAGGTGACTGGCATCGCCTTCACGCCGGACAACAAGTCGATCTTCGTCAACATCCAGCACCCGGAGAACTGGCCGTCGACCGACGTCGCAACCTCCGTCACCCCCGCCGGCACCACCGTGCGCCCACGTGCCTCGACAGTGGTGATCCAGCGCAACGATGGCGGTGAAATCGGCGTCTAGACCCGACCGGCACCGCTGCCCTTACCAGGGCAGCGGTTCGCGCCGGGTTACCCGCACCTGCTGTACCGGCACCAGGGCATGCCACTGCACCACGCCACGGGCATGTACCTGGTACTGGCTGCGCAGCACGTGAGCGTCCTGCTCGATCTCCAGCTGCAACAGAAAGTCCCCGCTGTTGAGCAACAACCCCTCACTCAAGCGTTCGAAGGTCGCATCGTCCAGCGCACCGAGTGCCTGGCGCAAGGCGCCGGCATCCCGGTAGCCGGTGGCCGGGCGTGCAGTGACCACCCGGCTCAGCAGTGAGCGGCTCATCTTTCCCTCATACAGCGCCTCCAGCAACGGCAACTGTTCAAGGCTCAGCGCATTCGCATTGAGCCGCCAGTGCGTGGTTTCGGGCAACGCACACAGCTGCGGGTAACGGGCCTGGCGTTGCGGGTCGGGGCCCAGCAGCAGGTTCAACTCGCTCATGTCCAGCATCAGCTGGTTGGCCGCCAGGCGCGGCGGCGACTGGCGCAGGTAATGATCGTTCTCGGCGCCCTCGCGACGCGCCTGGTGATCGCTGTCGATCCAGTCGGCCAGGGCCTGGGCCAACTGCGCGGCGGCCATGTCGCCGCCCAGCAGGTACTGCAGTTGGCGTTCGGCACGCTCGGCATCCTCGCCCACCAGGCTGTTGACGTTGAAACAGGTGTGCAGGTCGCGGATGCGCAGGGTCGCCGAACCGCCGTCGAACGCATACGGCAGCGCCTGGCCACGCAGCGCCTGCCAGAACAGCGGGCTGGCACGCCAGCTGGGGTCTTGCAGGGCCTGCTCGGCAAAGGCCAGCCCGGCCCGCTCCAGCCCGCGCGCCTGCACGCGCTGCTGCACCAGGCGCACCGCATCGACCTGGGCGCGCCCCTCCTGTACCAACCATGCCAGGCCACCGGCGATCATCGCCAGCACCACCAGCACCATCAGCAATGCCGCGCCCTGCTGTCGCTTGCCACCCATCGTCACGCTACCTCTGCCAAAGAGCGGCCAGTCAACACGGCGGATGTTTCAGGCACATGGCAAAGGCGTTGCCCGTCACCTTTGCGTCATAAAGCGCAGGCAGGATAAACCCTTCTTTTTCATGACCTTGGAGCTTCACATGGGCGGTATCGGGATCTGGCAACTGGTTATCGTGTTGATGATCGTGTTCATGCTGTTCGGCACCAAGCGCCTCAAGGGCCTGGGCGCGGACGTGGGCGAGGCGATCCAGGGCTTTCGCAAATCCATGGGCAACGGCCCGCAGGCCGACACCCCGGACGCCCCTGCCCCGGTGCAGCAGGTACAGCAGGGGCAACCGGAACAACGCAGCTGATGTTCGAGATCGGCTTTACCGAGCTGCTGCTGGTGGGCGTGGTGGCGCTGCTGGTGCTGGGCCCCGAACGCCTGCCGGTGGCGATGCGCACCGTGGGGCGTGGCGTGGGCCAGGCCAGGCGTGCCATGGGGGCGCTGCGTGCACAGGTGGAGCGTGAGCTCGACACCCAGGCACTGACCCAGGAGCTGGATGCCGAGCCACTGCGGCGTCTGGAACAGGAACTGCGCCAGGGCGTGAGCCTGCAGGCGCAGCCGACCCCGACTTCGACCAATGGACCCTGCCCATGACTGATACCCAAGCGGGCATGCCCCTGACTGCCCACCTGACCGAACTGCGGCGGCGCCTGGTGCGCTGCCTGCTGGCCGTCACGCTGGTGTTCCTGGGTTTGTTCCCGTTCGCCCAGACCCTCTATACCGCCGTGTCCGAACCCTTGCGCCGTTACCTGCCCGAAGGCGCGAGCATGATCGCGACCAGCGTGACGTCGCCGTTCCTGGCGCCCTTCAAGCTGACCCTGATGGCTGCGCTGTTCGTCGCCATGCCGGTGCTGCTGCACCAGGTGTGGGGGTTCGTGGCACCGGGGATGTACCGCAAGGAACGGCGCATCGCCTTGCCATTGCTGGTATCGAGCATCGTGCTGTTCTATGCCGGCATGGCCTTCGCGTTCTTCGTGGTGTTTCCGATGATGTTCGGTTTTTTTGCCAGCGTGACCCCGGCCGGGGTGTCGATGATGACCGACATCAGCCTGTACCTGGACTTCATCCTGGCGCTGTTTCTGGCGTTCGGGCTGGCGTTCGAGATACCGGTGGCCACCTTCATCGTGGTGTGGGCGGGGTGACGGATGTGGCGACACTGCGCAAGAGCCGGCCTTACGTGATCGTCGGATGCTTTGTGGTGGGCATGCTGCTGACCCCGCCGGACGTGTTTTCACAGACCTTGCTGGCGGTGCCGATGTGGATACTGTTTGAAGTGGGGTTGCTGGCGTGTGCGGGGGTGCAGCGCAAGCAGGAACAGACGATGGAGGTTGCCTGATCGGAGCTCTTCACCGGCAAGGCCGGCGCCTACAGGGTGTTGCGTCGCACATGAACCCTGTAGGAGCCGGCCTGCCGGCGAAGAGGCAGACCTGCCAATCAGAAATCAGCGAGCTGCCAGACCTCGTAGGCCGGGGTCTCGTAGGGGTGGCTCGCCTTCAGGGCCGCGACTACCGGCCCCACCAGCGCATCGTCCACCACCAGCTCGACCCGCCACTCCTCGACCTGCTCGACCACCCCGCTCTGCCCGATGAACGGCTGGCTGCCGCTCAACGGACGGAACTGGCCCTGGCCCAGCACCTGCCACGCACAGCTGTCGTAGGCGCCGATGCGTCCGCCACCGGCGGCGAACACAGCGGCCTTGACCTGCTCCACATGGCTGGGCGGCACGAAGAAGGCGAGTTTGAACACCCTCAGTTCACCCAGGCCCGCGCGTTGCGGAACATGCGCATCCAGGCGGCGTCTTCGTTCCAGTCATCCGGGCGCCACGAGTTCTGCACCGCACGGAATACCCGCTCAGGGTGCGGCATCATGATGGTGACGCGCCCGTCGCGGCTGGTCAGGCCGGTGATCCCGCGCGGCGAACCGTTCGGGTTGGCCGGGTAGGTCTCGGTGACCTTGCCGTGGTTGTCGACGAAACGCAGGGCCACGCAACCGGACAGGTCGGCTTCCAGCAGTGCCTCTTCGCTGGCGAACTCGGCATGCCCTTCACCGTGCGCGATGGCGATCGGCATGCGCGAACCGGCCATGCCCTGCAGGAAGATCGAGTTGGACTCCTGCACCTGGACCATCGCCACGCGCGCCTCGAACTGCTCGGAGCGGTTGCGCACGAAGTGCGGCCAGAACTCGCTGCCCGGGATCAGCTCGTGCAGGTTGGACATCATCTGGCAACCGTTGCACACACCCAGGGTGAAGCTGTCGCTACGCTCGAAGAAGCCCTGGAAGGCGTCGCGGGCGCGGCTGTTGAACAGCGCCGACTTGGCCCAGCCTTCACCGGCACCCAGCACGTCACCGTAGGAGAAGCCGCCGCAGGCAACCATGCCCTTGAACTCGTTCAGGTCGACGCGACCGGCGAGGATATCGCTCATGTGCACGTCGATGGCGTTGAAGCCGGCACGGTCGAACGCCGCAGCCATTTCCACCTGGCCGTTGACGCCCTGCTCGCGCAGTACCGCCACCTGTGGGCGAATGCCCTTCTTGATGTAAGGCGCCGCGATGTCGTGGTTGACGTCGAAGCCCAGCTTGACGCTCAGGCCCGGGTTGTCTTCCTCGAGCAGGCCGTCGAATTCCTGGTCGGCGCAGTCGGCGTTGTCGCGCAGGCGCTGGATCTGGTAGCTGGTCTCGGCCCACTGGCGCTGCAGCAGGCGGCGGTCGCCGGTGAACAGCACTTCGCCGTTCAGGCTGATGGCCACGTCGGCACAATTGACCGGCTTGCCGATCACCGCCACGCAGTCTTCGCCAAGGCCGGCGGCGCTGAACTGGGCCAGCACGTCCGGGGTGGCGTCCTGGCGCACCTGGATCACCGCACCCAGCTCTTCGTTGAAGAGGATGGCCGCGACTTTCTCGCGCTTGCCGGTCAGGGTGTCCAGTTCCAGGTTCAGCCCGCAATGGCCGGCGAAGGCCATTTCCAGCGCGGTGGCCAGCAGGCCGCCGTCGGAGCGGTCGTGGTAGGCCAGCAGGTGACCGTCGGCGTTCAGGCCCTGGATCACCGCGAAGAACGCCTTGAGGTCTTCGGCGTCGTCGACGTCCGGTGCCTGGCTGGCGAGCTTGCCGTGGGTCTGGGCCAGGATCGAGGCGCCCATGCGGTTCTGGCCGCGACCCAGGTCGATCAGGATCAGGTCGGTTTCGCCCTTGTCCATGCGCAGTTGCGGGGTCAGGGTCTTGCGGATGTCGGTAACCGGGGCAAAGCCGGTCACGATCAGCGACATCGGCGAGGTCACGGTCTTCTCGCGACCTTCATCTTCCCAGCGGGTCTTCATGGACATCGAGTCCTTGCCCACCGGAATGGTCAGGCCCAGCTCGGGGCACAGTTCCATGCCCACGGCCTTGACCGCGTCGTACAGGCGCGCGTCTTCACCGGGGTGGCCGGCAGCCGACATCCAGTTGGCCGACAGCTTGATGTCGGACAGCTTGCCGATGCGCGAGGCCGCCATGTTGGTCAGGGTCTCGCCGATCGCCATGCGCCCGGACGCCTGGGCGTCGAGCAGGGCCAGCGGGGTGCGCTCGCCCATGGCCATGGCTTCGCCGGTGTACACGTCGAAGCTGGTGGCGGTGACGGCCACGTCGGCCACCGGGACCTGCCATGGACCGACCATCTGGTCGCGGGCGACCAGACCGGTGATGGTGCGGTCACCGATGGTGATCAGGAAGTTCTTGCTGGCCACGGCCGGGTGGCGCAGCACGCGCTGTACCGAGTCGGCGAGGTCCAGGGTGCTCGGGTCGAAATCGTCGCCCAGCTCGGCTTCGCGGCTGACCGAACGGTGCATGCGCGGGGCCTTGCCCAGCAGCACTTCCAGCGGCATGTCCACCGGGCTGTTGCCGAAGTGGCTGTCGGTGACGGTCAGTTGCGGTTCGGCAGTGGCTTCGCCGACCACCGCGAACGGGCAGCGCTCGCGTTCGCAGATGGCGGTGAAACGCTCCAGGTCCTTGGCGTCGACCGCCAGCACGTAGCGTTCCTGGGACTCGTTGCTCCAGATTTCCAGCGGCGCCATGCCCGGCTCGTCGTTGGGCACGTTGCGCAGCTCGAAACGACCGCCACGGCCGCCGTCGTTGACCAGCTCGGGGAAGGCGTTGGACAGGCCGCCCGCGCCGACGTCATGGATGAACGCGATGGGGTTGGCATCGCCCAGCTGCCAGCAGCGGTCGATGACCTCCTGGCAGCGGCGTTCCATTTCCGGGTTTTCGCGCTGTACCGAGGCGAAATCGAGGTCGGCAGAGCTGGCGCCGGTGGCCATCGACGAGGCAGCACCGCCACCCAGGCCGATCAGCATGGCCGGGCCGCCGAGCACGATCAGCTTGGCGCCGACGGTGATCTCGCCCTTCTGCACATGGCCTTCGCGGATGTTGCCCATGCCGCCGGCGAGCATGATCGGCTTGTGGTAGCCGCGCACTTCTTCGCCGTGGGGGGTGTTGATCGACTGCTCGAAGGTACGGAAGTAACCGGTCAGTGCCGGGCGCCCGAACTCATTGTTGAACGCCGCGCCGCCCAGCGGGCCTTCGATCATGATGTCCAGCGCGGTGACGATGCGCTCCGGCTTGCCGTAGGGCTTTTCCCACGGCTGTTCGAAGCCCGGGATCTGCAGGTTGGACACGGTGAAGCCGGTGAGGCCGGCCTTGGGCTTGGCGCCGCGACCGGTGGCACCTTCGTCGCGGATCTCGCCGCCGGAACCGGTGGAGGCCCCGGGAACGGCGCGATGGCGGTCGGGTGGTTGTGGGTCTCGACCTTCATCAGGATGTGCACCGGCTCCTGCACCGCGCCGTACTGGCGGGTTTCAGGGTTCGGGAAGAAGCGCCCGGCGGTGGAACCGACGATCACCGAGGCGTTGTCCTTGTAAGCGGACAGCACGCCTTCGCTGTGCATCTGGTAGGTGTTCTTGATCATGCCGAACAGGCTTTTTTCCTGGCTCTGGCCGTCGATATCCCAACTGGCGTTGAAGATCTTGTGGCGGCAGTGCTCGGAGTTGGCCTGGGCGAACATCATCAGTTCGATGTCGTGCGGGTTGCGCTTGAGGCCCTGGAAGCTGGTGACCAGGTAGTCGATCTCGTCTTCGGCCAGGGCCAGGCCCAGCTCGACGTTGGCTTTTTCCAGCGCGGCGCGGCCACCGCCGAGGATGTCGACGGCGGTCAGCGGCTTGGGTTCGGCATGGCTGAACAGGCCGGCGGCCTCTTCGAGCCTGCCCAGCACGATCTGGGTCATGCGGTCGTGCAGCAGCTCGGCAACGGCGGCCACATCGGCCTCGCTCAGTTCACCGCCGACATAGAAGGCAGTACCACGCTCCAGGCGCTTGACGTTCTCCAGGCCGCAGTTGTGGGCGATGTCGCTGGCCTTGCTCGACCAGGGCGAGATGGTGCCGAAACGCGGCATGACCAGGAACAGGCGACCGCTGGGCTCCTGTACCGGCACGCTCGGGCCGTACTTGAGCAGGCGCGCGAGCACATGCTGTTGGTCGGCACTCAGCTCGCCGTCAACCTCGGCGAAATGGGCGAATTCAGCGTACAAACCACTAACAGCGGGGACTTTCTGGCTCAGTTGCTCGAGTAATTTACCGTGGCGAAAGGCAGAAAGGGCAGGAGCGCCGCGCAGGATCAACATCGTCGGGACAGCCTCAGGAAGGGGGTGTGCTTAGAGGCCGTGCATTCTAGCCTAAACCGCCGCCGACGGCACCCGAAACGCTGCATCGGCGACAGGCCGAATGTCGGCAAGCCGACAAGAGTGCTTCACGAGATGACAAAAACCCGTCCCGACGCGGTTTTATCGGGCTGTGCTAGCAGACAAGCCGGATGTTGTCGAGATATGGCGCGGCAGGTCCTTTGCGTATACTGCACCCTATGTTTGCCCAGACTGCTTTGCGCCAGCGTTGTGCCAAATGGCTCATCGCAACCGGACTCTTCCTGATGCTCGGTGCCTGTGTTGAAAAACCCAGCACCCTGGAGCGTGTCAAGGAGGACGGCGTGCTGCGCGTGATCACCCGCAACAGCCCGGCCACCTACTTCCAGGACCGCAACGGCGAAACCGGCTTCGAGTACGAGCTGGTCCAGCGCTTTGCCGACGACCTGGGCGTGAAGCTGCAGATCGAGACCGCCGACAACCTCGACGACCTGTTCAACCAGCTCGGCCAGCCGAACGGCCCGGTGCTGGCGGCAGCGGGCCTGGTAAGCAGCGAGCAGCGCAAACAGCAGGTACGTTTTTCCCACCCGTATCTCGAAGTCACCCCGCAGATCATCTACCGCAACGGCAAGCCCCGCCCCACCGACGCCGGCGACCTGGTCGGCAAGCGCATTCTGGTACTCAAGGGCAGCAGCCATGCCGAACAGCTGGCAGAGCTGAAAAAACAGTACCCGGCCCTGCAATATGAAGAATCCGACCAGGTCGAGGTGGTCGACCTGCTGCGCATGGTCGACGAGGGCCAGATCGACCTGACCCTGGTCGACTCCAACGAAGTGGCGATGAACCAGGTGTACTTCCCCAACGTGCGGGTCGCCTTCGACCTGGGCGACGGGCGCGACCAGCGCTGGGCGGTGGCGGCCGGCGAAGACAACAGCCTGCTCAACGAAATCAACGAATTCATCGACAAGGTGCACAAGAACGGCACCCTGCAAGCGGCTCAAGGACCGCTACTACGGCCACGTGGACGTGCTCGGCTATGTCGGCGCCTACACCTTCGCCCAGCACCTGCAGCAGCGCCTGCCGCGCTACGAGAACCACTTCAAGACCTCGGCCAAGAAGGAACAGGTGGACTGGCGCCTGCTGGCGGCGATCGGTTACCAGGAGTCGATGTGGCAGGCCGAGGTCACCTCCAAGACCGGCGTGCGCGGGCTGATGATGCTGACCCAGCGCACCGCCCAGGCCATGGGCGTGTCCAACCGGCTCGACCCGCGCCAGAGCATCGAGGGCGGGGCCAAGTATTTCATGCATGTGAAGAAGGAGCTCGATGACGACATCGAGGAGCCGGACCGCACCTGGTTTGCCCTGGCCGCCTACAACGTGGGCAGCGGCCACCTGGACGATGCACGCAAGCTGGCCAAGCGCGAGGGGCTGAACCCGAACAAGTGGCTGGACGTGAAGAAGATGCTGCCGCGCCTGTCGCAGAAGCAGTGGTACAGCAAGACCCGCTACGGCTATGCCCGTGGAGGCGAGCCGGTGCATTTCGTGGCCAACATCCGGCGCTACTACGACATCCTGACCTGGGTGACCCAGCCGCAGCTGGAGGGCAGCCAGGTGGCCGAAGGCAACCTGCATGTGCCGGGGGTCAACAAGACCAAGCCGGCCGACGCTTCGCCGCCGCTCTAGTTTGCAGCGCCTGTATCGCGGGCCAAGCCCGCTCCCGCAACAACGGGGAGCGGGCTTGACCCGCGATGGTCACACCACGGTTATCAGGCCTTGGCCCGCCGAGCCCTGAAGAACTCGGTCAGAATCGCCCCGCACTCCTCGGCCAGCACCCCGCCCTCGAACAGCACCCGGTGGTTCAGAAACCCCTGGGTAAAGAATTGCCCCTGGCTCTGCACGATCCCGGCCTTGGGCTCCAGGGCCCCGAACACCACGCGGTTGACCCGCGAATGCACGATCAGCCCGGCGCACATGCTGCACGGCTCCAGCGTCACATACAGCGTGCTGCCCGGCAGCCGGTAGTTGCTGGCCGCCTGCGCCGCCGCGCGAATGGCCACCATTTCGGCGTGCGCGCTGGGGTCGCTGCCGCTGATCGGGCAGTTGAAGCCCTGCCCGATCACCTCGCCGTGCTGCACCAGCACCGCGCCCACCGGCACCTCGCCCAACGCCGCCCCCTGCGCCGCCAGCTCCAGCGCCAGGCGCATGAAGTGCTGGTCGCGGCTGCGATCGATGATCTGCGGCTGACGCATCACGCCACCTCGATGGCGGCCATCAGGCCGGTTTCCATGTGATCGATCACGTGGCAATGGAACATCCAGGTGCCGGGGTTATCCGCCACCAGCGCCACCTGCGCCCGCTCGTTCTTGCCCAGCAGGTAGGTGTCGGTGAAGTACTGCTCCGGGATCTTGTGGCGATTGGAGCTGAGCACCTTGAAACTCATGCCGTGCAGGTGGATAGGGTGCTGGTACTGGGTCATGTTCTTGAGCTCGAAGATGTAGCTCTTGCCCTTCTTCAAGGTGGCAATCGGCCGGTCGGAACAGGTCTTGTCGGTGATGTCCCAGGCCTGCCCGTTGATCTGCCACAGGCTTGGCGGCTTGCCGTTCTCGGTATTGACCGACACCGAGCCTACCCACTCGAAATTGAAGTTGATCTTCTCGGCGTTGGCCAGGTCCGGCTCGGCGATGGGTTGGCCGGCAGCGCCGGTGGCCAGTCGCCCGGTGCCTCGCTGCTGGCCACCGAACGCAGGGTGCCCAGGCGCACCGAGCCGTCGCGCAGCGACAGCTCCTCACCGGCTGCCGGCATGCGGATGGCCAGGCAGATGCGCATGCCGGGGCCCAGCCAGTAGTCCTTGCCCAATGGGCGCGGGGTGATCGGGTTGCCATCCAGCGCATAGATGCGCGCCTCGAAGTCGCCCTTGAGGTTGATGCGGTAGGTCAGGGTGTTGTCCAGGTTCAGCAGGCGCACCCGCACGATCTGCCCGGCGGGCATTTCCACCACCGCGTCGGGCTGCCCGTTGATGGTGATCAGGCGCCCTGCGGTGCCGCCACGGGCCGCTTCGCGCGGCACGCTGAACTCGACGAAGTTGCCCTGCTCGTCCACGTGCCAGTTCTTCAGGCTCAGGGTGCGCTCGTGCTTGAAACCGGTGGGCTCGCGCTCCTCCACGATCAGCGGGCCGACCAGGCCGCGGCCCAGCTCTTCGCTGCTGTTGACGTGGGGGTGGTACCAGAAGCTGCCGGCATCCGGCACGCGGAACTTGTAGTCGAAGTACTCGCCCGGCAGCACCGGCAGCTGCGACACGTAGGGCACGCCGTCCATTTCCAGTGGCAGGCGGATACCGTGCCAGTGGATGGTGGTGGCCACCGGCAGGTGGTTGATGAACCGCACCCGCAGCCACTGCCCCTGGCGCACCCGTAGCTCGGTGCCCGGCGCGGACGGGCCGAACGCCCAGGCCTGGGTGGTGTGCCCGGCCACCAGCTCGACGTCCAGCGGCGCGGCGATCAGTTCATAGTCATGCCCGGCCTGCTCGTCCTCGACCTTGCCCATCCAGTAACGTGCGGCGCCCCGGCGCCCAGGCCAACCACCACCAGGCCAGTCAGCCCCTTGAGCATTTGTCGACGGGTAAAGGACATCGGAACAGGCACCTCGTATCGCGAAAACAGCCTGCCAGCCATGACCGGGCTGGCGGTAAGGGCGAATACGATACACCTGCATTTGCGAAACTTTAAGTGAAGAGTTGCCCCGGCAGCGGCACACGATGCCGCACCCACCCGCGCAGCACTATCTACCGCACCTGCCCGCTGGAGCCAGCCCATCCTGCCATGGCCCAGACCAAGGAAGGATCGCCATGCCCCAGCCCCCCAACCCACAACGCGCGCAGCTTCAGGACATTGCGCGCCAGCTCGTCGTCAACTGCCCGGACATGCGCCAGATGGCCCGTGAGGTGGCCGTCGACGCCCTGAAGAAGTTCGCCCGCAGCAGCCTCGATCCGGACACCGTGTACCTGCACCGTTTCAAGGCGGCCCAGTCCAACCCCAGAAGCTTCAGCGGCTGGGAGCACCGTGAGCTGCCCTACCAGTCGCTGACGTTGCCGCAACTGGTGATGCAGCGCTTCGACGCCAACGACCAGGACAACGCCGACCTGCTCGGCTACCGCACCGGCTTCTACCGCGAAGGCGTGCATGCCGGGGTGTTCGACGAACGCAACGAAGTCCCCATGGCACCGGCCGATGTGCTGCGCTACTTCTGGCAGATCGACTTCAGCTCGGTCTTCAGGCAGAAGATGCAGGCGTTCTGGGCCGACAGTGCAGAGGCGTTTCGAAGCATGGCCAAGGCCAACTTCCTGAGCAAGGTGGTGGAAGCCTGCGAACACGCAGACCTGCCCGAACAGCGCAAACGCTACCGCCTGCTGGCCCGGGCACTGGCCGGCGTCACCGACTGGCCGCCCACCCTCGAACAACTGCAGCAAACTCATGTTCCCGACCAGGGGGTGCGCCTGCATGCCTTCGACATCGGCGGCTACGTCGCCAGCGACATGCTGCGTGCCGTGCTGCCCGATGGCTACCAGGTGCTGTACATGCCCGGCGAGGTCACGGCCCTGCACCTGTTTGCCAACCCTGCGCAGCTTTACTGGTGGGTGCTGCAGAACACCAATGCCGCAGATAACCGCGCGCGCCTGATGGCCCACTTCGCGTTGTCCAGCCATGCCGAAAACCCCGCCGGGGTCGGGCTCGAGCATCTGTTCGACCTGCTGTTCTCCAACTGGGCCGGCAGCGCACACGATGCCATCAACCTGCTGGACAAGCCGGTCGAGCAGGATGCATTCAGCTACCTGCGCGATGCGGCGCGACAGCGCATGAGCGACGACGCGCACTTCGCCCTGCGCTCCAACGCCGACCTGCGCAAACAGATGTGGGTGGCGGACCTGCACGCCTTTACCCGGTTCGCCGGGGCAATGGCCGCCTTCGACTGGCCGGTTGCACTGGCTGCCGTGGGCGCAGGGCTTGGCGAGACCGGCCTGTCCATCGACGAGGCGATCAACGGCCACACCACTGCCGAGCGCCAGGCGGGCGTCATCGGCGCCGTACTGGCCTCCATCGACACGCTGTTCAACGCGACGCTGCTCGGCGAGGAGACCGGTGAAGCGATACGGGTCGACGGCGAGGTGCCCGCCGTCGCCGAGCCCTATGTGGAGGCCGAGGACGAACCCCTTGCCACTGCCGAGGATATTGACGCCCAGGTGCCCGCCCCCCTGCGACCGACACCGGCTTCCCAGCGCCTGGCCACCTTCGAGACCAATGCCCTGCTCGATGGCGAAAAACCCGGGGTTGGCAAGATGCAGGGCATCTACTCGCTGGCCGACGGTTTCTATGTAGCGATCGGCGATTTCGCCTACCAGGTGCGGTACGTGGGCGAGCTCAAGAGCTGGGTGGTGATCGACCCGAACGCGCCCTTTTCGTTCTACCGCAACGTGCCCATCCGGCTCACTGCGCAACAGCAGTGGGAGCCCGTCGCACAGGGCCGCCTTCTGGGGGTACACCGCGCTTTCGCCTCAAACTGTGGGGTCGCAGCGACTACGCGCCACCCCCTGCCGAACGTATCCCCACGCCCTACGAGTTGCTCCCACGCCAGCAGGCACAGCTGCGTTCGGTGGATGACGAACAGCTCAGCGGCATTACCTACCGGGCCAATCAGCCACACCTGGAAGAAGCCTGCGACCTGTTTCGCAAGCTACGCAGCAAGCTGCTGAACGACGCCAGGGAGTACCTGAGCACGGTGGAGCTGCCGCCACGCCCGCAACTGCCGCTGTTCGAAAGCAACCCGGCGCCCAAGCAGATCCTGCGTGGTTGCTACTCCCGCTGCGACGGCGTGGTGATCGGCGAATGCCACGCACACCTGGGCAGCAAACGCTTTCTGATCGACAACATGGCGCAACTGCGCAAGCAGAAGGTCAAGGTGCTGTACCTGGAGCATCTGCTGACGGACTTTCACCAGGCCGACCTCGATGCGTTCAACCGCACAGGCAACATGAGCCAGCACCTGCGCGACTATGTGGCCGAACTGGACCGAAGCCAGGCCACCGACAGCAGCGGACGCTATACCTTCCAGCAGGTGATGCTCACCGCACAGGCCAACCAGGTCCGCCTCCAGGCCATCGACTGCATGGCCAGCTATCGTCAGGCCTGGCTGGCCACCCCGCCGGGCCCGATCCGCCAACAGATGATGAACTTCTTTGCCCATCGGGTCATTGCAGCAGACCAGGCCCTGCACCCCAGCAGGTGGATCGCCTTCGTGGGCAACACCCACACCAACACGTTTGACGGCGTGCCAGGGCTTGCCGAGCTGCAGGGCGCCATCGGCCTGCGCATCGAAGACATCGAGTGCGGGCTGCCTGTTCGATTCGGCGTGGACCCCGGTATCCAACCCGACCAGTCGGCCAACCTGGCGGCGGTCAAATGCGACCTGCTGCTGCAGGTGCCCATTGCTCCCGCACACGGCGTGGCACGCACCCTGGAAGAAAAGCTGCGCGCTGTCGGCTCCTTCAGTTTCACCCAGGTGGAGGGGACCTTGCAGATGATCCACCGCAGCAAGGACCTGACGCTGCACTACACCCCCATCCAACGGGACGGCACGTTCTACTACATCGATCGGGCGAGCTGGCCACGCGTGGACAAGCGCCGCATGCCAAGCCTGGCGCAACTGTCGACCCTGGTGACATCCAACGGGCTGACCTTCGTGCCACTGTAACGGCGCCGCCCAGCTTTGCTTGCTGCCTGAGCGGGCCGGCTGGCTGGGCGGCCCGCACTACTTACTTACCGCACGCTGCTCGCCGCCCCGGCCAAGCTGGCCCCTCGCCCCTGACACGGAAGTACCGCCATGCCCCTGACCGCCCAACAGACCCACGACCACGAACAGCTGCAGAACCTGGCCCGACAACTGGTCAAGCATTGCCCCGACATGCGCCAGATGGCCCGCGAAATCGCCAGCCATATCCTGAAGAAACACACCCGCAGCACGCTGGACCCGGACGCGGTGTACCTGCACCGGTTCAACACCGCGCATAGCAGCCCGCGCACCTTCAGCGGCTGGGAACACCTCGGCCCGCCCAGCGAATCGCTGACACTGCCGCAACTGGTGATGCAGCGTTTCGATGTCAACGACCAGGACAACGCCGACCTGCTCGGCTACCGCACCGGCTTCTACAGCCGCGGGCCGGGCACAGGCCTGTTCGATGAGCGCGATGAAGTGCCGATGGCCCCGCGCGAGGTACTCGACGAGCTGTGGAAGGTCGACTTCTGCAGCGCCTTCCACCAGGACCTGACCCGCTTCTGGGCCCGTCATTCGGACAACTTCCGCACCCTGGCCAAGGCCAACTTCCTGAGCAAGGTGCTCGAAACCTGCGCGCACCAGACCGACCCCGCCCGCCTGGCACGCTTGCGGCGGGTGGCCACTGCCCTGGCCGGTGACGCCAGCTGGCCGCCCTCGCTGAGCCAGTTGCAACAACAGGCCAGGCCGGTGGCGGGGGTGCGCCTGTGCACCTTCGACATCGGCGGCCATGTGGCCACCGATATCCTGCGGGTGGAACTCGACGACGGTTACCAGTTGCTCTACATCCCGGGCGAGGTCGACGCCCTGCACCTGTTCGCCAACCACAGCGAGCTGTACTGGTGGGTGCTGCACAACACCAATGCGGCGCAGAACCGCGCACGTTTCATGACCCACTTCGCCCTTGCGGACCGCGGCGAAAAAGCCAGCGCGGTGGGGCTCGAGCACCTGATCGACGTGCTGTTCAACAACTGGGGCGGCAACGGTCACGACGCACTCAACCAGTCGAACACGACCGTGCATGGCGATGGGTTCACCCACCTGCGCGATGCAGCGCGTCAGCGCATGATCGACGATGCGCACTTCTCGCTGCGCTCCAACGCCGACCTGCGCAAGCAACTGTGGATCGGCTACCTCAAGGCCTTCGGCACGTTCGCCAGTGCCATGGCCGCGGTCGACTGGCCGGTAGCGCTGGCTGCCGTGGGCGCCGGGCTGGCCGAAACCGGCCTGAACATCGATCAGGCGGTCAACGGGCACACCACTGCCCAACGCAAGGCCGGCGTGATCGGCGCCGTGCTGGCGGCCATCAACACGCTGTTCAATGCCACCCTGCTCGCAGGCCCGGCCGTCACCGGTGAAATCGCCGAGATCGAACCCAGCCTGGACGCGGGCACGCAGACTGCACCCGTCGAGCCCGAACACACGCCAATGGCCACCCCGGCGGAACTCGCCGAGTGGGCACCTGCGCCGCTGATACCGGCCGAGCGCTCGCAACTGCTGGCCCCGTTCGAAACCAACGTGCTGCTGGACGGGCACGCCACCGGCAGCGGCAAATTCCAGGGTATCTACACCCTGGACGATGGCTTCTATGCCCAGATAGACGGGTTCCCCTATCACGTGCGCTACATCGGCGAGCTGCGTTCATGGGCGGTGGTCGACCCGCAAAACCCCTACTCGTTCTACCGCAACGTGCCCATTGGCCTGAACGACGAAGGCGTATGGCAACCGCTGGAGCAGGGTCTGAAAGGCGGGGCGCCACGCTTTCGCCTCAAGCTCTGGGGCCAGGCCCAGGTACCCGCGCCCTGCCCGGAACGCGTGCCCACCCCCTATGAAGTCGACAAGGCGCTGCAGCCCGAATTGCTCAAGGCCTCCAACGGTGGCGAGGAGTCGAACCTGAGCGGGCGCACGTTCTCCCCCAACAACCCCGCCCGCGAACAGGCCTACGCGCAATTTCGCACCTTGCGCGACCTGCTGGTCGACGACGCCGAAGCGTTTTTCAGCACCGCAAGCCTGCCGCAGCGGCCACCGCTGCCAACATTGGCTGCCGATGCCAGCGCCAGGCAGATCATTCGCAGCGTGTACGAAAACAGCGAGGGCCTGGTGGTCGGCGAAGCCCATTCACAACTGGGCAGCAAGCAGTTTCTGATCGAGAACATGGCCCTGCTCAAGCAGCAGAAGGTGCGGGTGCTGTACATGGAGCACCTGATGACCGACTTCCAGCAGGCCGACCTGGACCTGTTCAACCAGACAGGTCAGATGCCCCAGGCACTCAAGACCTACGTGACCGATCTGGACCGCGGCTGGCACACCGACCCCGCCCAGCGCTACACCTTCATGCAGGTGCTCAGGAGCGCGCAGAAACAGGGCATCCGGATACAGGCCATCGATTGCATGGCCAGTTACCGCCAGGCATGGATGGGCCCCCGACCACCCGCGATTCGCCAGAAGATGATGAACTTCTTCGCCCACCGCGTGATCGCTGCCGACCAGGCTGCCCATGGCGCCGGCAAATGGGTTGCACTGATGGGCAACACCCACGCCAACACCTTCGAGAGCGTGCCCGGGGTCAGCGAACTGCAAGGTGTGATCGGTGTGCGCGTCGAGGACATCGAAATCGGCAGCAGCGCAAGCGTCGGCCGCGACCCGGGGCTTTACGCAGTGGACGACGGTATCCGCGAAACCCGCGTGCAGGGCGACCTGCGCCTGCAGGTGCCGATTGCCCAGCCGCCCTCGGCCTCGGGCACGCTGGAAAGCCGGCTGGCCAAACCGGGGGCGTTCGGCTTCAAGGACATCGACGGCAAGATGACCCTGGTGCACCGCAGCAAGGACCTGGCGCTGCACTACACGCCCATCGCAAGGGACGGTGAGTTCATCTATATCGAACGCACCAGCTGGCCATGGCTGGACAAGCGACGCCTGCCGGACCTGTCGGAAATGGCCTTCCAGCTGTCCCGGTACGGCTTGAAGTACGTGCCGCTGTGACGCCAGGCAGGCGGCGATGAAAAAAGGGCAAGGCCGCCTGGCCTTGCCCTTGCTTTCGCCTCGCGGCAACCGGGCCGCTAGGCCTGGTGCGTCAACTAGTGCTTGAACATCACATGGCGCACGGTGGTGTAGTCCTCCAGGCCATACATCGACATGTCCTTGCCATAGCCGGAGAGCTTGGCGCCGCCGTGGGGCATTTCGCTGACCAGCATGAAGTGCGTGTTGACCCAGGTGCAGCCGTATTGCAGGCGTGCGGCCAAACGGTGGGCGCGGCCCACGTCGCGGGTCCACACCGAGGAGGCCAGGCCGTAGTCCGAATCGTTGGCCCACGCCAGGGCCTGGGCCTCGTCGTCGAAGGCGGTGACCGTGACTACCGGGCCGAAGATCTCATGGCGCACCACCTCGTCGTCCTGCCGGGCGCCGGCAAGTACGGTCGGCTCGAAGAAGAACCCTGGCCCGGCGACACGCTGGCCACCGGTCACCACCTCGATGTGCGACTGCTCGCGGGCGCGCTGCACAAAGCCTTCCACGCGCTCCAGATGCTGCTGGGTGATCAGCGGCCCGAGCTCGGTGTCAGGGTCGTCCTGCAGGCCGTAGCGGATGCTGGCCACCGCCTCGCCGAGCTTCTTCACGAACGCCGCGTACACGCCCTTCTGCACATACAGGCGGCAGGCGGCGGTGCAGTCCTGGCCGGCATTGTAGAAGCCGAAGCTGCGCACGCCTTCGACCACGGCATCGATATCGGCATCATCGAACACGATCACCGGGGCCTTGCCGCCCAGCTCCATGTGCATGCGTTTCACGCTGTCGGCGGTGCCGGCGATGATGCGGCTGCCCGTGGCCACCGAGCCGGTCAACGACACCATGCGCACCTTGGGGTGCCCGGTCAGGGGCTTGCCGACACTCGGGCCGCGGCCGAAGACCACGTTCACCACGCCTGCCGGGAAAATCTCCGCCATCAGTTGCGCCAGCTTGAGGGTGGTCAGCGGCGTCTGCTCGGACGGCTTGAGCACCACGGTATTGCCTGCGGCCAGGGCCGGCCCGAGCTTCCAGGCGGCCATCATCAGCGGGTAGTTCCACGGTGCGATGGAGGCCACCACGCCCACCGGGTCGCGACGGATCATCGAGGTGTGCCCTTCCAGGTACTCGCCGGCGGCACTGCCTTGCAGGCAGCGGCTGGCACCGGCAAAGAAGCGGAACACGTCGGCCACGCCCGGCAGCTCGTCGTTGAGCGCCGCCGCGTAGGGCTTGCCGCAGTTGTCCGCTTCCAGGCGCGCCAGCTCCGGGGCGTGGGCGTCGATCGCATCGGCCAGTTTGAGCAGCAGCAGCGAACGGTCCTTGGGGGTGGTCTGCGACCAGCTGTCGAACGCCGCATCCGCAGCGCACACCGCGGCATCGACCTGGGCCAGGCTGGCCTCGGGGATCTCCACCAGCGTGGCCCCCAGGGACGGGTTGAGCACCGCCAGGGTTTCGCCTTCACCGGCGATGAGTTGTCCATTGATCAGCAGGCAGGTTTGCATGGGTTCTCCTGTGCGGCGAGGTTGGCCGCCGCCATAAAAAAGTCGCAAGCGCTCCGTGCCCGCAGCCGGGCTGCGCACAGGGGGAGCATTACAGGGGGGCAGGCGCCGGGCGCCCGCAGGTTCAGAGTGCGGCTTCAGGCACTGCCGTGCTGAACAGCCGGGTGCGCCAGGCCAGGTACACCAGCCCCAGCAGCACCCAGCAACAGCCGAGAATCAGCGCGTCGGCATCCAGGCTGATCAACATCCAGCCCGAGGTGAAGGCGCCGGCCAGGGGGAAGATCACCCCGCGGACCACGCCGGCCTTGTCGCCGATGCTGCGGTCGAAGGTCAGTTTCAGTGCGCACAGGTTGACCGAGGTGAAGGCCAGGAAGGCGCCGAAGTTGACCAGCGAAGTAGCCGTGGCGATGGTCAGGCCGAACCCGACGAAACCGAAGGCCCCGCACAGGGCGATGTTGAATACCGGGGTCCTGTAGCGCGGGTGCAGCACGCCGAACAGCTTCTGCGGCAGCTGGTTGTCGCGGCCCAGGGCATACAGCAGACGCCCCACGCTGGCCTGGAACGACAGGCCGGCGGCGAAGTGGGCAATGATGATGCCGGTGAGTACCACGCCGAAGAACAGGTCGCCACCGATGGTCTTGGCGATTTCGAAGGCCGCGCCGTCGATGTTCTCGAACAGGCCCGCCGGGTGCGCCAGGTACATGAAGTACGAAGAGCCCACGTACAGGCTGCCGCCGATCAGGGCCACCAGCAGGATGGCACGCGGGATGGTGCGCTCGGGCTCGACGGTTTCTTCGCTCAGGGTCGACAGCGCGTCGAAGCCCAGGAACGAATAGGCGGCGATCGCGGCCCCGGCCATGGTGGCCGAGAACGGCACGTCGGCATTGAAGAACGGCTTGACCGAGAGCAGACCGCCCGGGCCGTTGATGGCCGACACGTAGTGCCAGCACAGCGCGATGAACACCGCGATGATGGTCAGCTGGATCAGCATCAGGATGATGTTGAAGCGGTTGGCGACCTGGATGCCCAGGATGTTGAGCAAGGTGGTGGAAACGATGAAGCCGGTGATCCAGCACCACTGCGGTACATCCGGGAACGCCAGGCTCAGGTAGCTGGCCCCCAGCAGCCAGATCAGCATCGGGATGAAGAAGTAGTCCAGCAGCGCGGCCCAGCCGACCATGAAGCCGATGCCAGGGTTGAACACCTTGCGGGTGTAGGTGTAGGCGGAACCGGCCGCCGGGAAGATCCGCACCAGGCGCCCGTAGCTCAGGGCGGTGAAGATCACGCCGATGGAGGCCACCACATAGGACAGCGCCACGGTGTTCTGGCTGGCCTGGGCGATCACGCCATAGGTGCCGAACACGATCAGCGGGGCGATGAAGGCCAGGCCGAACAACAGCACGGACACCGGCCCGAGGGTCCGGCGCAGGTGCGCGGAGGAAGTCGATGCGCTCATGGTTAAGGCCTCAGGCTGCGTAGGTGTAAGCGGCGCGGATCACGTCGAGGTAGCTCTCGACTGACATCTCCTTGGCGTTGCTCGCATCGGAAATGTTGCTCTTGGACTTCTCTGCGATGGCCAGGAAGTCCTCCTCGCGCACCCCGGCCACATCGGCGAAACGCGGAATACCCAGCTCGCGGTTCATGCGGAACAACTGCTCCACGCCCGCTTCGGCGGCAGCGCTGGCGCCAAGATTGGGGTCGATGCCCAGGGCATAGGCGACATCGGCATGGCGGCGCAGGTCGGCGTCGCGGTTATGGCTGAACACGAACGGCAGGAAGATCGCGTTGCCCACCCCGTGCGGGGTGTCGTACATGCCGCCGATGGCTTCGGAGATGCAGTGCACGCTGGCGATGTCGGCATTGCCGAAGGCCATGCCGGCAATCAGGCTGGCGATCAGCATCTGTTCGCGGGCCTCGCGGTTGTCCGGCTCCTGCACGGCGGGCTTGAGGTACTGCGCGATCAGGCGAATGGCATGCAGGGCCAGGCCGTCGCTGATCGGGTTGGCCGGCTTGCCGGTGTAGGCCTCGATGGCGTGGGTCAGCGCGTCCATGCCGGTGGCGGCGGCGATGTGCGGCGGCAGCGTGGCGGTGATGTCCGAGTCGAGCAGCGCCAGAACCGGGCCGATGCGGTAGTCCAGGATGCTCATCTTGAACTGGCGGCGGGTGTCGGTGATCACCGAGAAGAACGTGACCTCGCTGCCGGTGCCTGCGGTGGTCGGGATCGCCACGATTGGCAGCACCGGGCCCTTGAGGGTGAAGGCACCTTCGTAGTCCTCGACCTTGCCGTCGTGGGTCAGCAGTACGCTGATCGCCTTGGCCGCGTCCATCGCACTGCCGCCGCCCACTGCCAGCACGCCATCGATGCCCTTGCCGCGATACAGCTCGGCGGCGCGGTTGACGTCTTCGCTGCGCGGGTTGGGCTTGACGTCGACGATCTCTTCATAACGCACGCCGGCCTTGTCCAGGCTGGTATAGATGCTGTCGAGCAGGCCGGCGTTCTTCACGCCCGGGTCGGTGACCAGCAGCACGTGGCGCAGGCCCAGGTCGGTCAGGTGCTCGCCGGTACGCTGGCGCAGGCCAGGTTCCATGACGATCTTGGTAGGTAACAGAAACTGGAATTGCATCGGTAGGTTCCTCTCGCACTGGGGCGCACTTGCAATGTTGTAGTTATGGCAGACGAGTCAGAGGGGCCGCCTGGGCGGTGGGTGTCTGGTTATTGTTGTGGCGGTTGCCGATCGCCGAAGCCGATGGACCGCTTGTCCAGGCGCTGCACGGTGGGCACAGGCCGGTATGGGGCCAGACACTAAGACACGGGTAGCGGATCGACAATTACTAAAAACTCAAGGGAGCATTCGATTAAATCGAATGCTCCCTTGCACCGGGGGTAGCGGCCTACAGGTGCTGCCCGTGGCGCGCCATGATGTGCCGCACCACGCTGTAGTCCTGCAGCGAGTCGCTGGACAGGTCCTTGCCGTAGCCCGAGCGCTTGAGCCCGCCGTGGGGCATTTCGCTGACCAGCATGAAATGGCTGTTGATCCAGGTGCAGCCGTACTGCAGGCGCGCCGCCACCTGCATGGCCTTGTCCAGGTTCTGGGTCCATACCGACGAGGCCAGGCCGTATTCGGAGTCGTTGGCCCAGTCCACGGCCTGGGCCAGCTCGTCGAAACGGGTCACGGTGACCACCGGGCCGAACACCTCGCGCTGGACGATCTCGTCGGTTTGCCGGCAGCCTGCCAGCAGTGTCGGCTGGTAGTAGAACCCGGGCCCGGCATGCATCGCCGCACCCGTGACGCACTCCACGTGCGGCTGGCTGAGGGCGCGCTCGACGAAGCTGGACACCCGGTCGCGCTGGCGCGTGCTGATCAGCGGGCCGATCTCGTTGTCGGCATCGTGCGCGCCGGCATAGCGAATGCTGCTGACCGCAGCCCCGAGTTCGGCCACCAGCCGGTCGTGGATGCCGGCCTGGGCGTAGACCCGGCACGCCGAGGTACAGTCCTGCCCGGCGTTGTAGTAGCCATAGGCACGCACGCCCTCGACCACCACCTGCAGGTCGGCATCGTCGCAGACGATCACCGGGGCCTTGCCGCCCAGTTCCAGGTGGGTGCGCTTGAGGGTTTTGGCCGCTGTGGAGAGGATCTTCTGCCCGGTGACGATATCGCCGGTCAGCGAGACCATGCGGACCTTGGGGTGGCCGACCAGGTGAGCGCCGACGTTCTCGCCACCGCCGCAGATGATGTTGATCACCCCGCGCGGCAGGATCCGCGCCAGCGCCGGCGCCAGGGCCAGGATCGACAGCGGGGTGTGCTCGGACGGCTTGAACACCAGGGTGTTGCCTGCGGCCAGGGCCGGCGCGATCTTCCAGGCGGCCATCATGATCGGGTAGTTCCACGGCGCGATCGATGCCACCACCCCGATCGGGTCGCGGCGCACCATGCTGGTGTAGCCGGGTACGTATTCGCCACTGAGCTGACCGGTCTGGCAGCGCACCGCGCCGGCGAAGAAGCGGAACACATCGACGGTGGCGCTCAGATCATCCTTGCGCGCCAGGTGCAGCGGCTTGCCGCAGTTCAGCGCTTCGAGCCGGGCGAAGGCGTCGGCGTGCTGCTCGATGGTACTGGCGATCTCCAGCAGCAGGTTGGAGCGCTGCTGCGGCGTGGTGCGGGCCCAACCGGCGAACGCGCGGTGGGCGGCCAGGATCGCGGCCTCGGTCTGCTCGGCGCTGGCTTCGGCGATAGGGGTCAGCACCTGGCCGGTGGCCGGGTTGAGGATCGGCTCGACGACGCCCTCGCCTGCGACTAGTTCGCCATCGATCAGGAGTGCGGTGGACAACGGGGTCTGCGCGACTGGCATGTGCAGGGTTCCTTCTTGTGGTGTGGCCATGCGGCTAAAGGGATGACTTGCGCCCGCCGTGGGGCTGCTCGCGGGCGACCGTCAGAAACGGGTCGACCAGCGCCGGGCGCGCCGTGCCGCGGCGCCAGGCCAGGCCCACGTCGAGGGTCTGGGTCAGGTCGGCAATCGGGCGGGCCTCGATGATGTCGCCTTCCAGCGACCACGGGCGGTAGGTCATGTCAGGCTGTATCGACACCCCCAGGCCCGCTGCCACCAGGCTGCGCACCGCCTCGGTCGAGGCCGTGCGCAGGGTGATGCGCGGCTGCAGCCCGGCCTGCGCCCACTGGCGCTGGGCGGTGTGGTCCATCTCGTCGACGTTCAGCTGGATCAGCGACTCCCGGGCCACGTCGCCCAGGTTGATGCTGTCGTGTTCGAGCAACGGGTGCTGGGCCGGTAGCCACAGCCGGTAAGGCGAGTGGGTCAGCACCTCCGATTGCAGGGCGTGACGGTCTTCGAGGTTGGAGAGTATCAGCACGCCCACATCGATTTCGCCGCTGACCAGCAGGTGCTCGATGTACGGTCGCTCGTCTTCCATCACGCGGATTTCGACGTTGGGGTAGGCACGCTGGAAGCGCGTGAGCAGGTCGGCCAGGTAGTAACCCGCCACCAGGCTGGTCACACCCACCACCAGCTGGCCGGCGACCTGGTCGGTGCTCTGCTGCAGGCTGCGCTTGGCGTTGTCCACCGTGGCCAGGATCAGGTGCGCCTGGCGCAGGAACTGATGGCCCTGGTGGGTCAGGTGCATGCCCTTGGCGTGGCGATTGAACAGGCTCACGCCGATTTCCTGTTCCAGCTGCTGGATGGCCAGGGTCAGGGTGGACTGGGAGATGTACACCGCCTGGGCCGCAGCCGAGATCGAACCGGTCTCGGCCACGGCAATGAAGTGGCGGATCTGACGCAGAGTCATCATGGGCATTACCCGGTACGTTGTTTTTATAGATGCAGGGCGAGTGTATATCTTTTTTATCGATGGCTTGGTGAAAACCGCCGCGCCTGCGGTTCAACGTGAAACCGCGTGGGCGGCCCCGGGTGGTTACAAAAAGGTGCGTACTTGTGGGGATCTGACGCCCGCCCTAGATTGCCCGCCTCAATCACTGGAGTACCGAGCCATGCGCACCCTGATCATTCTCGCCCACCCCAACCTGGAAAAATCCGTGGTCAACCAGGCCTGGCTGAAAGCCCTTGAAGCCAGCGACATGAACGTCACCCTGCACCGCCTGTACGAGGTGTATCCCCAGGGCGGCGCGCTGGACGTGGAAGCCGAGCAGGCACTGGTTCGCGCCCATGACAGCATCGTGTGGCAGTTCCCGTTCTACTGGTTCAGCACCCCGCCGCTGCTCAAGCAATGGCAGGACGAAGTGCTCACCCACGACTTTGCCTACGGCCACGGCGAAGGGCAGCGCCAGCTGGCGGGCAAACGCATTGGCATGGCGATTTCTGCCGGCATCAGGCAAGACGATTACAGGGCCGGCGGGCGTTACAGCTACAGCCTGGACGAACTGCTGCGCCCGCTGGAAGTCACCCTCCGCTACATCGAAGCACTGCCGGTACGCCCGTGGGTGTTCTATGGTGCCGAGTACGCCATCGACCCGGCGGAGCTGGAGGCCAACGCCGAAGGTTACCTGGATTACCTGCGCCAATTTGCCCAGGCAGCCTGAGTTCAGCCTTCGGCGGGCGCCGGCGGTGTCTCGGTGGCCAGCGCATTACCTGAATGCAGGGCACCCCACTGGCACATCGCATCGATGATCGGCTGCAAGGTGCGGCCGTGCTCGGTCACCCGATACAGCACCTTGGGCACCTTGCCAGGGAAGGCTTCGCGCTCGACCAGCAGATCGCCCTGCAACTCCTTGAGTTGCTCGGTGAGCACCTTCGACGACAAGGGACGCATCAGGCGCAGCAGCTCGCCTGTGCGCTTGGGGCCTTCCATCAGGTGGCACAGGATGGAGCACTTCCAACGCCCGCCGATGGCCTCGATGGTAGCGTCGATGGGAAAGTTGAACACGCGGTTGACCATGTACTTCTCCTGACAAAAGGCGCGTAGCAAAAAGCCCGCAATTACGCGGGCTTTCGGCTGTAGGTCGCTAGCGGGTTCCGGCGGATGCCGGACGCCCGATCATTCCCACTCGATCGTCGCAGGCGGCTTGCTCGATACGTCGTAGGTGACGCGCGAGATGCCTTCGATCTCGTTGATGATGCGGCCGCTGACGGTTTCCAGCAGTTCGTATGGCAGGTGCGCCCAACGCGCGGTCATGAAGTCGATGGTCTCGACCGCACGCAGCGCCACCACCCAGGCGTAACGACGGCCGTCACCGACCACGCCCACCGATTTCACCGGCTGGAATACCACGAAGGCCTGGCTGACCTTGTGGTACCAGTCGGCCTTGCGCAGCTCTTCGATGAAGATGTGGTCGGCACGACGCAGCAGGTCGGCGTATTCCTTCTTCACTTCACCCAGGATGCGCACACCCAGGCCCGGGCCCGGGAACGGGTGACGGTAGACCATGTCGTACGGCAGGCCCAGCTCCAGGCCCAGACGACGGACTTCGTCCTTGAACAGTTCACGCAGCGGCTCGACCAGCTTGAGGTTCATTTCCTCCGGCAAGCCACCGACGTTGTGGTGCGACTTGATCACGTGGGCCTTGCCGCTCTTGGCACCGGCCGACTCGATCACGTCGGGGTAGATGGTGCCCTGGGCCAGGTACTTGATGTTGTGCAGCTTGTTCGACTCGGCATCGAACACGTCGATGAAGGTACGACCAATGATCTTGCGCTTCTTCTCGGGGTCCGCTTCGCCGGCCAGGTTGTTCAGGAACTGGTCCTCGGCGTTGGCACGGATCACCTTGACGCCCATGTTCTCGGCGAACATGGCCATCACCTGCTCGCCTTCGTGCAGGCGCAGCAGGCCGTTGTCGACGAACACGCAGGTCAGCTGGTCTCCGATGGCCTTGTGCAGCAGCGCCGCAACCACCGAGGAGTCCACGCCGCCGGACAGGCCCAGCAACACGTTGTCGGTGCCGACCTGGGCGCGCACCTGGGCAATTGCGTCTTCGGCGATCTTCGACGGGGTCCACAGTGCTTCGCAGCCGCAGATGTCGAGGATGAAGCGCGACAGGATGCGACCGCCCTGCTTGGTGTGGGTCACTTCCGGGTGGAACTGCACGCCGTAGTAGCCGCGATCATCGTTGAACATGCCGGCGATCGGGCAGCTTGGGGTGCTGGCCAGGATGTGGAAGTCTTCCGGGATGCGGGTGACCTTGTCACCGTGGCTCATCCACACGTCCAGGCCGAATACGCCGTCAGCGTCGACGTGGTCTTCGATGCCGTCGAGCAGGCGGCTCTTGCCGACCACATCGACACGGGCGTAGCCGAACTCGCGCAGCTCGGAACCTTCAACCTTGCCGCCCAGTTGCTCGGCCATGGTCTGCATGCCGTAGCAGATACCGAATACCGGTACGCCCAGGTCCCATACGGCCTGTGGCGCGCGCGGGCTGTCGGCTTCGTGCACCGACTCGGGGCCGCCGGCGAGAATGATCCCGCGGGGGGCGAATTCGCGAATCGCCTCGTCGTCCATGTCGAACGGGTGCAGTTCGCAGTACACGCCGATTTCGCGCACGCGGCGGGCGATCAGCTGGGTGTACTGGGAACCGAAGTCGAGGATCAGGATACGGTGAGCGTGAATGTCGAGGGCCATGACTCAATCTCGTCAGTGGTAATCGGAAACGACGCGGGGCTGTCGTGAACAGCCCCGCTTACAGGTATTGCCAGGAGCATCAACCTACGCGGTAGTTTGGCGCTTCCTTGGTGATCTGCACGTCATGCACGTGGGATTCGGCCATGCCGGCACCGGTGATGCGCACGAACTCGGGCTTGGTACGCATTTCTTCGATGTTGGCGCTGCCGGTGTAACCCATCGAGGAACGCAGGCCGCCCATCAGCTGGTGGATGATCGCGGTCAGGGTGCCCTTGTATGGCACGCGACCTTCGATACCTTCCGGTACCAGCTTCTCGGCACCGGCCGAGGAGTCCTGGAAGTAGCGGTCCGAGGAACCCTGGGCCTGGGACATCGCACCCAGCGAGCCCATGCCGCGGTAGGCCTTGTAGGAACGACCCTGGAACAGCTCGATCTCGCCCGGGCCTCTTCGGTACCGGCGAACATCGAACCCATCATCACGGCGCTGGCGCCGGCGACGATGGCCTTGGACAGGTCACCGGAGAAGCGGATGCCACCGTCGGCGATCAGCGGTACGCCGGTGCCTTCCAGCGCGGCAGCCACATTGGCGATGGCGCTGATCTGCGGCACGCCGACGCCAGCGACGATACGGGTGGTGCAGATCGAGCCAGGGCCGATACCGACCTTGACCGCGTCGGCGCCGGCTTCGGCCAGGGCCTTGGCGGCTGCGCCGGTGGCGATGTTGCCGCCGATCACCTGTACGTCGGGGAAGTTCTGCTTGACCCAGCGCACGCGGTCGATAACGCCCTTGGAGTGGCCGTGGGCGGTGTCGACCACCACCACGTCGACGCCGGCAGCAACCAGTGCGGTCACACGGTCGCCGGTGTCCTTGCCGGTACCCACTGCAGCACCGACGCGCAGGCGACCCTGGTCGTCCTTGCTGGCCAGCGGGTAGGCCTTGGCTTTCTCGATGTCGTTGACGGTCATCATGCCCTTGAGGGCGAACTTGTCGTCGACGATCAGAACGCGCTCGATGCGGTGCTTGTGCAGCAGCTCGCGGGCCTCGTTCTTGTCGGCGCCTTCGCTGACCGTGACCAGACGCTCTTTGGGCGTCATCACTTCACGCACGGTGGCGTCGAGGCGGTTTTCGAAGCGCACGTCACGGGAGGTGACGATGCCGACCAGGTCGCCGTTGTGCAGCACCGGCACGCCGGAGATGTTGTGCAGGCGGGTCAGTTCGAACAGGTCGCGTACGGTGGCGTCGGCCTCGATGGTGATCGGGTCCTTGACCACGCCGGCCTCGAACTTCTTGACCTTGCGCACTTCGGCTGCCTGCTGCTCGATGGTCATGTTCTTGTGGATGATGCCGATGCCGCCTTCCTGGGCCATGGCAATGGCCAGACGGGCTTCGGTCACGGTGTCCATGGCGGCGGAAACCAGTGGAATATTCAGCTCGATGCCACGGGTCAAACGGGTCTTGAGACTGACTTCGTTAGGTAGCACCTCGGAGTAACCGGGTACTAGGAGAATGTCGTCGAAGGTCAGGGCTTCTTGGCTGATACGCAGCATCGCGGGGGCTCCCGGGCGGGAAAATGGAAGCGCGCCATTATACTCATGCGCGCCGTGTGACTCAATGTAAAGATGGGCCTTCGGTCAGTTGTCTTGCAGCTTACCTGCACCACTGCCACCGGCTGGTCGAGCCAGTCGGCAAAGGCATCGATGAAAGACGGCTTGAAACCGGCCTCGCCCCAGTTGTTGAAGATGAACCCCAGGTTGGAAAAGGCACAGGGCTGCAGGTAAAGGAAGCCGTTGATGTCGTCTTCATGGCCGCAGCGCGGGCAGGTGAAGTTGTCGCTGATGCCGGGCATCCACTCTTCCAGGCTGGCGAACAGCTCCACCCCCACTTCCCGGCGGCACTCGGCGCAGCCGGCTTCTTCGAGAAAGCCTTCGGTGGCGTATAGATGCAGCGCTTGTAGATGACTTCCAGGCCATTGACGGGCTGGCCGTACGGCAGCAGCTGCGGCCGCTCGACCACCTTGCACGCACCCTCGGCGATGGCATAGCCCATGCGGTTGCCGGTGCGCCCGCAGGTGCTGAGCTGTTCCTCGATCACCTTTTCGCGTACCAGCCAGCGCAGGATCGCGCGGGCGCGCGGCTCGTGCACCGGCACGGTGGAGATCTTGGGGACGATGATGCTCTGGAATGTCATGAAGGCGGCCGAACAGGTTAAAGGTGCCAGTTTACCTCACTCAGGTAGCGCGCGATCAGCGCGATGCCGCTGGCCAGCACCAGCCAGGTGACCAGCCGCACGAAGGTTTCTCGGGACATCTTCAGGGTCAGCCGGCGCCCCACCCACAGGCCGGCGAACATCATCGGCAGCAGGCACAGGGCAAGCAGCAGCAACGGCAGGTCGGCGTACACCCCGGCAATCAGGAACAGGCTCAGGCGCACCACGGTGCTGCAACTGATCAGCGCGCTCTGGGTCGCGCGCACCTGCTCCTTGGCGTCGAGCCGGGCATTGAGGTAGATGGCATAGAGGAAGCCGCCGCTGCCGAACAGCGCACCGAACAGGCCGCCGGTGATACCCATCGGCACCGACCAGCCGGCATTCAGGCGCGCCGGCTTGACCTTCACCGCCAGGCTGTAGAGCGCATAGGCGCTGATGAACAGGCCCATCAGCAACAGCAGCAGGTCGGACTTGAGGTTGAGCAGGAACACCACGCCCAGGGTGCAGCCGATGGCCATGCACGGCAGCAGGCGCAGCAGTTCGCCGCGCACCACGGCCTTGCGCGCCGGCAGCCAGTTGCCGAAGGCAGCGACGAAGTCCAGCAGCACCAGCAACGGGATGATGCGCGACAGCGGCATGAAGTTGATCAGGACCGGCCCGGCGACCAGCGCGGTGCCGAAGCCGGCGATGCCGAACACGATGTAGGCGACGCCGATGCCAAGCAGTATCGGCAGCCATTGGAGCGCAGTGAAAGGGAGCGAGTCGAGCAGTGTGGAGAGCATGGTGTATGCCTGAGTCGTGAGTGAGGCAGCGTTCAAACGAACTTTAGCCATTGGCCAGCCATGCCGACTAATATGCAATTGCGCCATCAGCCATCTCGAAAAGGCATCCCTCATGATCTCTACCCGACAATTACGCTACTTTGTCGAGATTGCCGAGTCCGGCAGTTTCAGTGCTGCCGCCGAGCGCCTGTTCGTCGCGCAGTCGGCGCTGAGCCGGCAGATAAAGGAGCTGGAGAGTCAGCTGGCCACCCCGCTGTTCGAACGCACCGCCCGCCAGCCGCGCCTGACCGCAGCGGGCCTGGCGTTTCTGCCGCGGGCCCGCAACCTGCTGGGCGAGCTGGAGAAGGCCTGCCGCCTGGCCACCGAAATCGGTCAGGGCCTGCGCGGCAGCCTGCGCCTGAGCCACTCGAGCACGGTGCCGCTGACCGGCGCGCTGCTGGATCGGCTCACGGGCTACCTGCAGCACAACCCCGGCGTGTCGATGGACATCGCGCAGCTGTCTTCCGAGGCGCAACTGGAGGAACTGGCCGAAGGTCGCCTGGAGTTCGGCCTGCTGCGCCTGCCAGTGTTGCGCCAGCACGAAGGGCTGTGCGTGCAGCCGCTGTTCGACGAACCGCTGCTGCTGGCGGTGGCCGCAGATCACCCGCTGGCCGATGAGCCCAGCGTGTACCTGGCGCAGTTACGCGACGAGGCGTTCATTTCCATCCCGCACCGCCAGCGCGGTGGCTTGAGCTACCTGTCGGCCGAGCTGTGCATGCGTGAAGGGTTCTTCCCTCGGGCTGCGCGGGTGGTGTCGCGCAAGACCACGCAGTTGCAGTTGATCCAGGCCGGGTTCGGGGTGGCCTTGCTGCCACGGTGCATGCGCGATATCGCGCCGGCGGCGCTGCGCTTCGTGCCGCTGGCCGACGCGGGGTGCGTGAGTACGGTGGCGCTGGCCTATCGACGCGATGCCAGGCCGTTGGTGCATCAGTTTGTGGAGCACATGCAGGGCTGAGCCGGCAACGTCGGCTCCTGCAAGAGACCGCGCATGACCTGTAGGAGCCGGCAAGCAGCGCCGCCGCCTGCCGGGACTGCAAAGACCGCACGATTCCCTTTATGATGCCCCGCATGATCAGAGACCCTTTCGAAAGACTCGGCCTGGACCGCGAGGTCCTTACCGTCAGCCAGCTCAACGGCCGCGCCCGCGTGCTGCTCGAGGACGTGTTCAGCAACATCTGGGTCGAGGGCGAAATCTCCAACCTCGCCCGGCCCGCCTCCGGCCACGTCTACTTCACCCTCAAGGACAGCGGCGCCCAGGTGCGCTGTGCACTGTTTCGCAACAACGCCGCCCGCGTGCGCCAGGCATTGCGCGACGGCCTGGCGGTCAAGGTGCGTGGCAAGGTCTCGCTGTTCGAGGGGCGCGGCGACTATCAGCTGATCCTCGACACCGTCGAACCGGCCGGTGACGGCGCCCTGCGCCTGGCCTTCGACGCGCTCAAGGAAAAGCTCGGCAACGAGGGCCTGTTCAGCAGTGAACGCAAGCGCGCCCTGCCCGCCCACCCGCAGCGTATCGGCATCGTCAGCTCGCCCACCGGCGCGGTGATCCGCGACATCATCAGCGTGTTCCGCCGCCGCGCCCCGCAGGTGGAGCTGACCCTGATACCCACCGCCGTGCAGGGCCGCGAAGCCATCAACCAGATCGTGCGGGCCCTGCAACGCGCCGATGCGCAAGGCTTCGACGCGCTGATCCTGGCCCGTGGCGGCGGCTCGCTGGAAGACCTCTGGTGCTTCAACGAAGAAGCCGTGGCCCGTGCCATCGCTGCCTGCGTCACGCCCATCGTCAGCGCCGTGGGGCATGAAACCGACGTGTCGATCAGCGACTTCGTCGCCGACGTGCGCGCCCCCACCCCTTCGGCCGCCGCCGAACTGCTGGCCCCCGACAGCAGCGACCTGGGCCGACGCCTGGAAAGCCTGCAACGCCGCCTGCTGCTGCGCATCCAGAACCGCCTGGCCCATGACCGGCTGCGCCTGGACAGCCTGGCGCGGCGTCTGCGCCACCCCGGCGAACGCCTGCGCCAGCAGGCCCAGCGCCTCGACGACCTGGACATGCGCCTGCGCCGCGCCTTCGAGCAGCGCCTGAACCAGCGCCGCGAACGCCTGGCACGCCTGGATACCCGCTTGGCCGCGCAGCACCCCGGGCGTGCCCTGGCGCTGCTCAAGCAACGCCTGGACAACCTCGCCGAGCGCCTGCCGCGAGCCATGCGCCAGACCCTCGCCACCCGCCGCCAGCACCTGCAGGTGCAGGTGCAGACACTGCAGGTGGTCAGCCCGCTGGCCACCCTCAGCCGTGGCTACAGCATCCTGCTCGACGAGCGCGGCCAGGCCATCCGCAGCGCCGCGCAGACCCGCAACGGCCAGCGCCTGACCGCCCGCCTGGGCGAAGGCGAGCTGCAGGTGCGGGTCGAAGACAACCACCTGACCCCGGTCACGCTCTCTCTACTGGACTGACTCATGCCCCGACTGTTTGCCCCGCTGCTCGCCCTCTGCCTGGCCTTCGCCGGCAGCGCCCAGGCCAGCTACATCACCCGCCAGTTGAACAAGCCGGTGCCCGGCGGCGTCGCGGTGGTCGACCTCGGCCCGCCGCCCAGGCCCCTCAGGCACGCTTCGACGGCAAGCCGGTGCTGGTGGTACGCGAGCAGGACACCTGGCTGGCCATTGTCGGCCTGCCGCTGACCCAGAAGCCCGGCACCGCCAGCCTGACCCAGGGCGAGCGCACCCTGAGCTTCACGGTCGCCAGCAAGAAGTACCCCGAGCAGCGCATCACCCTGAAGAACCAGCGCCAGGTCAACCCCAACCCGGCCGACCTCAAGCGCATCGACGCCGAGCTGGCCGAGCAGATCAAGGCCTACCGCAGCTTCAGCCCCAACCTGCCGAGCAACCTGCTCCTCGACAAGCCGGTCAACGGCCCGCTGTCGAGCAAGTTCGGCGTGCGCCGCTTCTTCAACGGCGAGGAACGCAACCCGCATGCCGGCCTGGACTTCGCCGTGCCCGCCGGCACCCCGATCAAGACCCCGGCCAACGGCAAGGTGATCCTGATCGGCAACTACTTCTTCAACGGCAACACCGTGTTCGTCGACCACGGCCAGGGCTTCATCAGCATGTTCTGCCATATGTCGAAGATCGACGTGAAACCCGGCCAGCAACTGAGCCGTGGCGCCATCGTCGGACGGGTGGGCTCCACCGGCCGCGCCACCGGGCCGCACATGCACTGGAACGTCAGCCTGAACGACGCACGGGTCGATCCGGCGATCTTCATCGGGGCCTTCCAGCCCTGATCAGCGTCTTGCGCCAATCAAAAAGACCGCGCAACTGGCGCGGTCTTTTTGATTGGTCGGCGCTATAAAATCACGACATTCTTCAGTTTTTAAGCATTCCTCTCAATTTTTTTGCAGTGCTTGCCATCGTTCACCCCACTGGTTAGGGTTGAACCCATGAAAACCACGCACACCCTCATCCTGCTTCGCCAACATCGCAGCCTTTGCCTGGTCAGTGCCCGACTACCAAGCTGAATCGCGTCGCCTCGCCCATTCATCACTTGTACGTTCGGCGGCCCCTTTCAAGGCCGCACAATAAGGATTGCTTTCATGACCATGCTCAAAGACCCTTCGAAAAAATACCGTGCCTTCGCTCAGGTAAACCTGCCTGACCGCACCTGGCCCTCGAAGACCATCACGGCCGCGCCGATCTGGTGCAGCTCGGACCTTCGCGACGGCAACCAGTCGCTGATCGAGCCGATGGATGCGGTCAAGAAGCTGCGCTTCTGGAAGACCCTGGTCAGCGTGGGCGTGAAAGAAATCGAGGCCTCCTTCCCATCGGCCTCGCAAACCGACTTCGACTTCGTGCGCACCCTGATCGAAGACGGCCACATCCCGGACGACACCACCATCCAGGTGCTGACCCAGGCCCGTGAAGACCTGATCGCACGTACCTTCGAATCGCTGCGCGGGGCCAAGAAGGCCATCGTGCACCTGTACAACGCCACCTCGCCGTCGTTCCGCAGATTGTCTTCAACCAGGACAAGCAGGGCGTCAAGGACATCGCGGTGAACGCGGCCAAGCTGTTCGTCAAGTACGCCGCCCAGCAGCCGGAAACCCACTGGACGTTCCAGTACTCGCCAGAGACCTTCAGCGCTACCGAACTGGAGTTCGCCAAGGAAGTCTGCGACGCGGTGATCGAGGTGTGGAACCCGACCCCCGAACACAAGGTGATCCTCAACCTGCCAGCCACCGTGGAAGTTTCCACCCCGAACATCTATGCCGACCAGATCGAGTGGTTCGGGCGCAACGTGTCGCGCCGTGACAGCGTGATCATCAGCCTGCACACCCACAACGACCGTGGCACCGGCGTGGCTGCCACCGAGCTGGGCCTGATGGCCGGCGCCGACCGTGTCGAAGGCTGCCTGTTCGGCAACGGCGAGCGTACCGGCAACGTCGACCTGGTGACCCTGGCCCTGAACCTCTACACCCAGGGCGTGGACCCGGAGCTGGACTTCTCCGACATCGACGGCGTGCGCAAGGTGGTCGAAGAGTGCAACCAGATCCCGGTGCACCCGCGTCATCCGTATGTGGGCGACCTGGTGCACACCGCGTTCTCCGGCTCGCACCAGGATGCGATCCGCAAGGGCTTCACCCAGCAGAAAGAAGACACCCTGTGGGAAGTACCGTACCTGCCGATCGACCCGGCCGACATCGGCCGCAGCTACGAGGCAGTGATCCGCGTCAACAGCCAGTCGGGCAAGGGTGGCATCACCTACCTGCTCGAACAGGAATACGGCATCAGCCTGCCGCGCCGCATGCAGATCGAGTTCAGCCAGGTGGTACAGGGCGAGACCGACCGCCTGGGCCTGGAAATGACCGCCCAGCAGATCTACAAGCTGTTGCAGAGCGAGTACCTGCAAGCCAACGCCCCGTATGCGCTGGTCAGCCATCGCCTGCAGGAAGAGAACGGCCACAGCGCCGTGGAAGTGGAAGTGGCCGGTGAAGGCGAAACCACCCTGCACTGGCGCGGCAAGGGCAACGGCGCCCTCGAGGCCCTGGTGGCCGGCCTGCCGGTAGCCGTGGAAATCATGGACTACAACGAGCACGCCATCGGTGCCGGCACCCACGCCAAGGCGGCGGCCTACATCGAACTGCGCGTGGCTGGCGGTCGTCCGGTGCACGGTGTGGGTATCGATGAAAACATCACCACCGCCAGCTTCAAGGCGCTGTTCAGCGCACTGAACCGCTCGCTGAGCCAGCAGGCTGCTAAGGCGGCGTAAACGCCAACTGACCCGCTGCTGCATGCAATGCCCGCCTCTGATACGGAGGCGGGCATTTTTTTGGTTGTGCGAAAGCCTGCGGGGCGCTGGCGTGCTCGGTATACTGCCGGCCTCATTATTTTTGCCACACCTGTAAGGACACTCAATGAGCCACTACCTGGAACGGGCACTCACCAGCCTGCGCACCATCGGCATCAACTTCATCCAGCCCGTTCAGGATGCCCCGGTTCTGGTACTGCTGGACCGCGTGGCCCACTACGACACCACCAAGGTCACCTCCATCGCCACCGTGCTGCAGCAGGCCACCAGCTTCAACAGCATGGTGCGCGAGCAGATCGAAGGCATGGACATCTCCACGCGCTTCATGGACATCACGCAGAGCTTCACCTCCATCCGCGAGGACGCCGCCGCCATGGCCGGCTGGATGGATGACGGGCGCCTGGACGCGATGGAGAAGATCAAGCTGACCTGGATGAACGTGCGTCGCGGCTCCATCCCCAGCCGCTTTGCCGATATCCGCGAAAACTACCTGAAGGTGTGCAAGTCGGCCAACGACCAGATCGCCCGCGAGAGCGTGATCCTGGAGTCGTACATGGACTTTCGCATGGCCATGAAAGCCGCCGAGGTGGAAGCCCAGCAGGTGCTGGCCATCGCTGGCGAGGCCCTGCAGCAGCGCACCCTGGCCCTGAACGAGGCCAACGCCCGGGTCGCCGACGCCGAAAGCGCCGAGCCCGCCGCACGCGCCGCGCTGGAACTGGGCCGCGATGAAGCCGTGCGCGCCCTGCAGGACGAAGACAAGCGCTACCAGATCATCAAGGACATCGCCGATGACCTGAAGGTCGGCTACAACACCGCCGAAATGGTCTTTGCACGCATCAATCAGGTGCACGTGATCAAGGAGCGTCAATACCAGCGCATGGTGTCGTTCTTTTCCACCAACGAAGTGGTACTCACCGGGCTTGCCGTGTCGTTCACCGCCAACAGCGGCCTGGCCGAAGCCACCCACACCCTCAATGCCACCACCGACGGCATCAGCCAGGGCCTGGAGTCGCTGGGCAGCACCGGCAACCAGCAGCTCGAAGCCGCGGTCAAGGCCAGCTACGGCTCGACCATCAAGGTCGACTCGGTGCGCGCCCTGGCTGACGCCACGCTGTCGTTCCAGACCGACATGAAGCAGATGGCCGACACCTACCGCGCAGAGTCGAGCAACGCCGCCCGGGATATCGCCGAAGCCGTCGAAGAGGCCAAGCGCAAGTTCGCCGCCCTGCTGACCAAGGCCGCCTGATGAGCAGTGTTCCTCTGTCCGAACAGCTGGGCGCGATGGCGGTGGTCGACCAGCTGCGCCATCAGCAGATGCAGGTGCAGGAGCACCTGAACCTGCCGCAGCGCCGCGCTGAAGTCGCCGAGCGTATCCGCACCTACTACCAGGCCCAGGGCATCGCCTATGACGATGCGCTGATCGAACAGGGTGTGCGGGCGTTCTTCGCCCGGCGCCTGGCCTTCGAGGCGCCCGAACAGACCGCACTGCAACGCCTGACCACGCGCCTGCTGCTCAACCGCAGGAAGCTCATGCGCATCCTGCAACTGATCGTCGTCGCGCTGCTGGCCGTACAGTGCACCCGGGTGGTGAACGACACCGCCAAGACCTCCAAGGTGCAGGACAACGTCCGTACGGCCGAGTATCGCAGCAGCGATCTGAGCGCCGACCTTGCGCAGCACCAGTCGCGCCTCGATGCGTGCAGCAAGCCGTCGCGCTACAGCCCGAGCCCGCGGCCACGCGCCTGCTGGGGCCGCTTGCCGAGCGGCTGACGCAGGTTCAGACACTGCTGACGCACCGACCGTGGCCGCAACTGATCGACAGCGACAACCGCGACAGCGTGCAGCAGGACCTCGATACCTACGAACGCAACACCCAGTCGGCGCGCGCGCAACTGAGGCAGGCCGACAAGGGCCTGAACGACGTCCAGGCCATTATCGATGCCCGCAACCGCCTGCAGGCCGTACTGCACAACCCGGCGTTCACCGCAGGCGCCAAGCGTTTCGGGGTGATGGCGCAGCAGGCCCGGGTGGCCGACCAGGCCATCGGCAACGCCGACACCCAGGGCATCGAGGTGGTCGACCGTGAAGTCGGTGAGCTCGAAAGCCAGCTCGATCGCATTCAGCAGGTCCAGCCGCTGATCCGGCGCCTGGACGAAATCGAGCAGCAGTTGCCCGCCCTGCGCCTGCCGCCGAACGACCTGCGGGTGGTGCGTGCCCAGGCCGCCCAGGTCGACAAGGCCATCGACGCCCTGCAGGCACGCCAGGCCAGCGACCACCTGTCGACGCTTGACAGCCTGCTGGTGTTCGCCCGTCAGGCACTGGAGCTGCGGGTGGTGGACCGCTACGGCGTCAAGTCGGGGTCGAGCGCTGCTATGACCAGGCGCTGTGCAACCAGGGCGGTGACTCCCTGCAGGGCAAGAGCTGGTACCTGGTGGTCGAGGCCGTGGACGCCGCCGGCAACCCGATCAGCGTGCCGGTCACCAGTTCGGAAACCGGCGAATCGCGCTGGGCGTCCTACTTTGGTGTGCGGGTCAGCCAGGCCGAGTACCTCAAGGTCAAGGAAGACAAACTCAGCGACGGCCACATCGACGACCTCGCCATGGGCAGCAAGCCTGCCAACATGCTGAGCCTGAAATTCAACCAACGTGTCGCCAAACCCGACATGATCCTGGACTGGTGATGACATGAGACCCAGCAAGCTCATCGGTATCGTCGCCGACAATGCACGCAGTTTCGAGCACGTGCTGCGCGACGCAGAACAACAACTGGCCAGTGCCACCGAGCGCCAGATGGCGCTCGAACAGGACATCCTGACCCGCCTGCGCAGCATCGCGACCCTGCAGCTGGAGCACGCCCCGTCGCTGCAGGACGAGGTGGTTCAGGCCCTGCACGAACGCCAGCTGGCCCAGGGGCAGTTGCGCCAGCAACTGCTGGAGGTCGAGCAGCAGATCGCCCAGTCGCTGGAGGCGACCGCGCAGGTACAGGAGCGCCTCGACGGCCTCGACCGCCAGGCCCGCGACCAACTGGCCCAGGACCCGAACTACACGGCGCAGATGCACCAGCTGGAACAGGCCATCGCCGCCAACCTCGAAACCGTCACCGGGTATGCCGACATTCGCCAGGAGTGTGCCGACAAGCTGCCGATGTTCGGCCGCAACCCGATCTACCACTTCCTGCGTGATCGCGATTTCGGTACCGAACAGTATCGGTTGGGCCGCATCAGCCGCTGGCTCGATAGCTGGCTGGCCAGGCAGGTCGACTACAGCGGCAACCGCAGCAACGAGCTGAACCTGCTCAACATGCAGCAGCGCAACGAGGCACTGCAGCTCGAACGCGACGCGCACATTGCCGCGCTGGAGCAAAGCACCGGCCAGCAACTGGCCGACGCCCAGCAGCAGGCAGGCATGGAGCCGCTGCGCGAAGCGCACAAGGCGTTGTACAAGCAGACCGTGGCCAGCAAGCAGCAGGCCAACGACATTCACGCGCAACTGACCGCATTCACCCACAACCAGGACCCGCACTACCTGCGTGCCCGCCAGTGGCTCACCGACCAGTTGCAGGCCAAGAGCATCGAGCAACTGCTCGAGCAGGTGAAGAAGACCCCCGATACCGCAGACGACCAGATCACCTTGCAGCTGCAGCGGCTGTACCCGCAGGTCGACGGCGTGGAACGGGCACTGGCCGAGGCGCGCCAGACCCATGGCCTGGCCCAGCAGTCCTATGACCGGGCCAAGGAGCTGGAGCGCGCGCTGCGCACCGACTTCTTCCGTGACGACGGCTATCAGTACAAGGCAACGCTGGGCATCGAACGTCTGCTGTCGGACTACATGACCCGCGATGTCACCCTGGGCTATCTGGTCGGGACCATCCGCGAACACCGCGAACTGGTGCCGCGCGTCGCCGTCGAGCGCAGCTCGTACAGCAGTAGCAGCTCGGGATCGAGCTGGAGCAGCTCCAGTTCCAGCAGTTCGAGCAGCAGCTCCAGCAGCAGTGGCGGCTTCTCCAGCTCCGACAGCAGCGGGGGCGGCGGCTTCAGGACCTCGGACAGCTTCTGATGGCATGCCCGCTGGCCTGCCGACGCAGGCCAGCGCGGCGCATCACCCGCGCGGGTAGCGCTCGTTCACGCTGAAATCGAAGCGCCAGCAGCCCGCGTTTTTCCGGGAACTGTAGTGCTCGAACAACACCTTTTTCTGCAGTTCGTCCCAGCCGAGCGGGTCCACCGAGGCCTCCTCCAGCACCGTGACCAGCGTGTCGGTGGCAACCGACGACAGGTAGATCAGGTCTTCGCGCATCACCTGCGCGTTGGCATCGAGAATCGGCAGCACCTTGTTGTGCTCGAAGTAGTAATCGATCTCCGACGCGCCCATCACACAGTGCGCATACAGGATGTGCACCTGATAGGCATAGAACACCCCGGGGCCGACCAGCTTGCGGGTGTGCTTCTGGGTGGTGGAGTCGTTCCAGCTTTGCGCAGCCTGGAACGATACCCGGACCTCCGAACTCACTCCCACGCCCTTGAATTCCAGCTGCACGCCACCAGACACTTCGGTGGTACGGCTGAAGCTTCGGGTAAAGCCATGGGTGACCTCGAAGGTGCGTTCATCCTCGCCGTTGCTCGGCACCTGGACGGTGCCGACATGCTCCACGTAAGCGGCAACCGGCACCGAATACATGTCCCACCAGCGCTTGCCGTCGAACATCTGGCCGAACTCGGTGGCATCCTTTATCCAGCAGGCCTGGCGTACCTTGTCACCGCCAAAGAGGTACTTGTCGATGTGGTAGCTCCCGCGCTGTGCGGGGGAGTCGGCGCCAAACACGTTGTCTTCACTCATGACGGTTCCCTCAGTACTTGTAGTGAATCTTCTGGCTTGCGGAAAAATCGAACGACCAGGCGCCGGCATTGCATTCAACCTCGTAACCTTCGGTCAGCACCTTGCGCTGCAGGGCATCCCAGGCAATCGGAGGGGTGGCCGCGGCATCGGCCACCGCCACATACACGGCCGTGCTGATGGCCGACAGGAAGTACAGGTCGGTACGCCCCTGCGTGGCCAGCGTCTTGCTGGTGCGAAACGCCTTGCTCAGCTGTCCGGCCGAGGTCGCGCAATGGGCATACACCAGGTTCATCTGGTAGATGGCGAACACCCCGCTGCCGGGCAGCAGCAGCGTCAGGCGGTTGTCGTTCGGCGCCCCCCAGGCGATGTCGTCGACAAAGCCGGTGTGCAGGCTGGAGAGGATATTGACCCGCTCGATGGCCGACGACACCGAATAGGGCGCGTCCACTTCACGGATGAACTGCTTGCTGTGGCCCTGGGCAAAGGTGATGGCATGGCGCTGGTTGCTCAGGCCGTTGAGCCGCAGGGTATCCACCGCTGACAGGTAGGCGAACACCGGTCGGGTGTAGGTGGCCCAGGCACTGGAGCCAATGCGGATATCGCCGTAGACGGTCTTGCCGTTGACCCAGCAGCCGGGTGCCAGGCGCTTGCCGCCGATCAGGTGGCGCTCGAGCGAATAGGACCCGGTCTTGACCGCGTAGCCGCTGAGTCGCGGGTTTGTAGCGTGTTCGATTTCGTCGTCCAAGGTATGCACTCCCTGCAGAAAACCCATGAGTTTTCGATACTAGGGAGGCCGCGACAGGCTCGGCAGCGGGACGTGCTTCCTGGATGGGCAGCGGCCTTGCCGGTCAATGGCGCCGGCAAAAAAAAAGGTGCGCCGACCAAGCGCACCTCAAAGCCGTACAGCACACAACGAACTCTCTAGTCCAGCAACGCCAGCGCCTGGGCACTGCACGCCTGCACGCGTGCCCACTCGCCGTTCTTGATCCAGCTGCTGTCGAGCATCCAGGTTCCGCCCACGCACATCACATTGGCCAGGGCCATGTACTGCTTGACGTTGCCCGGGTTGACCCCGCCGGTGGGGCAGAAACGCACCTCGCCGAACGGCCCGCCGAATGCCTTGATCGCCGCCGCCCCGCCGCTGATCTCGGCCGGGAACAGCTTGAAGCGCCGATAGCCCAGCGCGTAGCCCATCATGATCTCCGAGGCGCTGCTGATGCCCGGCAACAGTGGCAACGGGCTCTCGACCCCCGCCTCCAGGATGTCCTGGGTGCACCCCGGCGTGACCACGAACTGCGCACCGGCCTGTTCCACTGCCGCCAGCATGCTGCGGTCGAGCACCGTACCGGCACCGACGCACAACTCCGGGCGCTGTTCGCGCAGCAGGCGGATGGCGGTCAGGCCGTGTTCGGAACGCAGCGTCACCTCGAGCGTCTTCAGCCCCCGGCCGCCAGCGCATCGGCCAGCGGCAGGATGTCCTGCTCGCGGGCGATGGTGATCACCGGCAGAATGCGCGCCTGGCCGCAGATGCGGTCGATCAGGGCAATCTTGTCGGCCATGGAAATGCCCGGCTGTGAAGGTTCAAGGGTTGTCATAACGGCGTGTCCTTGGTTCATGGGCACCAGTAGATTTCCAGGGGGTCTTGAAGAAAGGCGCGAATCGGCATCTGCGCCGGGTCGTCACCGCCCAGCGCGGCGCGCAGGGTAGCGAGTTTGCCTGGCCCTTGCACCGACAACAGTGTCGCACCTGCACCGGCCAGCACACGCCGGGTCAGGGTCAGGCGCTGATGCGGCACGCTCGGCGCCAGCATCGGCAGTACCCGGCGCTGGCTCTGGGCCTGCAGGCCCTCGGCCAGGTTGGGGCTGCCCGGAAACAGCGAGGCGGTGTGACCGTCATCGCCCATGCCCAGCACCAGCACATCGATCGGCGGCAGCTGGGCAAGCGCCTGGTCCGCCTGCTCGGCAGCGGCTTCGAGGCTCGCGGCGGGACGGTACAGGCCGACGAACCGCGCCTTGGCGGCCTCGCCCTGCAAGCAGGTGCTGCGCCACCAGGCCGGCATTGCTGTCGGCATGTTCCACCGGCACCCAGCGCTCGTCCGCCAGGCTGACCACCACCCTGGACCAGTCCAGCGGCTGCCTGGCCAGGCGCTGGAAGAACGCCACCGGGCTGCGCCCGCCCGACACCACCAGGGTGGCCTGGCCGTTTTCGTCCATCGCCGTGCGCAACCGCTGCGCCACATCCACAGCCAGGCCCTCGGCCAGGCGCGCCGCATCGGCAAACTCATGTGCCGTCACGCTCGCCGGCAGCTGCAGTTCAGATATCGCCATACCATGCCCTCCCATCGCGGGTAATCAGTGCTATCGAGCTCATCGGCCCCCAGGTGCCCGCCGCATACGGCTTGGGCGCATCACCGGCGTGTTTCCAGCCGGCGATCAACTGGTCGCACCATTTCCACGCATATTCGATTTCGTCCTTGCGTACAAACAGGTTCTGGTTGCCGCGCATCACTTCCAGCAGCAGGCGCTCGTAGGCATCCGGAATGCGTGCGCTGTGCCAGGTATCGGAAAAATTCAGCTGCAACGGGCCGCTGCGCAGTTGCATGCCCTTGTCCAGGCCCTGCTCCTTGGTCATCACCCGCAACGAAATGCCTTCGTCCGGCTGCAGGCGGATGATCAGCTTGTTGCCGATCTGCAAACGTTGTTCCGCCGCGAAGATGTAGTGCTGCGGCTCCTTGAAATGGATGACGATCTGCGACAGTTTCTGCGGCATGCGCTTGCCGGTGCGCAGGTAGAACGGCACCCCGGCCCAGCGCCAGTTGCGGATATCGGCCCGCAGCGCGACGAAGGTTTCGGTGTCGCTCTGGGTATTGGAGTTGTCTTCCTCGAGGTAGCCGGGCACGGCCCGCCCCTCGCTGTAGCCCGCTATGTACTGGCCACGCACCACCTGGGTGCTCAGGCCCTCGCCGCTGATCGGTGCGAGTGCCTTGAGCACCTTGACCTTCTCGTCGCGAATGCTGTCGGCCGAGAGGTCGCTGGGCGGGTCCATGGCGATCAGGCACAGCAACTGCAGCAGGTGGTTCTGGATCATGTCGCGCAGTTGCCCGGCCTTGTCGAAGTAGCCCCAGCGGCCCTCGATGCCGACCTTCTCGGCCACGGTGATTTCCACGTGGGAGATGGAGTTCTGGTTCCACTGGGTTTCGAACAGGCTGTTGGCAAAGCGCAGGGCAATGAGGTTCTGCACCGTCTCCTTGCCCAGGTAATGGTCGATGCGATACACGCGGTTTTCGGGGAAGTACTGCGCCACCGCGTCATTGACCCTGCGCGACGACTCCAGGTCATGGCCGATGGGCTTCTCCAGCACCACGCGGGTGCGCTCGCTCAGGCCGACCTTGTCGAGGTTCTCGCAGATGCCGCCGTACACCGCCGCGGCGGTGGCGAAATAGGCGATCAGTGGCGCGTCGGGTTGTACCTGTTCGAGCAGCGCCGGGTAGTCCTGAGCCTGAAGAAAATCCACATGCAGGTAGCTCAGGCGCGCCATGAAGCGCTGCAGGGCCAGGGCCTCGATATCGCTGCCCACGTGCTTGTGCAGGTGCGCCTCGATCGTCGCCAGGTGCTCCTGCGGGCTGCCGGCTTCGCGGGCCAGTGCCAGCACGCGGGTCTGCTCATTCAGCAGGCCCGCGCGATCGAGCTGGTAAAGCGCCGGGAACAGCTTGCGCAACGCCAGGTCGCCCAGGGCGCCGAACAGGGCAAAGGTGCAGGGTTCAACGGTGATCGAAGCCATGATGTTGGTTCTTTTATCAAGTTGACGTAGAAATACCGGTTTCAATCGCAGTTTTCAAGGACTAATGTAGTAAAACTAACAACATATTGCCGTGTATACAGAATCAAGTGGTGCGCCAACCGTGCCATCAGTACGATAGGCCACCGCGTAAAAAGCCGTCTGCCCGTGGCAGCCGGCGGCCTCCCCGACCCAAGGACATACCCCCATGGACCGCGTGCGAAACCTCCTGGAGCAGATCCAGGGCCGCCTCGACGAGCTGAACAAGGCTGAGCGCAAAGTCGCCGAAGTCATCCTGGCCAACCCGCAGCAAGCCACGCGCTTCAGCATCGCGGCGCTGGCCCAGGCAGCCAAGGTCAGCGAACCCACCGTCAACCGCTTCTGCCGTTCGTTCGGCGTCAGCGGCTACCCCGAGCTCAAGCTGCAACTGGCGCAGAGCCTGGCCAGCGGCGCCGCCTATGTCAGCCGTGCGGTAGAAGCCGACGACGACCCTGCATCCTATACCCAGAAAATCTTCGGCAGCGCCATCGCCTCGCTCGACAGTGCCTGCCAGCAGCTCGACCCGCAACTGGTCAGCCGCGCCGTCGACATGCTGATCCAGGCGCGCCAGATCCACTTCTTCGGCCTGGGCGCCTCGGCCCCGGTGGCACTGGACGCACAGCACAAGTTCTTCCGCTTCAACCTCGCCGTGTCGGCGCATGCCGACGTGCTGATGCAGCGCATGCTGGCCTCGGTGGCCCATACCGGCGAGCTGTTCGTGATCATCTCCTACACCGGGCGCACCCGCGAACTGGTCGAAGTGGCGCGCCTGGCGCGGGAAAACGGCGCCTCGGTGCTCGGCCTCACCGCTGCCGACTCGCCACTGGCCAAGGCCAGCAGCCTGAGCCTGAACATCCCGCTGCCTGAAGACACCGACATCTACATGCCGATGACCTCGCGCATCATCCAGCTGACCGTGCTCGACGTGCTGGCCACCGGCATGACCCTGCGCCGTGGCGTGGACTTCCAGCCGCACCTGCGCAAGATCAAGGAAAGCCTCAACGCCAGCCGCTACCCGATCGACGACGAACTCAATTGAGCGAATGCGCCTGCAACTGCAGGTGCGCCCGCTCCCCCGGCGCCAGGCTGAGGCTGTCGCTGCTGCCACTGGCGGCCTCGACGCAGATGAAGCCCTGGGTCTCGCTGCCGCTCACGCCCATCAGCGGCCGGCTGCCCGGATGCCACACCACGGTGTCGTCGCTGTCGCCGGTATCGATGCACAGCTGACGCTGCCAGGCCGGGTCGTTGACCTGCAGGGTCGCAGCATTCTGGAACACCCGCTGACAGCCGCCCTGCACTTTCAAGGCGCCCTTCTGCTGGCATGCCTGACGCCTCAGATGATCGTACCCCCTCGCATTCTCGAGCCCAGATAGCGCTATCTCGGAAACGTCACTAATACGCCAGTAGGCCAGCAGAGCATGACTCAACTGGCACGGCAGGCTGTCCTGGTGCTCGGTGCTCAGTTGCAACTGCATGCGCTGGCCCAGGTTGGCTACCAGGTCGACCTGCCAGTCGCACAGTTGCAGGCGCCACGTGAGGGTCACACCTTCGTCGCTTTCGCTGCTGTCGATCAGTTTCCAGTCGAGCAGGCGCGCCCAGCCGTGGGCCGGCCACATGTCTTCACTGGGGTGACGGCCGTACCAGGGCCAGCACACCGGCACACCGCCACGAATGGCGCCGACCTGCGGCCACTGCGCCGCGCACCACAGCCACGGGCGTTCGCCACGGGGCTGGAAGTGCAGCAGTTGCGCGCCCTGGCGACTGAACACCGCCTGGCACTGGGGGTGATCGATGATCAGCACGTCGCGCTGCTGGTAACGCTCCCACTCGAAGGTCGGTCGCGGCCGCTGCGAGGTGAAGAAGCGTTGAAGCGGGTGCTCGGACATGTTTCGGGACTCTTGTTGTTAGGGGGGCCTGTTCGCCGGCAACGCCAGCTCCTACAGCAGTCGACCTTGCCGGCGAAACGCCGAATTGGCGTAAATTTACAACATATCCCCTCAGAACGACGACTGAATCTTCAGCCCGGCGACGACCGCATTGTCCACCTCGCTCACCCCGCCCGGGTGACGGATGTACTGAAGGTTGGGGCGCACGGTCAGCCAGTTGGTCACGTGAACGCCGTAGTACAGCTCGGCGTTGTACTCGGTGCGCTGGATCGGCACGAAGCCCATGTCGTTGTAGTCATCGATACCGCTGACCCCATTGAGCTGCTGCGCACGCTTCTTCACGTCATCGTTGACATGAATGCGCGCCACGCCGAAGCCGATGTCGTCCTTGGGCCGCGAATCGAAGGCGCCCTTGTACACCATGCCCACCTGCTGGTAGTTGTCGACCACGTTGGTGGCCTTGTCGTGCACGGTAAAGTTGGCGAACAGGCTCAGGCCGCGATTGGCATCGCCGTTGTGCGCAGTAACCTGCTGCTGCGCCACCACCCACCAGCCATGCTTGCTCGAATGCGACTTGGGGTCTGCGCCAGTCAGGCCCTGGGGTTGGCCATTGACGTCCTCGTAGATGTCATCGGCCTTGGCAGTGCTGTAGTAGTAACCCAGACGGTACTCGCCGGGCAGGCCGTTGACCCTGGGGACCCACACCAGCTCCACCGGCAGGATCATGCCCTTGGTGCCGCTGCCGCTGAGCTTGAAGCCATTGCCCGTCTCAAGGTTCGAAGGGTTCTGCTCGAACACCCCGACCTGGGCGAAGAACTCCGGCGTGAGGTTGTATTTGGCGCGCAACGCCCACTGGCTGACCGGCCAGTTGTACCAGATGCTGCCCACCCAGTTGCCCACCTGCGAGCCGCAGAAAGCCAGGTTCTGGAAATCGCAGGGGAAGCTGTTGAACTCCTCGCCCGGGCCGAAGCGCCCCGCCTTGAGGTCGAGCTTGCCGTCGAAGTAGGTCTGCTTGACCCACATCTGGGTCAGGCGCCAGGTCTGCCCGCGGCCCCACACCTCCTGCACCGAGCTGAACTGCCCGGCCCGAGGGTCGCTGATGCGGTCGTTGGACAGGTTGCGCCCGCTGCGCTCGGTGATCGCCAGCTTGAACTCGGCGTCGTGCCAACCCAGGATCTTCTCCAGGTCCATCTTCACGCCCAGGGCGAACTGGTCGCTGTAGCGCGCCGTCTTGTCGTTGTTGTAGCCACCCTTCAGGTTGCCGGCAACCTCGCCCACGTAATCCAGCGAAAAATCGTAGCCCTTGTCCAGCAACTCGGTGCGTGTGCCGCCCCAGTCGCCACTCATCCACTTCGACTCCGGGTCGAAGGCGCCGGCAGCGTGCGCCCCGCAACTGACCCCGAAGGCCGCCAGCAGGGTCATGCAGCCCCGCGGCAAAACACGTTTGAAATGATCCATCCCCTGTGTCCTCGTCTTATTGTTTTCGATGGTGTCCATGCTTTACAACGAATTCAGCGGCCCCTGAATTGGGCAATGTTGTCGGTGCCGACCGTATCGACCGGTGCACGCCCGCGCCCCAGCCGTTCGCCCGTTTCTGCATCGAACAGCAGCACCCGCGCAGGATCGAACTGCAAGCTCAGGCTTTCGCCGACCTGCGGCGCGAACTCCGGTGCCAGTCGGCAGCACACCTTGGTCTGGTTGAGGGTCACGAACACCAGGGTGTCCGGCCCGGTCGGCTCGGTGACCTGCACCTGGGCGCGAATGCTCGGCAGGCCATTGCCTTCGACCGCCGCCAGGCTGATCTGCTCCGGGCGAATGCCCAGGATCACCTCGCGCGCCTCCAGCCCCGCCTCACCGATGCCCAGTGGTAGCTCGCAGCGCCCCTGGCCGCTGTCGAGCAGGGCCAGCAGGCGACCCTCCTGGCGTTGCAGGCGCAAGGGTATGAAGTTCATCGGCGGCGAGCCGATGAAACTCGCCACGAACAGGTTGGCCGGGTCGTTGTAGATCTGCTGCGGGGTGCCGAACTGCTGGATCAGCCCATCCTTCATCACCGCCACCTTGTCGCCCAGGGTCATGGCCTCGATCTGGTCGTGGGTCACGTACACCGTGGTGGTCTTCAGGCGCTGGTGCATCAGCTTGATCTCGGTGCGCATCTCCACCCGCAGCTTGGCGTCGAGGTTGGACAGCGGTTCGTCGAACAGGTAGATCCTGGGCCGGCGTGCCAGCGCCCGGCCCATGGCCACGCGCTGCTGCTGCCCACCGGACAGCTGGCCGGGCTTGCGCCCCAGCAGGTGCTCGATCTGCAGTAGCTTGGCCACCCGCGCCACCTCCTCGTCGATGGCCGCCGGGTCATCTTGCGAATCTTCAGGCCGAAGGCGATGTTGTCGCGCACGTTCATGGTCGGGTACAGCGCATACGACTGGAACACCATGGCGATGTCGCGATCCTTGGGGCTCATGCCACTGATGTCGGCGTCGTCCACCAGAATCGCCCCGCCGCTGATCTGCTCCAGCCCCGCGATGCAGTTCATGAGGGTGGATTTGCCGCAGCCCGAGGGGCCCACCAGGATCAGGAACTCGCCCGAGCCGATCTTCAGTTCGATGTTCTTCAGCGTGTCCGGCAGGCCGCTGCCGTAGGTCTTGTTGACGTTGCGCAATTCAAGCGTTGCCATGTTCTACCCCTTGACCGCGCCGGCGGTGAGCCCACGCAGGAAATACTTGCCAGCCAGCACATAGACCAACAGGGTCGGTAACCCGGCGATCATCGCCGCCGCCATGTCGACGTTGTATTCCTTGGCCCCGGTGCTGGTGTTGACCAGGTTGTTGAGGGCCACGGTGATCGGTTGCGCGTCGCCACTGGCGAACACCACGCCGAACAGAAAATCGTTCCAGATCTGGGTGAACTGCCAGATCAGGCACACCATGATGATCGGGATCGACATGGGCAGCAGGATGCGCCCGAAGATGGTGAAGAACCCCGCGCCATCCAGCCGCGCCGCCTGCACCAGGGCCTGGGGCACGCTGGTGTAGTAGTTGCGGAAAAACAGCGTGGTGAAGGCCAGGCCGTACACGATGTGCACCAGCACCAGGCCGGTGGTGGTACTGGCCAGGCCCAGCTTGCCGAGGGTGAACGAGGCCGGCAGCAGCACCGTCTGGAACGGCAGGAAGCAGCCGAACAGCAGCAGCCCGAAGAACAGCTGCGAGCCGCGAAAGCGCCACATCGACAGCACGTAGCCGTTGAGCGCCCCCACCAGGGTGGAGATCAGCACCGCCGGCACGGTGATCTTCACCGAGTTCCAGAAATACCCGCCCACCGCGTCCCAGGCCTTGACCCAGCCGATGCCGGTGATCACCTCGGGCCAGCTCAGCAGGTTGCCGGTGCGGATGTCGTCGGGGCTCTTGAAACTGGTCAGCAGCATCACGATCAGCGGCACCAGGTACACCAGGCAGGCCGCGATCAGGGTGGCGTAGATCGCCAGGCGGCTCAGGCTCGGTCGACGAGCAGCAAGTGAACTACTCATGGCGCTTGCTCCTGAGTTCCGAATACAGGTACGGCACCAGGATCGCCAGGATCGCACCCAGCATCAGGATCGCGCTGGCCGAGCCCATGCCCATCTGGCCGCGGCTGAAGGTGAACGAATACATGAACATCGCCGGCAGGTCCGAAGCGTAGCCCGGGCCACCGGCGGTCATTGCCGCCACCAGGTCGAAGCTCTTGATCGCGATGTGCGCCAGGATCATCAATGCACTGAAGAACACCGGGCGCAGGCTGGGCAGCACGATGCGCAGGTAGATGGTCGGCAGGCTCGCGCCATCGACCTGGGCGGCGCGGATGATCGACGGGTCGACCCCGCGCAGCCCGGCCAGAAACAGCGCCATGACGAACCCCGAGGCCTGCCACACGGCAGAAATCACCAGGCAGTACACCACGCGGTCGGGGTCGACCAGCCAGTCCAGGCGAAAGCCTTCCCAGCCCCAGTCGCGCAGCATCTTGTCCAGGCCAAGGCCGGGGTTGAGCAGCCATTTCCAGGCGGTGCCGGTGACGATCATCGACAGCGCCATGGGGTACAGGTAGACGGTGCGGATAAAGCCTTCGCGGCGGATACGCTGGTCGAGCAGCACCGCCAGCAGCACGCCGACCACCAGGCTGATGCCGATGAACATGCCGCCGAACACAGCAGGTTCTTGCTGGCGACCCACCAGCGGTCGTTGTCCATCAGGCGGGCGTACTGGGCCAGGCCCACCCACTTGTAGCTGGGCATGAAGCTTGAATTGGTGAATGACAGGACGAAGGTCCACAGGATGTAGCCGTAGAAGCCCACCAGCACGATCAGCATGCTCGGCGCCAGTACCAGTCGGGGCAGCCAGCGTTGCAATGCGTCGAGGGGTGAGGCCTTGTTGAGGACGGCGATAGTGCTCATCGGAAGGTTCTCGGTTGGAAAGGCGGCGCGTTGCGCCGCATCGCGGGTCAAGCCCGCTCCCACAAAGTCATCGCAGTACCTGTGGGAGCGGGCTTGACCCGCGATGAGGCCCGAAAGATTCAGCGGATCATTTAGCCGACTTGATCGCCGAATCCAGCTGCTTGACCGCCTTGGCCGGGTCGGCCTTCGGGTCGTTGAGGAAGTTGGTCACCACATCGAAGATGGCGCCCTGCACCGCCAGGCTGGTGGCCATGTTGTGCGCCATGCTCGGTTGCAGGCCATCGCCCTGCTCGGCCGCCTTGAAGTCCGCGGCGGACTTTTGCGTGCAGGCATCGAACGGGCCCATGTCCATGTCCTGGCGTACCGGCAGCGACCCCTTGTTCTGGTTGAACACGGTCTGGAACGCCGGCTCCAGCGCCACCTTGGCCAGGTCGTTCTGGGCCTTGATGTCGTTCTCGTCCTTGAGCCTGAACATCACCAGCGAGTCGATGTTGTAGGCGAAGCTGCCCTGGGTACCGGGGAACGCTACGCACTCGTAGTCCTTGCCGGCGATCTTGCCCGCAGCGGTCCATTCGCTCTTGGCCCAGTCGCCCATGATCTGCATGCCGGCCTTGCCGTTGATGACCTCGGCGGCCGCGACGTTCCAGTCACGCCCGGCACGGTTGGGGTCCATGTAGGTGCCCAGGCGCTGCAAGGTGCTGAACGCCTCGATCATATGCGCACCGGTCAGGGTCTTTTCATCCAGCTCGACAAAGGCTGCGTGGTAGCCCTTGGGCCCGAGAATGCTCAGCACCACGTCCTCGAACACGGTACTGTCCTGCCACGGCTGGCCGCCGTGGGCCAGGGGCACGAAGCCGGCAGCCTTGAGCTTGTCGGCGGCGGCAAACAGTTCGTCCAGGGTGGTCGGCACCTTGGCCCCGGCCTTGGCGAACACCTGCGGGTTGATCCACAGCCAGTTGACCCGGTGGATGTTCACCGGCACGGCCACGTAATGACCGTCGTACTTCATGATGTCGGCAACCTTTCTGGGCAGCAGCGCGTCCCAGTCGTTGGCCTTGGCCACATCGTCCAGGTTGGTCAGCAGGCCCAGCGCGCCCCAGTCCTGGATGTCCGGGCCCTTGACCTGGGCAGCGGCTGGCGGGTTGCCGGCCACCGCGCGGCTCTTGAGCACGGTCATGGCGGCCGCGCCGCCGCCCCCGGCCACAGCGTTGTCCTTCCACACAAAGCCGTCCTGTTCGATCTGCTTGCGCAGCGTGTCCACGGCCGCCTTCTCGCCACCGGACGTCCACCAGTGGGTCACCTCGACCGTGCCGGGCTCGGCAGCCAGGGCGCTCAATGGCAACAGGGAAGCAAGGGAAACAACGGCGGCGAGGCGATTGATCGCATTCATCAAGGGAAACCTTTCTTGTTGTTATGCCGGTGCAAGTCATGCTGCTTGCGCGTGAATCGAAGTCTAGCCACCCCGTGGGCGGCAGAAGTAACGAAGGGATGCGCGAATGTCACCGACCTGTGACATTCACCCGCTGGCCCGCACTGCGCGGCAGGCTCAGGGTGACCCGCAGGCCGCCTTCGCGCAGGTTGCGCAGGCTCACCTCGCCCCGTGGCTGTGGGCGATGTTGCGCGCGATGCCCAGCCCCAGCCCGTAGCCCTGCTGCTGGCCGGCCAGGCGCACATGTGGCTCGAACACCTGTTCCTGACGCTGCTCCGGCACGCCGGGGCCCTCGTCGTCCACCTGCAGCACGAAGCCGGTGCACTGTCGATGATGCGCAGGTGCGCACGCTCGCCGTACTTGAGCGCGTTGTCGATCAGGTTGCCGATGCAGCGCTTGAGCGCCAGCGGCTTGCCCGGATACGCGCCAGCGCCCTGCCCTGCACGGTGACGCGCGCACTGGCCAGGTAGGGTTCCACCAGGCAGTCGAGCACCTGGTTGAGGTCGATGGGTTCGATGTTCTCGTGGATGTCGGTGTCCTTCACGCACTGCAGGGCGCCCTTGACCAGCAGCTCCAGCTCGTCCAGGTCACGGCCGAACTTGTGTTGCAGCTGTTCATCCTCCAGCAGCTCGACGCGCAGGCGCAGGCGCGTGATCGGCGTGCGCAGGTCGTGGGAGATCGCGCTGAACAGTTGGCTGCGCTCGGTCAGGTAGCGGCTGATGCGTTCGCGCATGGCATTGAAGGCGCGCCCCACCTCCACCACTTCGCTGCCGCCGCCCTCTACCTCCGGCGGCGCGTCGGCGCCCAGCGACAGCTCCCGCGCCGCGCGTGCCAGGCGCTTGAGCGGACGGGTCTGCCAATGCACCAGCAGGCCGATGAACAGCAGCAGAAAGAAACTGGTCAGTGCGATGAACCCCACCTGCTGGCGCGGCAGGCCCTCGGCCTCGAGGCTGGTGTAGGGCTCGGGCAGCAGCGAGGCGATGTACAGCCATTCGCCCTCGCCCAGGCGGATCTGGGTCACCAGCACCGGCGGGTTGACCGGCTCCAGGGTCAGCGAGTAGTGCGCCCAGGAGCGCGGCAGTTCATCGAGCTTGAGCCCGCTGTTGAACAGACGCAGTTGCTCGGGGCCGACGAACTCCACCGAGATTTCCATCTGCTCGCCCAGGCGCTCGTGCAGCACCTGCTCGAACGCCTCGATCACCGCCTGCTTGCGCGGGGTCACCGGCAGCACCTGCATGTCCAGCGGCCGGTCATTGAGCGACACCACGAAGCGCGTGCCCCCCATGCTGCGCAGCTGGTCCAGCACCAGCGGCCGGTAGGCCAGCGGCAGCGAACGAAAGTAACTGACGCTGGCGGTCATCGAATGCGCCAGGCTGCGCGCGCTGGCCAGCAGCCCTTCGAGCTGGCTGGCGCGCAACTGCGACACCCAGATCACGCTGGACAACCCCTGGGCCGCCGTCACCACCAGCAGGGTCAGCAGCAGCATGCGCCCCAGCAGCGAGCGTGGCAGCGGCAGGCGCCAGCGCCGCTCAGTGCGCGGGCGCAACACTGGCCGCCAGCAGGTAGCCGCTGCCGCGTACGGTGCGGATCAGTCGCGGAGGTTTTTCGGTATCGCGCAGACGCTGGCGCAGGCGGCTGACCGCCATGTCGACGATACGGTCCAGCGGCATCGGCTCGCGACCACGGGTGGCATTGCCGATGGTGTCGCGGTCGAGGATCTGTTGCGGGTGGTCGAGGAAGAGCTTGAGCAGGGCGAAATCGGCGCCAGACAGGATCACCTCTTCGCCGTCGCGGTGGAACAGGCGGTGGCTGACCGTATCCAGGCGCCACTCGTCGAAGGTCAGCACGTCACCGCCGGGGCGTTCATGCATGAAGCCGGCGCGGCGCAGCAGGGCCTTGATGCGGGCTTGCAGCTCGCGGGGGCTGAAGGGTTTGCCCAGGTAATCGTCGGCGCCCAGTTCCAGGCCGATGACGCGATCGGTTTCGTCGGAACTGGCGGTGAGCATGATGATCGGCACCCGCGCCTGACGCGGATGCTGTCGCACCCAGCGGCACAGGCTGAAACCGTCTTCGTCGGGCAGCATCACATCGAGGATCACCAGGTCGGCGCCGTGTGTGTCCAGGGCCTGGCGAAAACCCTGGCCATCGGCCTGGGCCTGCACCTGGAAGCCGCATTTGCTCAGGTAGGCCTGCAGCAGTTCACGGATGTCCTGGTCGTCATCGACCAGCAGAATCGACTTGGTCACGGTTGTTGTCCTTGTCAGTGCATTCCTTGACGGCCCCATCGCGGGTCAAGCCCGCTCCCACAGGTACGGCATCGAACCTGGTGGGAGCGGGCTTGACCCGCGACAGGGACCGGCCAGTCACTCCAACTCAGGCGTGCTGGGCCAGTGCCTGCTGCAACGCCACTCCCGCCCCTTCCAACCCGGAATACTCCGCCGTCACCAGCCACACCGGCACCCCTTCAAGGTAGGCGCTCATGCAGCCCTTGTCGGCAAAACTCGCGGCAAAGCCGCTGCGCAGGAACAACTCGGCAAAGCGCGGAATCACCCCGCCCACGATGAACACCCCGCCACGCCCGCCCAGGGTCAGCACATTGTTGCCGGCCACCCGCCCCAGAAAACGGCAGAACTGCTCGATCACCTCCAGCGCCACCGGGTCGTCGTGCAACGCCGCGTCGGTGATCTGGGCCGGCGTGCCCAGCGTGGGGGCATGCCCGTCCAGTGCACAGATGGCGTGGTACAGGCGCAGCAGCCCGCCGCCACTGAGCACGGTTTCGGCGCTGACGTGGCCGGTGTCCAGCGCGATCGCCTGGCGAATCGCCGCCTCGCGCGCACTGCCCACCGGCAGGTCGACATGCCCGCCCTCACCCGGCAGCGCCAGCCAGCGCTGCTCGCCCAGGCCAAGCAAGGTCCCGACACCCAGCCCGGTACCCGGCCCGATCACCACCGCCGGACGGGTGGTGTCCGGGGTGCCGGCGCACACATTGCGCACTTCATCCGGCTGCAGGCGGGTCATGCCCAGAGCCATGGCGGTGAAGTCGTTGATCAGCAGCAGGTGCTCGACCTGCAGGTTGGCGCAGAATGCCTTGCGGCTCAGGCGCCAATGGCTGTTGGTGAAACGAAACTCATCGCCGCTGACCGGCCCGGCCACCGCCAGGCACACCGCCGCCACCTCGCCCTTGGCCAGGCCCTGCGCGGCCAGGTACACGCCGATGGCCTGCTCGGGGCTGGTGTAGTCAGCCGTGGGGAACACCTGCACCGCGTGCAGCGCGTTGTCGCGCCACAACGCGAAGCGGGCATTGGTGCCGCCTATGTCACCGACCAGTGCGACCTTCATTTGAAGTTCTCCAGGGCCGAGGTGAAGGCGCTGGCGCCCTGCTCGGCCGAGCTCAGCGCCACGCGCAGGAAGCCGAACAGCTCGCGCCCGCAGCCCAGGTCATTGCCCAGCGGCGCTGCCGGCAGCTCGCGAGCGGCCAGTTCGGCCGGCTCGACGCGCACCTGCAAGGTGCCGGCCACGCCGTCCACGCGCACGATGTCGCCATCGCGCACCCGCGCCAGCGGGCCGCCATCGAACGCTTCCGGGCACACATGAATGGCCGCCGGAATCTTGCCCGAAGCCCCCGACATGCGCCCGTCGGTCACCAACGCGACCTTGAAGCCGCGGTCCTGCAGCACACCCAGGAACGGGGTCATCTTGTGCAGTTCGGGCATGCCGTTGCAGCGCGGGCCCTGGAAGCGCACCACGGCGACGAAATCGCGCTCCAGCTCGCCGGCCTTGAACGCATCGGCCAGTTCCTGCTGATCGTGGAACACCCGCGCCGGGGCTTCGACCACCTGGTGCTCGGCCGCCACCGCAGACACCTTCATCACCCCACGGCCAAGGTTGCCTTGCATCACCCGCAGGCCGCCCTCGGCGGAGAACGGGTTGGCCACCGGGCGCAGGATGCTTTCGTCAAGGCTGGCCTCAGGGCCTTCGCGCCATACCAGCCTGCCGTTGTCCAGGAACGGCTCCTGGGTATAACGGCGCAGGCCGGGCCGGCCACGGTGTTCACGTCTTCGTGCAGCAACCCGGCATCGAGCAGCTCGCGGATCAGGAAGGCCATGCCGCCCGCCGCCTGGAAGTGGTTGATGTCGGCCTTGCCGTTGGGGTACACGTGCGACAGCGTTGGCACCACCTCGGACAGGTCGGCCATGTCCTGCCAGGTCAGCTGGATGCCGGCCGCCTGGGCAATCGCCGGCATGTGCAGGGTATGGTTGGTGGAGCCGCCGGTGGCGTGCAGCGCGACGATGGAGTTGACCAGCGACTTCTCGTCGACGATCTCGCCCAGCGGCATGAAGTTGCCACTGGCCCTGGTCAGGCGCGTGACCTGCTGCGCGGCCTCGACGGTGAGCGCATCGCGCAGCGGCGTGTACGGGTTGACGAACGAGGCACCGGGCAGGTGCAGGCCCATCACTTCCATCAGCAACTGGTTGGTATTGGCCGTGCCGTAGAAGGTGCAGGTGCCGGGGCTGTGGTAGGACTTCATTTCCGACTCCAGCAGCTCTTCGCGACTGGCCTTGCCCTCGGCGTAGCGCTGGCGCACGTCGGCCTTTTCCTTGTTGGAGATACCCGAGGGCATCGGCCCGCCCGGCACGAACAGCTGGGGCAGATGGCCAAAGCGCAGCGCCCCCATCAACAGGCCCGGCACGATCTTGTCGCAGATACCCAGCAGCAGCGCCGCGTCGAACATGTTGTGCGACAGCGCAATCGCGGTGGACATGGCGATCACTTCACGGCTGGCGATGCCCAGCTCCATGCCCGGTTCACCCTGGGTGACGCCGTCGCACATGGCCGGCACCCCGCCGGCAAACTGGCCCACCGAGCCGATTTCGCGCAGCGCCTGCTTGATCTGCTGGGGGAAGTGCTCGTAGGGCTGGTGCGCCGAGAGCATGTCGTTGTAGGCCGAGACGATGGCAACGTTGGCCGCGTTCATCATGCGCAGGCTGTGCTTGTCGTCGCTGCCGCAGCCGGCCACGCCATGGGCGAAGTTGGCGCATTGCAGCTTGGCGCGCATCGGGCCGTCGCTGGCCGCCCCGCGAATCAACTGAAGGTAGCGCTCGCGGGTAGGACGGCTACGGGCGATCAGCCGTTCGGTGACCTCAAGAATGCGCGGATGCATGTACTGGACTCCAGGCTAAGGGGCAGCAACCTCTGCGGCGGTTTCCCTTACAAACGATTGCGACCTAGGCTCAAGGCAGGGGCGCGAATGTCGATGGGTAACGGCTTGGCCGGTCACTCGTTGTAGATTGAACAAAATACTGCCAGCAAAAAGGCTTGTTTTCTATTTTTTTACGAATAATCTTGTAATTCCAACAACAAAATCAGATTCAGGCTCTTTCCGGGGCTCAGACAGTCTGCCAGAGGTAGCTCCATGACATTACGTATCGCAATCAATGGTTTTGGCCGCATCGGCCGCAACATTCTTCGCGCACTGTATACCCAAGGCTACCGTCAGGACCTGCAGGTCGTCGCCATCAACGACCTGGGCGACAGCTCGATCAATGCGCACCTGCTCAAGTACGACAGCGTGCACGGGCATTCGATGCACAGGTTCACAGCGATGGCGAGAGCATCACGGTCAACGGCGACCGAATTGCCGTCAGCGCGATTCGCAACCCCGCCGAGCTGCCGTGGCAGGCGCTGGGCGTGGACGTGGTGTTCGAATGCACGGGCCTGTTCACCGAGCGCACCCGGGCCGCGGCCCATCTTACTGCCGGGGCACGCAAAGTCATCATCTCGGCCCCGGCAAGGGCGTGGACGCAACGGTGGTGTACGGGGTCAACCACGACATCCTGCGCCCCTCGCACCAGATCATCTCCAGTGCTTCGTGCACCACCAACTGCCTGGCGCCGGTGGCGCAGGTACTGCACCGCGAACTGGGCATCGAACAGGGCCTGATGACCACCATCCATGCCTACACCAACGACCAGAGCCTGACCGACGTGTACCACAGCGACCCGTACCGGGCGCGGGCGGCCACCCAGTCGATGATCCCGAGCAAGACCGGCGCAGCCGAGGCCGTGGGCCTGGTGTTGCCGGAACTGGCCGGCAAGCTGACCGGCATGGCCGTGCGGGTGCCGGTGATCAACGTGTCGCTGGTGGACCTGACCCTGAACGTGACACGCGAGGCCAGCGTGGAAGAGGTCAATGCGCTGATTAAAGAGGCCAGCCAGCACTCGAAGATCCTCGGTTACAACACCCTGCCGCTGGTGTCGTGCGACTTCAACCACAACCCGCTTTCGTCGATCTTCGACGCCAATCACACCAAGGTTGCCGGCAAGATGCTCAAGGTGATGGCCTGGTACGACAACGAATGGGGCTTTTCCAACCGCATGCTGGACAACTGCCTGGCGCTATGGGAGGCGCGATAGTCTCAAGCCGCAAGCTTCAGGCGGCAGGCAAGCAGGGGGTAAGCCTGCTTTTCCTCCTGCCGCCTGGCGCTGAAAGCTTGCCGCTGCTTTTCCCCCTTGACCAACAGCATTGATGATAAGCATTATCATTCGCTGAAATCCCGGTCAGGTATCGCTGTGAGTCAGTCCCACTTCAACGCCGTCTTCCTCGCCCAGCGGGTCACCCTGCTACGCACCCTGCAGCGCATGGTCGACAACCCCAGCACCGCCGAAGACCTGCTTCAGGAAACCTACCTGCGCGTCACCCGCGCCCTGGGCGAACGCCCCATCGAGCACCTCGAACCCTTCGTGTTCCAGACCGCCCGCAACCTCGCCCTGGACCACCTGCGCGCCCGCCGCGTGCAAGCCCGCACCCTGCTCGACGATGTGCCCGAGGCGGTGCTGCACAACGTGGCCGCCAGCCACGGCAGCGCCGAGGACGCCACCCACGCGGAGCAGTTGCTGCGCCGCCTGAGCACCTCGCTGGGCGAGCTCAGCGCCCGCCAGCAGCGCATCTTCATCCTCAGCCGATTGCACGGCGCCAGCTATCTGGAAATCGCCGAACAACTGAAGGTGTCCGCCAGCACGGTTCAGAAGGAACTGAAACTGATCATGGCCATCTGTGTAGGCGTAGCCGATCGTCTCAATCGCGATTGAGCCTGCTTGCCTCACATGCCGATACACTTGATCATTACCTGATACACAAGCATGCCAAGGACCCTCCGTGACCGACAGTGCCCCTGACCGCCTTGCGCCGCCAGACCCGGCTGCCTGCGACAGCGCCATGGACCAGGCGCTGGACTGGCTGATACGCCTGCAATGCGCCACGCCCGAAGACACCCGGGCCTTCGAGGCCTGGCTCGAGGCCGACCCGGCCAATGCCCCGGCCTACGTGCAGGCCGAAGCCCTGTGGCACGGCGACAGCGTGCGCGCCGCCGCGCTGCAGCTGCAGCAACGCCAGCGCCCCTCACGCCTGGCCCGCCTGCGCCCGCACTGGAAGCCGCTGGCCACCGCCGCGGTGCTGCTGGTGGGTGTGTTCACGGTCGGCAACCTGCCCATGCGCCTGCAGGCCGATCACCTGACCGTGGTCGGCGAGCGCCAGCGCCTGGAACTGCAGGACGGCTCCAAGGTACTGCTCAATACCAATTCGGCGTTCTCCAGCAACATCAACGACCGCCAGCGCATCGCCCGGCTGTACCAGGGCGAAGCCTACTTCCAGGTCCCCGGCGGGCAGCAGCCCTTCGAGCTGCGCGCCGGGCCGTTGCGCGCCAGCGTGCGCGACACCGATTTCGCCGTACGCTACCTCGACGGCCAGGCGCAGGTGCGGGTGCAGCGCGGCGACGTCGACCTGCTGGGCAACAGCGACCAGCGCATCCGCCTGTCGGCCGGCGACAGCATCAGCCTCGGCCCCAACGGTTTCAGCCAGCGCGAGCGCCTGGACGGGCAAAAGGACCTGGCCTGGATCGAGGGCCGGCTGGTGTTCGAGAACTGCCCCCTGAGCCAGGTGCTGGCCGAGCTGGGGCGCTATTACCCGGGCTGGATCATCAGCACCAGCGAGCGCCTGCAGAACGTCGCCGTCACCGGCAACTACCGCCTCGACCAACCCCTCGAAGCGGTGCGTTCGCTGGCCCACATCACCTCCGCACGCCTGCAGGAGTACCCGGCGCTGGTGATTCTGAACTGAATCGGAATCTTTTTTTACGCGATGCCCCGTGGTCACACGTCTCGTTATAGCCAATGCAACTGATTCTTATTTTTGAATCGGCCGCACCTATAACATTCGCGCGACAGGGAGCGCTTTCGATGTCCAGAGGTTTCACTCGCCGGTCTACCGTCTCCACCCGCACAGCGGGCCTGCAACGTTGCACGCTGTCGCTGCTGACCCTGGCCATGCTGGCCGGCGGCGTCTGCAGCCTGCCGGCGCTGGCCGCCGAGCCCGCCCAGGCAGCCAACCCGCGCATGGGTGACTACCGCTTCGCCATTGCCCAGCAGCCGCTGGTGTCGGCGCTCAACGCGTTTACCGCCGTCACCGGCTGGCAGGTGGGGTTGTCCGCCGAGCTGGCCGAAGGTGTCGCCTCGCCAGGCGTACGCGGCTCGATGCCGCCCGAGCAGGCCCTGCGCCAGATGCTCGCCGGCACCCAGCTGAACTACCGCAAGCTCAGTGCCGGCAATGTGGTGATCGAGCGCGCCGCCTCCAACGCCATCACCCTGCAGCAGGTGACCGTCAGCGCCACCCGTACCGCGCAGGACGTGAACCAGGTGCCAAGCACGGTGAGCGTGCAGACCCGCGAGCAGCTGGACCGCAGCAACGTCAACACCATCAAGGACCTGGTGCGCTACGAGCCAGGCGTATCGGTCAGCGGCGTCGGCCAGCGCAGCGGCCTCAACGGCTACAACATCCGCGGCATCGATGGCGAGCGCGTACTGACCCAGATCGATGGCGTGTCGATCCCCGACAGCTACTTCTACGGCCCCTACGCCCAGACCCAGCGCAACTACGTCGACCCCGAGATCGTCAAGCGCGTGGAGATCCTGCGCGGCCCGGCCTCGGTGCTGTACGGCAGCAACGCCATCGGCGGCGCGGTCAGCTACTTCACCCTCGACCCGGACGACATCATCAAGCCGGGCAAGGACGTGGGCGCACGCCTCAAGGCCGGCTACAGCTCGGCCGACGAGAGCTGGCTGACCTCGGCCACCGTGGCCGGGCGCGAGGGCGACTTCGACGGCCTGCTGCACCTGAGCCAGCGCAACGGCCACGAGACCGAGTCCTACGGCAGCCACAGCGGCGATGGCCTGGCGCGCACCGAGGCCAACCCGCAGGATGCGCGCACCACCAACGTGCTGGCCAAGCTGGGCTGGAACTACGCCGACGACGCGCGGCTGGGCCTGACCTACGAGCGCTACAAGGATGATCGCGATACCAACGTGCTGAGCGCCGTTGGCGGGCCGTTCATTCCAGGTTTTCCCGCGATGAATTCCTATCGCGCACGCAGCGGCAACGACACCGTCAGCCGCGAGCGTTTCGGCCTCAACCATGAGCTTGCCCTGGACAGCCTGCTGGCCGACAACATGAAGTGGAGCCTGAACTATCAGGTCGGCAAGACCGATCAGCGCACTGACGAGCTGTATGTGGCCGGTGGGCGCGAAGTGGCGCGCGATCGCAAGACGCTCTACCAGGACCGCCAATGGATACTCGACGCCCAGTTCGACAAGGCCTTCACCCTGGGCAGCACCGAGCACCTGCTGACCTACGGCACCACACTCAAGCAGCAGAAGGTCACCGGGTCGCGCAGCGGCACCGCCACCTGCCTGAATGCCGGGGGCACTTGCGGCGCCATCGGCGATGCCAGCCCGCGCGACGCCCAGGTCAAGGTCAGCGACTTCCCGGACCCGACCATCAATACCTACAGCCTGTTCGCGCAGGACGAGATCCGCTGGAACGACTGGACCTTCCTGCCGGGTGCGCGCTATGACTACACCCAGCTCAAGCCGCACCTGACCGACGAGTTCCTGGCCACCCTGCCTACCGGGCCGACCACCACCGTCAACGACAAGCAGAAGAACTGGCACCGCGTGTCGCCCAAGTTCGGCGTGACCTATGCCTTCAACGACAACTACACCTGGTACGGCCAGTACGCCGAGGGCTTCCGCACCCCGACGGCCAAGGCACTGTACGGGCGCTTCGAGAACCTGGCCGGCAACTACGTGGTCGAGCCCAACCCCGACCTGGAGCCGGAGAAGAGCAAGGGCTACGAGACCGGCCTGCGCGGCAACTTCGACGCGGGCAACTTCGCCGTCGCGGTGTTCTACAACAAGTACCGCGACTTCATCAACGAAGACGCCCTGGTCAACGGCAAGGACGCGATGGACTTCCGTGCCGAGAACATCAAGCACGCCACCATCAAGGGCGCCGAATTCAAGGGCCGCCTGAACCTGGACCACTTCGGTGCACCGCAGGGCCTGTACACCCAGGGCTCGGTGGCCTACACCTACGGGCGCAACAACGACACCGGCGAGCCGCTCAACAGCATCAACCCGCTGACCGGCGTGGTTGGCCTGGGCTACGAGCAGGAAAGTTACGGCGGCCTGCTGAGCTGGACACTGGTCAAGCGCAAGACCCGTGTCGACGACAACCAGTTCAAGGCGCCCGATGGTGCCAGCAGCCACTTCCGTACCCCCGGCTACGGCGTTCTGGACCTGAGCGGCTTCTACAAGGTGAGCAACGACGTGACGATCAACGCAGGCATCTACAACCTGGCCGACAAGAAATACTGGCAGTGGGATGACGTTCGTGCCTACGACGGTGTCGGCGAGGCATCGGTGACCCAGCCGGCCAACATGGACCGCCTGACCATGCCGGGGCGCAACTTCGCCATCAACCTGGTGTGGGATATCTAGACGCTACGCCGGCAAGGCCGGCTCCCACAGGGAGCTGGCCTGCCGGCGAATGGCCCGCAACCTTTTTTACTATTTCCACGCCCCTCATTCGTCTAGTTACTAACGTCTAGTCACCCGCTCACCATTTCCCAAGGATGCCCCATGACCGCAACCGCCGAACGCCCTGCCCTGCGCTCGCAGCGCCTCAACCAGCTCACCCATGCGCCGCACAGCGAGCTCGATGCGCTGGTCAAGTCCCATGCCCCCTTCGACACCCGCGAAAGCTTCGCCCGTTTCGTGGTCGCCCAGTACCTGTTCCAGTCCGAACTCCAGGCGCTGTACAACGACCCGCAACTGATCGCCATCGTGCCCGACCTGGCCGAGCGCTGCCGCGCCGAACAGGCCCGCCTCGACCTCGCCGACCTCGACACCGCAGTACCGGCCGCCTTCCCCGGCGCCGTGCACAACCCGAGCCTGGGCGCCGCCATGGGCTGGATATTCGTCTCCGAAGGCTCCAAACTCGGCGCCGCGTTCCTGATCAAGCGCGCCGTCGGCCTGGGCCTGTCGGACAGCTTCGGTGCCCGTCACCTGGGCGAGCCGGCCGGTGGTCGCGCCGAGGGCTGGAAGCAGTTCACCCGCATCCTCGACGGTCTGGAGCTCAGCGCCGAAGAAGAAGCGGCCGCTGAACAAGGCGCCGTGGCTGCGTTCGAACGTTTTACCGAGTTGCTCAAACACGCCTACGCCACCGCGCCCAAGGCCGAGCTGGCCTGATGCGTGCCGGGCCGGCCAGCCGCGCTGGCAGCCGGCCCTCACCTGTGCAGTCAATGGACCCCATGACCCGCCCATCCACCTCCAAGCTGTCCCGCGTGCTGTTCGGCCTGCTTGCCTATGTAAGCCTGGGCATCGGCCTGGTGGCCATCGTGATCCCCGGCCTGCCGACCACCGAGTTCATCCTGCTCGCGGCCTGGGCTGCCACGCGCAGCTCGCCGCGCCTGAGCGCCTGGCTGGAAAACCACCGGTTGTTCGGGCCGATCCTGCACAACTGGCGCAACGGCAAGGTGATTCAGCGCCGGGCCAAGGTCAGCGCCACGCTCAGCATGCTGCTGTGCGCCGGCCTGATGCTGGTGTTCATCGGCCTGCGCTGGCCGGTAGGGCTCGCCATCGGCGGCATGGCCCTGGGCAACCTGTGGATCTGGTCGCGCCCCGAGCGCGTGCCTGCCGCCCCGCATTTGACCAATCAGCCCTGATGGTCTGCAATGGCCCACCAACGGGAGGGCCAACCATGAGTCATGTTCTCAACAGCATCGTCAGCGCCCTGGGGTTAGCCCAGGATGCGCTTGAGCACCTGCACCTGCACACTGCAGGAGCCCTGCCATCGACCTTCGAAGTCACCGAACTGGCCAGTGCCAGCATCGCCGCCACGGGCCTGGCCATTGCCGACCTGCTCGCCGGCCAGACCGGCACGCGCCCCGGGGTGCAGGTGGACCGACGTCTGAGCTCCCTGTGGTTCGCCACCAGCATTCGCCCCCAGGGCTGGAGCCTGCCGCCGCTGTGGGACGCCGTGGCAGGCGATTACCCGACCCGCGATGGCTGGATCCGCCTGCACACCAATGCCGCGCATCACCGCGCCGCTGCCGAACGGGTGCTGGGAGCGGTACACGACCGCGATCAGATGGCCCGGCGGGTTGTCGAGTGGGAGGCAGAGGCGCTGGAAACTGCCGTGGTGGCTGCGGGCGGATGTGCCGCGCAGATGCGCAGCTGGCAGCAATGGTCGGCGCACCCGCAGGGCATGGCGGTCAATGCCGAGCCGCTGATCGATCGCAAGGCTGGGCCGGCTGGCGAACTCAAGGGCTGGACCGGCACCGCGGCGCAGCCGCTCAAGGGGGTACGCGTGCTGGACCTGACGCGCATTCTTGCCGGGCCCGTTGCCAGCCGCCTGCTGGCGGGGTTCGGTGCCGACGTGTTGCGCATCGATCCGCCGGGCTGGGAGGAGCCCTCGGTGGTGGCCGAGGTGACCTTGGGCAAGCGCTGCGCGCGCCTGGACCTGCATGCTGCAGAGGACCGCGCCGTGTTCGAAGGCCTGCTGGCAGGTGCCGATATCCTCCTGCACGGCTACCGCGCCGACGCGCTGGAGCGCCTCGGCTATGGCGCCGAACAACGGCGCAGGCTCAACCCCGGGCTGATCGATGTCAGCCTCAATGCCTATGGCTGGAGCGGCCCGTGGCAGCATCGTCGCGGCTTCGACAGCCTGGTGCAGATGAGCAGCGGGATCGCTCGCGAGGGCATGCGCTGGCGTCAGGGCGAGCGGCCGGTGCCGTTGCCGGTGCAGGCCCTGGACCATGCCACCGGCTACCTGATGGCGGCTGCCGCGATCCGTGCACTGGATGAGCGGCTGCGCAGCGGCTGTGGCGGCTCGGCGCGTCTGTCGCTGGCGCGCACGGCCAAGCTGCTGGTGGACCAGGGCACGGTGATCGAGGACTTGCCGTTGGCCGGCGAAACCGAGGCAGACCTGGCCCCGGCCGTGGAGCAGACGCCGTGGGGGCCGGCCAGGCGCCTGCAGGCGCCGTTGCAGGTGCAAGGCGCGCCGCTGGTATGGGCGCGGGGGGCTTGCGAGCTGGGGTCGGCCGAGCCTCGCTGGTGACCGCCAGAGGCTCTTCGCCGGCAAGGCCGGCTCCTACAGAAGGTCGCACCAACCTGTAGGAGCCGGCCTTGCCGGCGAACGCCTCGACACCGCTCTAAAGCGTCAACCACCCCGCATACAACGCATACGCCGCCACCCCCGCCCCCACCAGCACCGCCGCGAAAATCAGTTTCTCCCACCCGGTGAACAGCGGCTGCCCCTGCTCGTGCTTGGCGCGGTAGAACAGGATCACCCCCGGCGCGTACAGCAGCGCCGACAGCAGCAGGTACTTCAGCCCCCCGGCGTAAAGCAGCCAGATCGCATACACCAGCGCCACCCCGGCCACCAGCAGGTCCTTGCGCCGCGCCCCGGGGTGGCGCTCATAGGTTTCCCCGCGCAGTGCCAGCAGAAACGCATAGGCCGCCGACCACAGGTACGGCACCAGGATCATCGATGACGCCAGGTAGATCAGGCTGGTGTAGGTGCCCGCAGAGAACAGCGTGATCAGCAGGAACAGCTGGATCATGCAGTTGGTCATCCACAGCGCATTGACCGGCACATGGTTGGCATTCTCGCGGGTCAGAAACCGCGGCATGGTCTTGTCGCGGGCGGTGGCGAACAGGATCTCGGCACACAGCAACGCCCACGACAGCAGCGCCCCCAGCAGCGACACCGCCAGCCCCAGGCTGATCAGCAGCCCGCCCCAGGGCCCGACGATATGCTCCATCACCGAGGCCAGCGACGGGTTCTGCAAGCCGGCAAGCTCCGGCTGGGTCATCACCCCCAGCGACAGCACGTTGACCAGCACCAGCAGCGCCAGCACCCCGAGAAAGCCGATCACCGTGGCCTTGCCCACGTCCGAACGCCTTTCGGCACGGGCCGAATACACGCTGGCGCCCTCGATGCCGATGAACACGAACACGGTCACCAGCATCATGTTGCGCACCTGGTCCAGCACCCCGCCGAACTTGGGGTTGCTCAGCCCCAGATGTCGCGGGTGAAGATATCGGCGCGAAACGCCACCGCCGCGATCACGATGAACATCACCAGCGGCACCACCTTGGCCACGGTGGTCACCAGGTTGATGAACGCCGCCTCCTTGATGCCGCGCAGTACCAGAAAGTGCACCGCCCACAGCAATAGCGAAGCGCAGGCGATGGCGATCGGCGTGTTGCCCTCCCCGAACACCGGAAAGTAGAAGCCCAGGGTGCTGAACAGCAGCACGAAGTAGCCCACGTTGCCCAGCCAGGCGCTGATCCAGTAGCCCCAGGCCGACGAAAAGCCCATGTACTCGCCAAACCCGGCCTTGGCATAGGCATATACACCCGAATCGAGCTCGGGCTTGCGGTTGGCCAGGGTCTGGAACACGAACGCCAGCGCCAGCATGCCGACGGCGGTGATGCCCAGCCGATCAGCACGGCGCCGACGTCGGCCCGCGCGGCCATGTTCTGCGGCAGCGAGAAGATACCGCCACCGATCATCGAGCCCACCACCAGCGCGACGAGCGCACCCAAGCGCAGTTTCTGTCCTGGTTCGGACATGCAGTTCCCCTTTTCGTCCCGCGTTGTCATGGTGCTGTTACACACTAGGCCTAAATATAAGCACAGCCCTGACGTTTATAGTGGATTGTCTTCAAAACTATAACCTTCATAACTAGTACGTCTATGCCGAGGCGAACTAAACAGTGAGTTTTGCGTACCCCATCTACTTCATCAAGCAAACAAGATCTTTTCTCGTCAAAAATTTGCTAAACCCGTAAAAGCGACTAGCTTCAAATCTCGCAGCCATTCAGAGCGAATGCTCTAGAAAAAGGCTGGAGGTGCCATTGCACAAGGCTTGCGGGGTGTCGGCGAGGCGCCGGCTGCAGCGCTTCAAGTCCTTCAACAACAATGGAATGTATCAATGAACTGACCTGAATCAGCTCTCGTCACGCTTGCTGGATTTATTCTGGCATCTCTCTTCTCCTGGAATGGAGTTATCCAATGTCAGACACTCCCGGAAAACTACGACTGGGTGCGTTAGTCGCACTTGTAGTGGGTTCCATGATCGGCGGCGGCATCTTCTCGCTGCCGCAGAACATGGCCGCCAGCGCCGATGTCGGCGCCGTGCTGATCGGCTGGGGCATCACCGCCATCGGCATGCTGACCCTGGCCTTCGTGTTCCAGACCCTGGCCAATCGCAAACCTGACCTGGACGGCGGCGTATACGCCTACGCCAAGGCCGGTTTGGCGACTACATGGGCTTTTCGTCCGCCTGGGGCTACTGGATCAGTGCCTGGCTGGGCAACGTCGGCTACTTCGTACTGCTGTTCAGCACCCTGGGCTACTTCTTCCCGATCTTCGGCGAAGGCAACACCCCGGCGGCGATCATCGGTGCCTCGATCCTGCTGTGGGCAGTGCACTTTCTGGTGCTGCGCGGCATCAAGGAAGCGGCGTTCATCAACCTGGTCACCACCGTGGCCAAGGTCGTGCCACTGGCGCTGTTCATCCTGATTGCCCTGTTCGCGTTCAAGCTGGACATCTTCACCGCCGACATCTGGGGCACGATGAACCCGGACCTGGGCAGCGTGATGAACCAGGTGCGCAACATGATGCTGGTCACCGTGTGGGTGTTCATCGGCATCGAGGGCGCCAGCATCTTCTCGGCCCGCGCCGAAAAACGCTCCGACGTGGGCAAGGCCACCGTGATCGGCTTCATCACCGTGCTGCTGTTCCTGGTACTGGTGAACGTGCTGTCGCTGGGCATCATGACCCAACCGGAACTGGCCAAGCTGCAGAACCCGTCGATGGCCGCCGTGCTCGAGCACGTGGTCGGTCACTGGGGCGCGGTGCTGATCAGCGTCGGCCTGATCGTCTCGCTGCTGGGGGCCCTGCTGTCGTGGGTACTGCTGTGCGCCGAGATCATGTTCGCCGCAGCCAAGGACCACACCATGCCGGAGTTCCTGCGCCGCGAGAACGCCAACCACGTGCCGGCCAACGCCCTGTGGCTGACCAACGCCATGGTGCAGATCTTCCTGGTCATCACGCTGTTCTCGGCCAGTACCTACCTGTCGCTGATCTACCTCGCCACCTCGATGATCCTGGTGCCCTACCTGTGGTCGGCGGCCTATGCGTTCCTGCTGGCACTGCGCAGCGAAACCTATGAACAGGCGCTGGCCGAACGCAAGAAAGACCTGATCATCGGCGGTATCGCACTGCTCTATGCCATCTGGCTGCTGTACGCCGGTGGCGTCAAGTACCTGCTGCTCTCGGCCCTGCTGTATGCCCCTGGCGTGGTGCTGTTCGCCAAGGCCAAGCGCGAGGTGGGCCAACCGATCTTTACCAACGTGGAGAAGCTGATCTTCGCCGCCGTAGTCATCGGCGCCCTGGTGGCGGCCTATGGCCTGTACGACGGCTTCCTGACTCTGTAACCCCCCGTATTCGCAACTTGGAGGAAATGAACCATGTCCACGGAAAAAGCTAAGTACGGCGTACATTCCGAAGCCGGCAAACTGCGCAAAGTGATGGTTTGCTCCCCAGGCCTGGCCACCAGCGCCTGACCCCGAACAACTGCGACGAACTGCTGTTCGACGACGTACTCTGGGTCGCCCAGGCCAAGCGCGACCACTTCGACTTCGTGACCAAGATGCGCGAGCGCGGCATCGAAGTGCTGGAAATGCACAACCTGCTGACCGACATCGTCGCCATGCCCGAAGCACTGGACTGGATTCTGGAGCGCAAGGTCACCGCCGACTCGGTGGGCCTGGGCCTGATCAACGAAGTGAAATCCTGGCTGCGCAGCCTGGAGCCGCGACACATCGCCGAGTACCTGATCGGCGGCGTCTCGGCCGATGACCTGCCCGACAGCTTCGGTGGCAAGACCATCCAGATGTTCCGCGACTTCCTGGGCCACTCCAGCTTCATCCTGCCGCCGCTGCCCAACACCCAGTTCACCCGCGACACCACCTGCTGGATCTACGGCGGCGTGACGCTGAACCCGATGTACTGGCCGGCGCGTCGCCAGGAGACCCTGCTGACCACCGCCATCTACAAGTTCCACCCGCAGTTCACCAATGCCGATTTCGAGATCTGGTACGGCGACCCGGACAAGGACCACGGCAACTCCACCCTCGAAGGCGGCGACGTGATGCCTATCGGCAACGGCGTGGTACTGATCGGCATGGGCGAACGCACGTCGCGTCAGGCCATCGGCCAACTGGCGCTGAACCTGTTCAAGAACAAGGCCGTGGAACGCGTGATCGTGGCCGGGCTGCCGAAGTCCCGCGCTGCGATGCACCTGGACACCGTGTTCAGCTTCTGCGACCGCGACCTGGTCACGATCTTCCCCGAAGTGGTGAACCAGATCGTCGCCTTCACCCTGCAACCCGACGAAAGCAAGCAGGGCGGCATCGACATCCGCCGCGAAGAAGCCAGCTTCCTCGATGTGGTGGCCAAGGCCCTCAAGCTGCCCAAGCTGCGCGTGGTTGAAACCGGTGGCAACAGCTTCGCCGCCGAACGCGAGCAGTGGGACGACGGCAACAACGTGGTGGCCGTGGAGCCGGGCGTGGTCATCGGCTACGACCGCAACACCTACACCAACACCCTGCTGCGCAAGGCCGGTGTCGAGGTCATCACCATCAGTGCCGGCGAACTGGGCCGCGGACGTGGGGGCGGCCACTGCATGACCTGCCCGATCGTGCGCGACCCAATCGACTACTAAAACGACCATCGTCCGGCCGCGCCCACAAGGCGCCGGCCGGGCCGATCAGCCCTTTGCGTTCTAAAAGAACAGGAGCAACATCATGGCGTTCAACATCCACAACCGCAGCCTGCTGAGCCTGGAACACCACACCCCGCGCGAGCTGCGCTACCTGCTGGACCTGTCCCGTGACCTCAAGCGTGCCAAGTACACCGGCACCGAGCAGCAGCACCTCAAGGGCAACAACATTGCGCTGATTTTCGAGAAGACCTCGACCCGCACCCGTTGCGCCTTCGAAGTGGCCGCCTATGACCAGGGCGCCAACGTCACCTACATCGACCCCAACTCCTCGCAGATCGGCCACAAGGAGAGCATGAAGGACACCGCCCGCGTGCTCGGGCGCATGTACGATGCCATCGAGTACCGTGGCTTCAAGCAGGAAGTGGTCGAGGAACTGGCCAAGTTCGCCGGCGTACCGGTGTTCAACGGCCTCACCGACGAATACCACCCCACCCAGATGATCGCCGACGTGCTGACCATGCGCGAGCATGCCGACAAGCCGATCCACGACATCAGCTACGCCTACCTGGGCGATGCGCGCAACAACATGGGCAACTCGCTGCTGCTGGTCGGCTCCAAGCTGGGCATGGACGTGCGTATCTGTGCGCCCAAGGCCCTGTGGCCGCATGACGACCTGGTGGCACGCTGCAAACAGTACGCAGAGGAAAGCGGTGCCCGCATCACCCTCACCGAAGACCCGAAAGCTGCGGTCAAGGGCGTGGACTTCATCCACACCGACGTGTGGGTATCGATGGGCGAGCCGGTCGAAGCCTGGGGCGAACGCATCAAGCAACTGCTGCCATACCAGGTCAACGCCGAGCTGATGAAGGCCACCGGCAACCCACGCACCAAGTTCATGCACTGCCTGCCGGCGTTCCACAACTCCGACACCAAGGTCGGCAAGCAGATCGCCGAGCAGTACCCGCACCTGGCCAACGGCATCGAAGTGACCGATGACGTGTTCGAGTCGCCGGCCTGCATCGCCTTCGAGCAGGCGGAAAACCGCATGCACACGATCAAGGCGATCCTGGTGTCGACCCTGGCCGACCTGTAACCCCGCCGGGAGCCGGCGCTGCCGGCTCCTGCACCCTAGAAAGGACATCATCATGCGTATCGTTGTTGCATTGGGCGGCAACGCCCTGCTGCGCCGCGGCGAGCCCCTGACCGCCGACAATCAGCGCGCCAACATCCGTATCGCCGCCGAACAGATCGCCAAGATCCACCCCGGCAACGAACTGGTCATCGCCCACGGCAACGGCCCGCAGGTCGGCCTGCTGTCGCTGCAGGCGCAATCCTACAAACCCGACGAAGCCTACCCGCTGGACGTGCTCGGTGCCGAAACCGAAGGCATGATCGGCTACATCATCGAACAGGAGCTGGGCAACCTGCTGGATTTCGAGGTGCCCTTCGCCACCCTGCTGACCCAGGTGGAAGTGGACGCCAACGACCCTGCCTTCAAGGACCCGACCAAGTTCATCGGCCCGGTCTACGGCAAGGAAGAAGCCGAGCGCCTGGCCAAGGAAAAAGGCTGGGTGGTCAAGGCCGACGGCGACAAGTTCCGCCGCGTGGTGGCCAGCCCCAAACCCAAGCGCATCTTCGAGATCCGCCCGATCAAGTGGCTGCTGGAAAAGAGCAGTATCGTGATCTGTGCCGGGGGTGGCGGCATCCCCACCATGTATGGTGAGAACGGCAAGCTGCAGGGCATCGAGGCGGTGATCGACAAGGACCTGTGCTCGTCGCTGCTGGCCGAACAGCTGGACGCCGACCTGCTGGTGATTGCCACGGACGTGAACGCGGCGTATGTCGACTTCAACAAGCCGACCCAGAAAGCCATCGCCCAGGCCCACCCGGACGAACTGGAGCGCCTGGGCTTTGCCGCAGGCTCCATGGGGCCGAAGGTACAGGCCGCTTGCGACTTTGCCCGGCACACCGGCAAAGTAGCGGTTATCGGCTCGCTGGCCGATATCGAAGACATCGTCAAGGGCACTGCCGGCACTCGGGTGAGTACGTCCAAGCCGGGTATCGACTACCGTTGATGCAGTTGGGCGGATCTGCAGGTCCGCCCGTTTCAACCTTCCAGAGGAGCCGCCATGGCCATATTCGAACCCGGTCATCTGCACATCGAGCGCCATGCGCTGAACAAGGCCGATTACAGCTACAACCTGTGCATCGACTACAAGGTTGAGCAGGATCCCAAGGAAGGCAAAGGCATGAGTTTTCGCATGCATGGCACCATCGAGGACAAGCCGATGGACGAAACCTTCTTCATGCCCAAGGACCAGGCCTTCGACTTCGCGCGGCAGGCCTCGATCATCGCGCAGAAGTACGGCATGCCCAAAACCGCCAGCATCAGCTCGCTGCACAAGATCTACGACATGATGTTCGAGGATGTGCGCGCACAGCTCGATGTGAAATCGGGCGACCCGGTCAAGCCCGAGCACCTGGGCTAGCTCACCACGACCTCATCGCGGGTCAAGCCCGCTCCCACAAAAATCACCTGCGCCTGTGGGAGCGGGCTTGACCCGCGATTCGACCGCGCAGCGGTCGCAGGGCATACTTGCCATCCCGGCAAGCCAGAACATCCCCCCATGCGTATCCACGTCAGCTTCATCGACCGCGTCGGCATCACCCAGGAAGTGCTGGCCCTGCTCGGTGCCCGCCACCTCAACCTGGACGCCGTGGAGATGGTGCCGCCCAACGTCTACATCGACGCCCCGACCCTGAGCCCCGACGTGCTCGAAGAGCTGCATGACGCGCTGTTCAACGTGCACGGCGTGCAAAGCGTGAAAGTGGTCGACATCCTCCCCGGACAGCGCCGCCACCTGCAACTCGATGCCCTGCTCGCCGCCATGAGCGACCCGGTCCTGGCCCTGGACAGCGCCGGCCACGTGCTGCTGGCCAACCCCGCATTGATCGCCCTGTGCGGCCAGGACCCGGAGGGCCGCTCGGTGGGTGAGCTGTTCGGCGACCCGCAACTGCTCGATGCGCTGATCGAACAGGGTTTCCACCTGCCCCTGCGCGAAGTCACCCTCAACGGCCAGACCCTGCTGCTCGACGCCACCCCGATCACCAACGCCGGCGCCCTGCTGACGCTGTACCAGGCCAACCGCATCGGCGAACGCCTGTCGGCCCTGCACCACGACCATGCCGAAGGCTTCGACGCGCTGCTCGGCGACTCGCCGCCCATCCGTACCCTCAAGGCCCGCGCCCTGCGTGTGGCGGCGCTGGATGCGCCGCTGCTGATCCACGGCGAGACCGGCACCGGCAAGGAACTTGTAGCCCGTGCCTGCCACGCCATCAGCAGCCGCCACAACGCACCCTTCCTGGCACTGAACTGTGCGGCGCTGCCGGAGAACCTGGCCGAGAGCGAGCTGTTCGGCTACGCCCCCGGTGCCTTCACCGGCGCGCAACGCGGCGGCAAGCCGGGGCTGATGGAACTGGCCAACCAGGGCACGGTGTTTCTCGATGAAATCGGCGAGATGTCGCCTTACCTTCAGGCCAAGCTGCTGCGGTTTCTGAGCGATGGCAGCTTTCGCCGCGTGGGCGGTGATCGCGAGGTCAAGGTCAACGTGCGCATCCTCAGCGCCACCCACCGCGACCTGGAAAAGATGGTTGCCGAAGGCAGTTTTCGCGAAGACCTGTTCTACCGCCTGAACGTGCTCAACCTGGAAGTGCCGCCGCTGCGCGAGCGTGGCCAGGACATCCTGATGCTGGCGCGTGCCTTCATGCGCCAGGCCTGCACGCAGATCCAGCGTCCGCTGTGCCGGCTGGCGCCGGGCACCTACCCGGCGTTGCTGGGCAACCGCTGGCCGGGCAACGTGCGCCAGTTGCAGAACGTGATCTTTCGCGCTGCGGCCATCTGCGAGAGCAGCCTGGTGGATATTGGTGACCTGGACATTGCCGGCACCTCGGTGGCGCGCCAAAGCGATGGTGAAGTGGCCAGCCTGGAGCAGGCCGTGGAGAACTTCGAGCGTGGCCTGCTGGAAAAGCTCTACGTCACCTACCCCTCCACCCGCCAGTTGGCCAGTCGCTTGCAGACTTCGCACACGGCTATCGCGCATCGGCTGCGCAAGTATGGCATTCCCGGAAAGGAAACCCTTCCGTAGCGAATTCGATACACCGTATCGATTTCGCTACATCGCCCGTTTGCCACTGTAATGCAAGGTTTTGATCCCTCTGCGCTTTTTCAATACTCGACAGGTGTAGCGATTTCGCTACGACCTGCATAACGAGCACCGCTGAAAAATACATAACTATTTGATTTGTAGGAATTTTTAATAAATGGCCACGAACTTGCTAAGGAGATGTCAGTTCCGGGCTGGCCTGATGGTGAGCCCTACCGCACCCCTGAGGAGTTCCCATGAGCGAGTTGCGTTTTACCGAAGATCACGAATGGCTGCGCGCCGAAGCCGACGGCAGCGTCACGGTCGGGATCACCGCCTTTGCCCAGAACGCATTGGGTGACGTGGTCTATGTGCAACTGCCGGAACTGCAAACCTACGAAGCCGGGGCCGAAGCCTCCACCGTCGAATCGGTCAAAGCCGCCAGCGGCGTGTACATGCCGCTGACCGGTGAAGTGGTGGCAGTCAACGAACAGCTGCAGGACAGCCCCGAGCTGGTCAACGAAGATCCGCTGGGCGAAGGCTGGTTCTTCCGCTTCATCCCGGCCGATGCCGGCGCCGTCGCGCAACTGCTCGACCAGGACGCCTACGACCATCTGATCAAAGCCAACGCCGACGCCTGAGGAAATCACCATGACCATCAACCTCGGCACCGCCAATCAGTTCATCGCCCGTCATATCGGCCCGCGCGACACCGACGAGCAGGCCATGCTCGCCACCCTGGGCTTCGACTCGCTGGAGGCCATGAGCGCCGCCGTGATCCCCGACAGCATCAAGGGCACCAGCGTGCTCGAGCTCGGTGACGGGCAGAGCGAAGCCGATGCCCTGGCCTCGCTCAAGGCCATCGCCGGCAAGAACCAGCTGTTCAAGAGCTTCATCGGCCAGGGCTACTACAACACCCACACCCCGGCACCGATCCTGCGCAACCTGCTGGAAAACCCGGCCTGGTACACCGCCTATACCCCCTATCAGCCCGAGATTTCCCAGGGCCGCCTGGAAGCGCTGCTGAACTTCCAGACCCTGATCAGCGACCTCACCGGCTTGCCGATCGCCAACGCCTCCCTGCTCGACGAAGCCACGGCCGCCGCCGAAGCCATGACGTTCTGCAAGCGCCTGAGCAAGAACAAGGGCAGCCACGCCTTCTTCGCCTCGGTGCATTGCCACCCGCAGACCCTCGACGTGCTGCGCACCCGTGCCGAGCCGCTGGGCATCGAGGTGGTGGTGGGCGACGAGCGCGAGCTGGGCGACGTGAGCGCCTTCTTCGGCGCCCTGCTGCAGTACCCGGCCAGCAACGGCGAGGTGTTCGACTACCGCGAACTGGTGGAGCGCCTGCACGCCGCCAACGCGCTGGTGGCGGTAGCCGCCGACCTGCTGGCGCTGACCCTGCTGACCCCGCCGGGCGAGTTCGGCGCCGACGTGGCCATCGGCAGCGCCCAGCGCTTCGGCGTGCCGCTGGGCTTCGGCGGCCCGCATGCGGCGTACTTCTCCACCCGCGATGCGTTCAAGCGCGACATGCCGGGCGCCTGGTCGGCGTGTCCATCGACCGCTTCGGCAAGACCGCCCTGCGCCTGGCCATGCAGACCCGCGAGCAGCACATCCGCCGCGAGAAGGCCACCAGCAACATCTGCACCGCCCAGGTACTGCTGGCCAACATCGCCAGCATGTACGCCGTGTACCACGGCCCGCAGGGCCTCAAGCAGATCGCCCAGCGCACCCACCAGCTGACCGCGATCCTGGCCAGCGGCCTCAAGGCACTGGGCGTGAACGTTCAGAACGCCGCGTTCTTCGACACCCTGACCCTGGCCACCGGCGGCGCGACTGCCGCGCTGCATGAACAGGCGCGCGCCCGCCAGCTCAACCTGCGCCAGATCGATGCCGAGCAGCTGGGCCTGTCGCTGGATGAAACCAGCACCCAGGCCGATGTCGAGGCCCTGTGGCAGCTGTTCGCCAATGGCCAGGCCGTACCGAACTTCGCCGCGCTGGCCACTGCCACGCCAGCACGACTGCCGGCCGCCCTGCTGCGCCAGTCGGCCATCCTCGAACACCCGGTGTTCAACCGCTACCACAGCGAAACCGAACTGATGCGCTACCTGCGCAAGCTGGCCGACAAGGACCTGGCGCTGGACCGCACCATGATCCCGCTGGGCTCGTGCACCATGAAGCTCAACGCCGCCAGCGAAATGATCCCGGTGACCTGGGCCGAGTTCGGCAACCTGCACCCCTTTGCCCCCGCCGAGCAGAGCCAGGGCTACCAGCAACTGACCGACGAGCTGGAGGCCATGCTGTGCGCCGCCACTGGCTATGACGCCGTGTCGTTGCAGCCCAACGCCGGTTCGCAGGGCGAGTACGCCGGCCTGCTGGCGATCCGCGCCTACCACCAGAGCCGGGGCGATGCCCGCCGCGATATCTGCCTGATTCCCTCGTCGGCCCACGGCACCAACCCGGCCACCGCACACATGGCCGGCATGCGCGTGGTGGTCACTGCGTGCGATGCCCGTGGCAACGTCGACATCGACGACCTGCGCGCCAAGGCCATCGAGCACCGCGACCAGTTGGCCGCGCTGATGATCACCTACCCGTCCACCCACGGTGTGTTCGAGGAGGCCATCGGCGAGATCTGCGCGATCATCCACGACAACGGCGGCCAGGTGTACATCGACGGCGCCAACATGAACGCGATGGTCGGCCTGTGCGCCCCGGGCAAGTTCGGCGGCGACGTGTCCCACCTGAACCTGCACAAGACCTTCTGCATCCCCCACGGCGGTGGCGGCCCGGGCGTCGGCCCGATCGGCGTCAAGGCGCACCTGGCGCCGTTCCTGCCGGGCCATGCGCACCTGCACAACCCCCAGGGCGCGGTATGCGCGGCGCCGTTCGGCAGTGCCAGCATCCTGCCGATCACCTGGATGTACATCCGCATGATGGGCGGCGCCGGGCTCAAGCGTGCGTCGCAGATGGCGATCCTGAATGCCAACTACATCGCCCGCGCCTGGAAGAGCACTATCCTGTGTTGTACACCGGCGGCAATGGCCTGGTGGCGCACGAGTGCATCCTGGACCTGCGCCCGCTCAAGGACAGCAGCGGCATCAGCGTCGACGACGTGGCCAAGCGCCTGATCGACTTCGGCTTCCATGCCCCGACCATGTCGTTCCCGGTGGCCGGCACGTTGATGATCGAGCCGACCGAGAGCGAGGCCAAGGAGGAACTGGACCGCTTCTGCAACGCCATGATCTGTATTCGCGAAGAGATTCGCGCAGTGGAGAACGGCAGCCTGGACAAGGACGACAACCCGCTGAAGAACGCCCCGCACACCGCGGCCGAGCTGGCCGGCGAATGGCCCCACGGCTATAGCCGCCAGCAGGCGGTGTACCCGCTGCCATCGCTGGTGGAGGCCAAGTACTGGCCACCCGTGGGGCGTGTCGACAACGTGTTCGGCGACCGCAACCTGATCTGCGCCTGCCCGTCGATCGAAAGCTATCAGGACGCCTGAGGGCCTCTTCGCCGGCAAGGCCGGCTCCTGCAGAGCCCGCGCGCATCTGTAGGGGCCGGCCTTGCCGGCGAAGCTTTTCAACCTGCACGAGGGTACGACCATGTCACTCAGCGTCTTCGACCTGTTCAAGATCGGCATCGGCCCCTCCAGCTCCCATACCGTCGGGCCGATGCGCGCAGCCGCGCGTTTTGCCGAGGGCCTGCGCCGCGACGACCTGCTGGCCAGTACCGCCAGCGTCAAGGTCGAGCTGTACGGCTCGCTCGGCGCCACCGGCAAGGGCCACGGCAGCGACAAGGCGGTGCTGCTGGGGCTTGAGGGCGAACACCCCGACAGCGTCGACACCGACACCATCGCAGCGCGCCTGCAGGCGATCCGCAGCAGCGGGCAGCTCTACCTGCTGGGCGAGCACGCCATCGAGTTCAACGAAAAACAGCACCTGGCGATGATCCGCAAGCCGCTGGCCTTTCACCCCAACGGCATGATCTTTCGTGCCTTCGACGCCGCCGGCCTGCAGGTACGCAGCCGCGAGTACTACTCGGTGGGCGGCGGTTTCGTGGTCGACGAAGGCGCCGCCGGGGCCGATCGTATCGTCGAGGACAGCACCACACTGCCCTACCCGTTCAAGACGGCCCGGGAACTGCTTGGCCACTGCACCACGCATCACCTGAGCATCAGCCAGGTGATGCTGGCCAACGAATCGGCCTGGCGCCCCGAGGCCGAGACCCGCAGCGGCCTGCTGCACATCTGGCAAGTGATGCAGGACTGCGTGGCTGCAGGCTGTCGCAACGAGGGCATTCTGCCCGGCGGGCTCAAGGTCAAGCGCCGCGCGGCGGCCCTGCACCGCCAGCTGTGCGCCAACCCCGAGGCGAGCCTGCGCGATGCGCTGTCGGTACTCGACTGGGTCAACCTCTATGCCCTGGCGGTCAACGAAGAGAATGCCTCCGGCGGTCGCGTGGTCACCGCCCCCACCAATGGCGCTGCCGGCATCGTGCCGGCGGTGCTGCACTACTACATGCGCTTCATCGGGGGTGCCAGCGAAGACGGCGTGGTGCGCTTTCTGCTCACCGCCGCTGCCATCGGCATCCTGTACAAGGAAAACGCCTCGATCTCGGGGGCCGAAGTGGGCTGCTAGGGTGAGGTCGGGGTGGCCTGTTCGATGGCAGCCGGGGCCCTGTGCGAGGTGCTGGGCGGCAGCGTGCAACAGGTCGAGAACGCCGCCGAAATCGGCATGGAACACAACCTGGGCCTGACCTGCGACCCGATTGGCGGGCTGGTCCAGGTGCCCTGCATCGAACGCAATGCCATGGGCTCGGTCAAGGCGATCAACGCGGTGCGCATGGCCTTGCGCGGCGACGGGCAGCACTTCGTCTCGCTCGACAAGGTGATCCGCACCATGCGCCAGACCGGCGCCGACATGAAAAGCAAATACAAGGAGACCGCCCGCGGCGGTCTGGCCGTCAACATCATCGAGTGCTGACAACCTCAAGCCTCTAGAAGGAGTCATCAATGTCCACCGACACACTGCTGCAAACACCGCTTCATGCCCTGCATCTGGAACTGGGCGCGCGCATGGTGCCGTTCGCCGGCTACGACATGCCCGTGCAGTACCCGCTGGGGGTGCTCAAGGAGCACCTGCACACCCGCGAACAGGCCGGCCTGTTCGACGTGTCGCACATGGGCCAGATCCGCCTGGTGGGCGCCGATGCCGCCAAGGCCCTGGAAACCCTGGTGCCGGTCGACATCATCGATTTGCCGGTGGGCATGCAGCGTTACGCGATGTTCACCAACGAACAGGGCGGCATCCTCGACGACCTGATGGTGGCCAATCTGGGCAACGACGAACTGTTCCTGGTGGTCAACGCCGCCTGCAAGGACCAGGACCTGGCCCACCTGCGCCAGCACATCGGCACGCTGTGCCAGGTGCAGCCGCTGTTCGAAGAGCGCGCCCTGCTGGCCCTGCAGGGCCCGGCGGCGGTCAAGGTGCTGCAGCGCCTGGCCCCCGAGGTGGCGGACATGACCTTCATGCAGTTCAAGCCCGTGGTGTTGCTGGGCGTGGACTGCTACGTGAGCCGTTCGGGCTACACCGGCGAAGACGGCTTCGAGATCAGTGTGCCCAGCGCCAGCGCCGAAGGCCTGGCCCGTCACCTGCTGGCCGAGCCGGAAGTGGCCGCCATCGGCCTGGGCGCGCGCGACTCGCTGCGCCTGGAAGCCGGCCTGTGCCTGTACGGGCATGACATGAATGCCGACACCACGCCGATCGAGGCAAGCCTGCTGTGGGCCATCTCCAAGGTACGCCGTGCCGATGGCTCGCGGGCGGGAGGCTTTCCCGGCGCTGCTGCGATCTTCGCCCAGCAGCACAGCGGCGTGGCGCGCAAGCGCGTCGGCCTGCTGCCGCAGGAGCGTACCCCGGTGCGCGAAGCGGCCGAGATCGTGGATGAGGCCGGCACGGTGGTCGGCAGCATCTGCAGCGGAGGCTTCGGGCCCACGCTGGGCGCGCCAGTGGCGATGGGATATGTGGACCAGGCCCATGCAGCGCTCGATACACCGCTGTGGGCCATCGTGCGCGGCAAACGGGTGGCGATGAAAGTCAGCAAGATGCCGTTCGTTGCCCAGCGCTACTATCGCGGCTGATACAGCGCAATTGAAACAAGGTGTCATGGCGCGTTCGGGATATTCGTTTTCGAACGCGTTTTACAACTTTCGAACACGCCCGACAGCGGCCCGCAAACAGCCCCGGAAATTTCCCGCCAGGCCCCGTGGTGCGGCGCTCTGCGGGACTTGTTTTTGCAATCGAAATGAGTGTAGATTCACTGCACTGTGTTTGCATGGGTCGCTATGGTTCGTGACCTGGGCAGTAGCGCCGAGTTTTGCTACAACCCGTTCGACGTCTCTTACTTTCCTGCAACCCAGCCCAGTACTCTTTCAATGAAAGAAACTGTTACTAATTCTAAGTTTCAAAGGAAATAAGACAATGTCCCAACGTCAGAGCGGTACCGTCAAGTGGTTTAACGACGAGAAAGGTTTTGGTTTCATCACTCCAGAAAGCGGTCCGGATCTGTTCGTACACTTCCGCGCTATTCAGGGCAACGGCTTCAAGAGCCTGAAAGAAGGCCAGAAAGTGACCTTCGTTGCTGTGCAGGGCCAAAAAGGCATGCAAGCCGACGAAGTTCAAGCCGAAGCCTGATCTTCATCAACGAAAGAGCCCCTGCTGGCAACAGCAGGGGCTTTTTTGTGCGCGCAATTCCGTAGAATGGGCGCTTTGTCACCCGGAGCCTGAGCGCATGCCCAAGCAACTTCTTCAACCACAGGGCGAGTTCCCCGTGGTCGGCCTGGGCCGTCGCCTGGCCGCGATGTTCTATGACTTCCTGTTGTGCACCGCCCTGCTGATGGTGACCACGCTGGTGTACAAGATGGTGCAGATGGCGATCATCGGCGAGACGCGCATGCGCGCGCTGACCGAGGCGGGGGCGCTGGATGGCGATCCATTGCTGTCGACCGTTCTGCTGTTCATGCTGTTCGGCTTCTTCGCCAAGTTCTGGACCCACGGCGGCCAGACCCTTGGCATGCAGGTATGGGGCATCCGCGTGCAGAATGCCGACGGCAGTGCCATCAGCCTGTGGCAGGCACTGCTGCGCTTTGTGGTGTCGATTGCGTCGTGGCTGTGCCTGGGCCTGGGGTTTCTGTGGTCGCTGGTGGACAAGAAAAAACGCGCCTGGCATGACATGTACTCGGAAACCCAGCTGGTGCGGATTCCCAAGCGCAAGAAGTAGAACCGCAGCGCCCCGTTCGCCGGCACCGGCAACCAATGAAAAAGCCGACCCTGAGGTCGGCTTTTTGTTGGCCAGGGTAATCGCTACCCCGCCCTGCGTAGCAACCACACCCCCGCCAGCGCACAGATTGCCGCCGGGATCACCACCGCCAGCAGCGGCGGGAAGCCGAACACCTGGCTCGAAGGGCCCAGCAGGTCCTGGGCGATGCGGAACACGAAGCCCACCAGCACCCCGGTGAACACCCGCTGGCCCAGCGTCACCGAACGCAGCGGGCCGAAGATGAACGACACCGCCATCAGGACCAGCGCCGCCGTGACCACCGGTTGCAGCACCTTGGTCCAGAACGCCAGCCAGTAGCGCGCGTTGTTCAGGCCCTGGTCGGAGAGGTAGTGAATGTAGTCCCACAGCCCGCTGATCGACAGCGACTCGGGCGCCAGTACCACGGTGCTGAGCAGCTCGGGGGTCAGGGCGACGTCCCAGCGCTCCTCGGCATTGTGGATGACTTCGGTGTGGTCCCCACGGAAGTGCGTGGTGGTCACGTCGGTCAGTTCCCAGTGGCCCTGGGTGTATTGCGCCCTGCGCGCAAAGCTGGAGGTCTGCATGTGACGCTCGTTGTCGAAGCGATAACGCGTCACGCCCAGCAACAGCCCATTGGGCTGCACGGTGTTGATGTGCACGAACTCTTCGCCCTGACGGTGCCACAGGCCGCGCTTGGAGCTTTGCGCCTCACCGCCACCCTGCGCCAGCGAACGGTCGGCCTGGGCCTTGTTCTCGGTCACGGGTGCCAGGTACTCGCCCATCAGCACGCCGATCAGCATCAGTACCAGCATCGGCTTCATGACCGCCCACACGATGCGCCCGATGGACACGCCGGCAGCGCGCATGATGGTCAGTTCGCTGCTGCTGGCCAGGCTGCCCAGGCCGATCAGGCAGCCGATCAGCGCGGCCATCGGCAGCATGTCGTAGAGGCGCCGTGGCGCGGTCAACAGCACGTAGTTGCCCGCGTCCCACAAGGTGTAGGTATCGCTGATGTCGCCCATCTCGTCGATGAAGGCGAACAGCGACGCCAGGCCGAGGATGATCCCCAGCACGGCGATGATGGCCATGAACACGCTCTGGCCGATGTAGCGATCGAGTTTAGCCACGGGCCACCTCCGCACGACGGCTGGCGCGCTTGAGGCGCAGCGGTTCCCAGAACATCAGGCCCAGGCCGATCAGCAGGAACAGCCCATGCACCGGCCACAGGCCCAGGCCGATCGGCAACTTGCCTTTCTCCAGGGCGCCGCGGGCGGCAATCAGAATCGTCAGGTAAGCCATATACAGAAGGATCGCCGGCAGCAGCTTGAGGAAACGGCCCTGGCGCGGGTTGACCCGCGACAGCGGCACCGCCATCAGGGTCACGATGAACACCAGCAGCGGCAGCGACAGGCGCCACTGCAGTTCGGCACGCTCGCGCAGCCCGGTACTGCCGATCAGTTCGGACGTCGGGATGGCCTCGCGCTCGGTGACTTCCTGGCTGACCTCCGGCTTGGGCAGCAGCACACCGTAGGTGTCGTACTTGATGGCGCGGTAATCGGCCTGGCCCGGGTTGCCGTCGTAGCGGTAGCCGTTTTCAAGGATCAGGTAGCGGTTGCCGTCGGCCTGCACTTCCTGACGGCCCTTTTCGGCCACCAGCACGGAGATGCCACGGTCCTTGCTCTTGTCCTGGGACAGTCGCTTCTCGGAAATGAACACGCCGGCCAGCTTTGAACGGTCATCCGACAGCTGCTCGGTGTAGGTGACCCGCGAACCGTCGCGCAGGTTCTGGAAGCGGCCCGGCACCAGGGTGTCGAACTCGGTCAGCGCATCCTGCTGGTTGATGATCTGCGATACCTGGGTCACGCCCTGGGGCGCCAGGCTCAGGCTCAGCCAGGCTACCAGCACCGCGATCAGTGCCGCCGGCATCAGCGTCATGCCCAGCAGGCGCTGCTGGCTCATGCCGGTTGCCGAGAGCACGGTCATCTCGCTTTCCAGGTACAGTCGGCCGTAGGCCAGCAGGATGCCCAGAAACAGGCCCAGCGGCAGGATCAGTTGCAGAAAGCCCGGCAGGCGGTAGCCCATGATCAGGAACAGTACGCCCGGATCGAGCATGCCCTGGGCCGCCTGGGCCAGGTATTTGATGAAGCGCCCGCTCATGATGATGACCAGCAGCACAGCGCTGACGGCACTCAAGGTCACCAGGACCTCGCGGGACAGATAACGGAAGACGATCAAACCAGACACTCCTGGGTTGTCAGGCTCGGACAGCCGAACAAGGGAAAACGTTGCAACCAAGATAGTCGCCCGCCCGCCAAAGGCGAACCCGGACAAAAGTGCGCGCATTATCCTGTGAATGGCCGTGCCTGTCACTTGGCGCCGTGCAAAGCTTCATCTCGGGGTTGTCAGCGCGCCCGCCGCAGGCTCAAACTGGCGCTTTCTGACTGGCCCGCCACGGCGCGCCAGGCCGCTTCGAGCGCCTGCACCGCCAGCGCGCACTGACAGTTCATTCGGGGACCCTGACATGGAATTGGTTGTAAAAAGCGTAGCCGCAGCATCCTTGAAAACCGCCACCCTGGTACTGAGCGTGGGTGAAGGCCGCACACTGGGCGCTACCGCCAAGGCCGTGGACGACGCCAGCAACGGCGCCCTGAGCGCAGTGCTCAAGCGCGGCGACCTGGCCGGCAAGGTCGGCCAGACCCTGCTGCTGCAAGGCCTGGCCGGGGTCAAGGCCGAGCGCGTGTTGCTGGTGGGGACCGGCAAGGACGCCCTTGCCGACCGCGCCTGGCGCAAGCTGGCGGGCAGCGTGCTAAACGTGCTCAAGGGCCTGGCTGGCAGCGATGCGGTGCTGGCACTGGACGACGTTGCCGTGACCGGCCGCGATGCCAACTACGGCAAGGTACGCCTGCTGGCCGAGAGCCTGCTCGATGGTCAATATGTATTCGATCATTACAAGAGCAAGAAGGCCGAGCCGATCGCCCTGAAGAAGATCACCCTGCTCAGCGACAAGGCCGGCCTGGCCGAGGTGGAGCGCGCCGTCAAGCACGCCACCGCGATCGCCAACGGCATGGGCTTTACCCGCGACCTGGGCAACCTGCCGCCGAACATCTGCCACCCAAGCTACCTGGCCGAACAGGCCAAGGCGCTGGGCAAGGAGTTCAAGGGCCTCAAGGTCGAGGTGCTGGACGAGAAGAAGATCAAGGACCTGGGCATGGGCGCGTTCTACGCCGTGGGCCAGGGCAGCGATCAGCCGCCACGCCTGATCGTGCTCAGCTACCAGGGCGCCGCCAAGAAGAGCGAGAAGCCTTACGTACTGGTGGGCAAGGGCATCACCTTCGACACCGGCGGCATCAGCCTCAAGCCCGGTGCCGGCATGGATGAAATGAAGTACGACATGGGCGGTGCAGCCAGCGTGTTCGGCACCCTGCGTGCCGTGCTCGAACTCAAGCTGCCGATCAACCTGGTGTGTGTACTGGCCTGTGCCGAGAACATGCCCAGCGGTGGCGCCAGCCGTCCGGGCGACATCGTCACCACCATGAGCGGGCAGACCGTCGAAATCCTCAACACCGACGCCGAAGGCCGCCTGGTGCTGTGCGACGCACTGACCTACGTGGAGCGCTTCAAGCCGCAGGCAGTGATCGACATCGCCACCCTGACCGGCGCCTGCATCGTCGCCCTGGGCAGCCATACCTCGGGCCTGATGGGCAACGACGACGAACTGATCGGCCAACTGCTGGACGCCGGCAAGCGTGCCGACGACCGCGCCTGGCAACTGCCGCTGTTCGACGAATACCAGGAGCAGCTCGACAGCCCGTTCGCCGACATCGCCAACATCGGCGGCCCGAAGGCGGGCAGCATTACCGCCGGCTGCTTCCTGTCGCGCTTTGCCAAGGCCTACCACTGGGCCCACCTGGACATCGCCGGCACGGCCTGGACCAGCGGCGGCAAGGACAAGGGCGCCACTGGCCGCCCGGTACCGCTGCTGACCCAATACCTGCTCGACCGCGCCAACGCCTGAGGCGCCGTCCACCGGCCGCGCTGCAAGGCGTAGCCGGTGGGCCACCCCACCATGAGCAAAGTCGACTTCTATATCCTGCCCAGCCCCGCGCCTGCCGCGCGGCTGGATTTCGCCTGCAAGCTGTGCGAAAAGGCCTGGCGCCTTGGGCACCGCGTGTACCTCAACTGCAGCGATGCGGCCCAGCGCGACGAGCTGGATGCGCGGCTGTGGGCGTTCAAGGGCGAGGCCTTCGTGCCCCACAGCGCGCTCGAGGACGACCCGCACGGCGCGGTGGCGCTGGGGGTCGGTGACGACCCGGGCGATCATCAGGACCTGCTGGTCAATCTCGACCTGAAGGTACCCGGTTTTGCCGCACGCTTTGCCCGCATTGCCGAGATCGTGGTGGAGGAGCCGGCCATTCGTGCGGCGGCGCGGGAGAGTTTCCGTTTCTACCGTGAACAGGGCTATGCTCTGCAAGACCACCGTTTACAGCGACTCTGATGATGGACAAACCTGCCCCCATGCCAAAACCTGCGCATTTGCTGGACGATCTGGAGTCGATTCGCCAGTTGCTGGGTGACGATGCCCTGGAACCGCCACTGCTGACCGAGACCGTCGAGGAGCAGATACCGTTGCTGCTCGAGCCGGCCGAACCGGCAGCGCGGGCCCCGGTGGCTGCCGAGCCGGCTGCCGAGCCCGACCCGCAGGCGCGCCGCCAGGACACCCTGCTGCACCTGGACAGCGAACTGCGCGCGGCGGCGCAGTTGATCATGCAGGATGTGATCAAGGACTTTACCCCGCATATCGAGAACGAGATCAAGCGGCGCCTGGATGCCCGCCTGGAGCGGTTGTTGAACTCACGCTCGTAATCAAAAACGGGGGGCGAGCCTTTGGCTCGCTTCGCCGGCGAGGCCGGCTCCTACGTGAAGAATTCCCCACAGTTTTTTGCCCCACTCCCGCACCTCACGCTACGCCCCGGCCCTTATCCCCGCTATACTTCTCGGCTTTCCTGAATAAATGCCATAGGGTCCCGCCGCGCATGGATAAGACCTACCAGCCGCACGCCATTGAAACTTCCTGGTACAACACCTGGGAGTCAGAGAATTATTTCGCCCCGCAAGGCGCGGGCGATTCGTACACCATCATGATCCCGCCGCCGAACGTGACCGGCAGCCTGCACATGGGTCACGGCTTCAACAACGCGATCATGGACGCCCTGATCCGTTTTCGCCGCATGCAGGGTCGCAACACCCTGTGGCAACCAGGCACCGACCACGCCGGCATCGCCACGCAGATGCTGGTGGAGCGTCAACTGGAGGCCAAGGGCCAGAACCGTCACGACCTGGGCCGCGACAAATTCCTCGAGAAAGTCTGGGAATGGAAGGATCAGTCCGGTGGCAACATCAGCCGCCAGATCCGCCGCCTGGGCTCGTCGGTAGACTGGAGCCGCGAGCGCTTCACCATGGACGACGGCCTGTCCGAAGCGGTCAAGGAAGCCTTCGTGCGCCTGCATGAAGACGGCCTGATCTACCGCGGCAAGCGCCTGGTCAACTGGGACACCAAGCTGCACACGGCGATCTCCGACCTCGAAGTGGAAAGCCACGACGAGAAAGGCCATCTGTGGAACCTGCGCTACCCGCTGGCCGACGGTGCCACCACGGCCGACGGCAAGGACCACCTGGTGGTCGCCACCACCCGTCCGGAAACCCTGCTCGGCGACGCCGCCGTGGCCGTCAACCCGAACGACGAGCGCTACCAGGCGCTGATCGGCAAGTTCGTCAAGCTGCCGCTGGTCGGTCGCCTGATCCCGATCATCGCCGATGACTACTGCGACCCCGAATTCGGCACCGGCTGCGTGAAGATCACCCCGGCCCACGACTTCAACGACTACGAAGTCGGCAAGCGCCACAACCTGCCGCTGCTCAACATCTTCGACAAGAACGCCGCGGTGCTGCCGGCAGCCCAGGTGTTCAACCTCGACGGCAGCCTGAACGAAAGCCTGGACGCCAGCCTGCCTGCCGCCTACGCCGGCCTCGACCGCTTCGTGGCGCGCAAGCAGATCGTTGCCGACCTGGATGCCGCAGGCCTACTGGTCAGCGTCGACGACCACGCCTTGAAAGTGCCCAAGGGCGACCGCTCCGGCACCATCATCGAGCCATGGCTGACCGACCAGTGGTACGTGTCGACCAAGCCGCTGGCCGAGCCTGCGATCGCCGCTGTCGAAGACGGCCGCATCCAGTTCGTGCCCAAGCAGTACGAGAACATGTACTTCTCCTGGATGCGCGACATCCAGGACTGGTGCATCAGCCGCCAGCTGTGGTGGGGCCACCGCATTCCGGCCTGGTACGACGTGTCGGGCAAGGTCTATGTGGGGCGCAGCGAAGAAGAAGTGCGCGCCAAGCACCAGCTGGGCGACGACGTGGTCCTGAACCAGGACAACGACGTGCTCGACACCTGGTTCAGCTCGGGCCTGTGGACCTTCTCCACCCTGGGCTGGCCGCAGCAGACCGAATTCCTCAAGACCTTCCACTCCACCGACGTGCTGGTGACCGGTTTCGACATCATCTTCTTCTGGGTTGCCCGGATGATCATGTTGACCATGCATCTGGTGAAGAACGAGGACGGTACCCCGCAAGTGCCGTTCAAGACCGTGTACGTGCATGGTCTGGTTCGTGATGGCCAGGGCCAGAAGATGTCCAAGTCCAAGGGCAACGTGCTCGACCCGCTGGACATCGTCGACGGCATCACCCTGGACGCGCTGCTGGAGAAACGCACCAGCGGCCTGATGCAGCCCAAGCTGGCCGACAAGATCGCCAAGCAGACCAAGGCCGAGTTCCCCGAAGGCATCGCCAGCTACGGCACCGATGCCCTGCGCTTCACCTTCTGCTCGCTGGCGTCCACCGGTCGCGACATCAAGTTCGACATGGGCCGCGTCGAAGGCTATCGCAACTTCTGCAACAAGATCTGGAACGCCGCGCGCTACGTGCTGGACAAGGGCGAGGACTGCGGCCAGAACGGCGAGGCCTACGAGCTGTCGCTGGCCGACCGCTGGATCATCTCGCAGCTGCAGCGCACCGAAGCCGAAGTGACCCGCCAGCTGGACCAGTTCCGCTTCGACCTGGCCGCCCAGGCGCTGTACGAGTTCATCTGGAACCAGTACTGCGACTGGTACCTGGAGCTGTCCAAGCCGGTACTGTGGGACGAGAACGCACCGGTCGAACGCCAGCGCGGCACCCGCCGCACCCTGGTCCGCGTGCTGGAAGTGGCGCTGCGCCTGGCGCATCCGTTCATGCCGTTCATCACCGAGGAAATCTGGCAGCGCCTGGCGCCACTGGCCGGTATCGAAGGCAAGACCATCATGCTGCAGCCGTGGCCGGTGGCCAACGAAAGCCGCATCGATGAAGCGGCCGAAGGCGATATCGAGTGGCTCAAGGAACTGATGCTGGGCGTGCGCAACATCCGTGGCGAAATGAACATCGGCCCGGGCAAGCCATTGCAGCTGTTCCTCAAGAACGCCAGTGCCGAAGACGTGCGTCGCCTGCAGGAAAACGAGGCACTGCTCAAGAAGCTGGCCAAGATCGAATCCTTCACCGTGCTGGGCGAGCAGGACGAAGCGCCGCTGAGCGCCACCGCCCTGGTCGGTGACCTGCAGGTGCTGGTGCCGATGGCCGGGCTGATCGACAAGGATGCCGAGCTGGCGCGTCTGAACAAGGAAATCCAGCGCCTGCAAGGCGAAGTGCAGCGGGTGGGCGGCAAGCTGTCCAACCCGGCGTTCGTCGACAAGGCGCCGCCTGCGGTGATCGACAAGGAGCGCGCCAAGCTGGCCGAGGCCGAACAGGCCCTGGCCAACTTCACCGAGCAGCATGCGCGGATTGCCGCCTTGTAATAGCGCTGATCACAGCGACGCCATCGCGGGTCAAGCCCGCTCCCACAAGGAACTGTGCATGCAGCCCCTGTGGGAGCGGGCTTGACCCGCGATGCTTTCCACCGGACACAAACATGACCACACCCAACAAACCCACCCTGCACCCGCGCAACCGCCACCAGGGTCGCTACGACTTCCCGCAACTGATCAAGAGCAGCCCGGAGCTGGGCCGCTTCATGATCACCAACCCCCACGGCAAGCCGAGCATCGATTTCGCCGACCCCGAGGCAGTGCGCGTGTTCAACCGCGCCCTGCTCAAGGCCCAGTACGGCATCCAGCACTGGGACATCCCGGCCGACTACCTGTGCCCGCCCATACCCGGCCGCGCCGACTACCTGCATGGCCTGGCCGACCTGCTGGCCACCGACAACGATGGCGAGATTCCGCGGGGTGCGATGATCCAGGCACTGGATGTGGGGGTCGGGGCCAACTGCATCTATCCGCTGCTGGGTCACGTCGACTACCGCTGGCGCTTCCTGGGCTCGGACATCGACCCGGTGGCCCTGGGCGCCGCCAAGGCCATCGTGCAGGCCAACGGCCTGGGCAAGGTCATCAGCCTGCGCCAGCAGGGCAATGCGCGGCAGATCCTCGCCGGCCTGCTCAAGAGCGACGAACGCTTCGACGTCACCCTGTGCAACCCGCCTTCCACGCCTCGCGTGACGAAGCCACCCGTGGCAGCCAGCGCAAATGGCGGGCGCTGGGCAAGGCCGACCCCAAGCGCAAGCTGCCGGTACTGAACTTTGGTGGGCAGAACAACGAGCTGTGGTGCGAAGGCGGTGAAATCCGCTTTGTCAGCCAGCTGGTGAATGAAAGCGTGGCCCTGGGCCAGCAGGTGCTGTGGTTCAGCAGCCTGGTGTCGAAGGCATCGAACCTGCCGGGTATCGAGGCGGCCCTGAACAAGGCCGGCGCAGTAGAGCACCGCGTGCTGGAGATGGGCCAGGGGCAGAAGCAGAGCCGCCTGGTGGCCTGGACCTTCCAGACACCTCAGGCGCGCGCAGCGTGGCGCCAGCTGCGCTGGACGAAACCCGCCCCCTAGGGGCATGCGTAGCACCCACAAAAAAACCGCGCCTGGCTCGCACCGGACGCGGTTTTCAGAAGCTGTTTACAATTACTTGTTTACAGCGTCGGTCAGCACTTTGGCTGGAACGAACTTGACGACTTTCTTGGCAGCGATTTCGATGGCGGCGCCAGTCGAAGGGTTACGACCGGTACGGGCAGGACGCTCGGTGATCTTCAGCTTGCCGATACCCGGCAGGGTGATTTCGCTGCCATTTTCCAGTTGATCAGCAACGATCTGGCCCAGTTGCTCCAGAGCGTTACGCGCGGTGGTTTTCGGCGCGTCGATAGCTTCGGCGATATCGGCGATCAGTTGGTCTTTGGTCAATGCCATGGTGGTGTTCCTTCCCTATCAAATTCAGTTGGTTTGCAGAGTGCAGCGTCAGCCATCGGCCCAGACCCGCGAGTCTTCGGCGGTCCGGGGTATATCCATTGCCAATCGCGTATGTAGATACACAAAAATGCGTTTGGTTCGACGTGACATCAGCGGTCTGCCAGCAATGCGCCACACGCGGTGCGCAAGACCGGGCAAAACTACCACACGAAGCGATAAATATCCGCCTCCCACAGGCCAAATGTTCTGGTTTTTCGGGGGTTTGCAGCAAATTTCGCAAAAAATCGCACAAAAAATGAACAACCCTTGCGTCGACACACATCCATACCCTGCTCAAGCCCCGGCTGGGTTACACTTGGCCGCTTTGCAGCGCCGTATGTCGCGCCCTATTTTCAGCCGAGAATCCCATGCCGATCCGTCATTGCATCGTCCACCTGATCGACAAGAAACCCGATGGCAGCCCTGCCGTGCTGCACGCACGCGACTCGGAACTGGCCGAGTCGACCGCCATCGAGAACCTGCTGGCCGACCTCAACGACAGCTACAACGCCAAACAGGGCAAAGCCTGGGGCCTGTTCCACGCCGAGTCCGGCGCCCATCCGTTCAGCGGCTGGCTGAAGGAATACCTGGATGAAGGCAAGACCTTCACCGCCTTCAGCCGCGTGGCCGTCGAGCACCTGCAGAAGCTGATGGAAGAGTCGAACCTGTCCACCGGTGGCCACGTACTGTTCGCCCACTACCAGCAAGGCATGACCGACTACCTGGCCATTGCCCTGCTGCACCACAGCGAAGGTGTGGCGGTGAACGCCGACCTGGACGTGACCCCCTCGCGCCACCTGGACCTGGGCCAGCTGCACCTGGCTGCTCGCATCAACATCTCCGAGTGGCAGAACAACAAGCAGTCCAAGCAGTACATCTCGTTATCAAGGGCAAGAACGGCAAGAAGGTCTCGGAGTACTTCCGCGACTTCATCGGCTGCCAGGAAGGCGTCGACGGCCCGGGAGAGACCCGCACTCTGCTCAAGGCCTTCAGCGACTTCGTCGAGAGCGAGGACCTGCCCGAGGAAGCCGCCCGCGAAAAGACCCAGACCCTGGTCGAGTACGCCACCAGCCAGACCAAGGCAGGCGAGCCGGTGACCCTGAGCGAGCTGTCGGAACTGATCGACGAGGACCGCCCGCGGGCCTTCTATGACCATATCCGCAACAAGGACTACGGCCTGTCGCCGGAGATCCCGGCCGACAAGCGCACCCTGAACCAGTTCCGCCGCTTCACCGGCCGCGCCGAGGGCCTGTCGATCAGCTTCGAGGCACACCTGCTGGGCTCGAAGATCGAGTACGACGAAGAGGCCGGCACCCTGATCATCAAGGGCCTGCCCACCCAGCTCACCGATCAGCTCAAGCGTCGCAAGGACTGAGCCCCGTCCAGGAGGCCACCAGTGCCTCCTTGGCCGACTTGCGCAGCTTCTTCACCAGGCGTTCCTGGCGCAGCGCCTCGGCCTTGTCCGGCCAGGCTTCCACATACACCAGCGCCACTGCCGGGCTGGTGCTGAAGTAACGCGCACCGCGGCCGCTCTGATGCGCATTGAAACGGCGCTCGGGGTTGTCGCTGATGCCGCAGTACAACGAACCGTTGGCGGTGCGTACCAGATAGACATACCAGGGTTTGCGAGAGGTGGGGGTTTCGGTCACGGGCATCTGCGTACAGGGGTGAAGGCGACAGCTTACCCCGTCAACGCCCGGCCTGAAATGCGCGCAGGCCTTTTGCCGCCTGTTGGCGAATCTTGCCCTGTACCAGCGGTGTCCAGCCCAGCAGCAGGCCCTTGGTACCCAGCGCCTGGCGAGCCCAGCGCCACAGGTCGAAATGATCGTGATGCTCGACGATCAACCCGTCGCAGATCACGAAACGTGCCTGGATGTCGTTGACCACCACGCGACCGGTCTGGCTGAACAGGTAGGTGGCCACCCAGTGCGCAGTGGCGCTGCGCTCGTCGGCGCGCACGCTGTCGAAGGTCAGGGAGAAATCCTTGGCGCGACTGGCGAGCATGCGCCACATGTCGGCGGCGTCCTTGCCACGCAGGGTACCGAAGGCCGGGTCGCTGAACACCACCTCGGGGCTGTAGCAGGCGACCATGGCCTCGGCGTCGAGGCGCTGGAAGGCCTGGTAGAAACGTGTGATCAGCGCGATGTTGGCGTCGCTCATGGGCGCGGTCCATTACAGGGGAACGGACGTGAACGATAGGCCGAGTGATGGCTGAAAGCTACGGGTATATACGGTGCGAATGATGTGCCCCATCGCGGGTCAGGCCCGCTCCCACAGGTGCAGTGCAGACCCGCGATGGCAGCCACGCGAAGTCAGACCCGTTCGCTGACCACACCCACCTGCAACGCCCGCCCGGCCTTGAGCCCGAAACCGATCGCACCCACGCCCAGCACCGCGAAGATCCAGCCCACCGCGTCCCAGCCACCGGTCACGTCATGCACCAGGCCTACCGCGAACGGCCCCATCGAGGCCAGGGTATAGCCGATGCCCTGGGCCATGCTCGACAGGTTGGCCGCCACATGCGAGTCCTTCGACCGCAACACGATCAGGGTCAGCGCCAGGGCAAAGGTGCCGCCCTGCCCGATACCCAGTACCACCGCCCAGCCCCACAGCCCGCCTAACGGGGCATACAGGCAGCCGAACAGGCCGGCCAGGGTCAGCAGCATCACCAGCACGATGGCCAGGCGCTGGTCCTTGCCACGGGTGGCCAGCCACGGCGCGGTCAGGGCACTGGCCAGTTGCACGATCACCGAACCGGACAGCACCAGCCCGGCCTCGGTCGGGCTCAGGCCACGACCGATCAGAATCGAGGGCAGCCAGCCGAACACGATGTACGCCAGCGACGACTGCAGGCCCATGTACAGGGTCACCTGCCAGGCCAGCGGATCGCGCAGCAGCCCCCTCACCCGATAAGCCACCGCATGCTTGCCATGCCCGTGGCGCGCCTGGGGCAGCCAGAACAGCGCCGCCACCACCGCCGGAATCAGCCAGACACCCAGGCCCAGCGCCCAACTGTCGTCGAAGTGCTGGCTCAACGGCACGGTGGCGCCGGCCGCCAGGGCCGCGCCCAGGCACAGGGCCATGGTGTACACGCCGGTCAGGGCGCCGGCATGCTTGGGGAAGTCGCGCTTGACGATGCCCGGCAGCAGCACGCCAATCACGCCGATGCTGGCCCCGGCCAGGATGCTGCCGGCAAACAGCCCCACACTGCCCAGCGAGCTGCGCAGCAAGATGCCGCACGCCAGCGTGAGCAGAATGCCCAGCACCACCCGCTCGCTGCCGAAGCGACGCGCCAGGATCGGTGCCAGCGGCGCGAACAGGCCCAGGCACAGTACCGGCAGCGTGGTCAGCAGGCCGGCCTGCGAAGCACTCAGCCCCAGGCTGTCGGACACCTGCCCGAGCAACGGCGCCATGCTCGACAGCGCCGGGCGCAGGTTCAGTGCCACCAGTACCAGCCCCAGCAGCAACAGCCACGGGCGCTGCAGCACGGCGGGCGGTTGCAGCTGGGCGTCGTCGGCTTCGGCGTCGATCAGGAGTTCTTCGAGCGGCGGGTTGGGTTTGGGCATGGCTGTCTCTGCGTCAGGCTTCATTGATAAGGGTTCTGCTCAGGGCCTTGGCCCGTTCCGGGTCGCGTTGCTCGACCGCCTGCAGGATGTCGCGGTGCAGGTCGAACACGCCCTGGCAACGCGATTCGCGCATGTTGTGGTGCACGGCGCACGCCACCACGGCGGAGAAGTAGCGGTACAGCTCGCTCAATGCCGGGTTGTGTGCGGCGTCCACCAGGCGCTGGTGAAACACCAGGTCGCAGGCCACGTAGCTGTCGAGGTCGTCGTGAAAGTGCTCGGCGCTGTGCTGCAGGGCTTCATGCAGCCCCTTGAGGTCGTCGTCGGTGCGGCGCAGCGCCGCCAGCCCGATGGCCTCGGCTTCGAGGATGTGCCGGGTTTCGCGGGCCTGCTCGAGGCTGCAACGCGACAGCACCTGCACGGTGGCCAGCGGGTCGACATTGGCGCGCAGGTAGGTACCGTCGCCCTGGCGCACTTCGACCAGGCCGCTGAAGGCGAGCACGCGCATCGCTTCACGCACGGTATTGCGGCTGATGCCCAGTTCCAGGGCCAGTTCGGGCTCGGTGGGCAGGCGCTGGCCGACGGCCCAGGCGCCATCGGCGACGCGCTGGCGCAGTTGTTCGACGGCCTGCTCGACAAGGGAGCGTTTGATGAGTTGAGTCATTTGACGTGCTTACATCCAATCATCGGACGAATCTGAGGAGACGGAGAATAGCCTGTCGGGCCACGTCGATGCAATCGCCAGCTAGGCCGGCTCCCGCAGGAGCCCGCCTAGCTGGCGAAAGACAAGGCGCGATCAGTTCAAGGCGTCAAGCAGCGCCTGGTTCTGCTCGGGCGTACCGATGCTGATACGCAGGAACTGCGCGATGCGCTGCTGCTTGAAGTGGCGCACGATCACGCCCTGCTCGCGCAACTTGGCCGCCAGCGCAGCGGCATCCTGCTCGGGGTGACGGGCAAAGATGAAGTTGGCCGCCGACGGCAGCACCTGGAAACCGCGGTCGGTCAACTGCGCCACCAGCTGCTCCCGGCTGTCGATCACCTGACGGCAGGTCTGTTCGAAATACGCCTGGTCCTCGAACGCCGCCGCCGCGCCGACGATGGCCAGACGATCCAGCGGATAGGAGTTGAAGCTGTTCTTGATGCGCTCCAGCGCCTCTATCAGGTCCGGGTGGCCGACCGCCAGTCCGACCCGCAGGCCGGCCAGGGAACGCGACTTGGACAAGGTCTGGGTCACCAGCAGGTTCGGGTAGCGGTCCACCAGGCTGATGGCGGTCTGGCCGCCGAAGTCGATGTAGGCTTCGTCGACCACCACCACCGAATCCGGGTTGGCCTGCAGCATCTGCTCGACTGCCTCCAGCGCCAGCAGGCAGCCAGTGGGTGCGTTCGGGTTGGGGAAGATGATGCCGCCGTTGGCGCGCTGGTAATCCTCGACACGAATCTGGAACTGCTCGTCCAGCGCTACCGCCTCATACGGGATGCCGTACAGGCCGCAGTACACCGGGTAGAAGCTGTAGCTGATGTCGGGGAACAGCAGCGGCGCATCGTGCTGGAACAGGCCGTGGAAAATGTGCGCGAGCACTTCGTCCGAACCGTTGCCCAGGAACACCTGGCTGGCCTGCACGCCGTAGTAGCTGGCCACCGCCTGCTTGAGCCGGTCGCCATTGGGGTCCGGGTACAGGCGCAGGTTGTCGTTTAGCTCGCCGCGCATGGCCTCCAGCGCCTTTGGCGAAGGACCATAGGGGTTTTCGTTGGTGTTGAGCTTGACCAGCTTGCTCAGCTTGGGCTGCTCGCCCGGCACGTAAGGCACCAGGTCCTTGACGAAGGGGCTCCAGAATTTGCTCATGCTCAGTTGCCCTCTTTATCGACAGGGGTGTGATCGCCAAGGATGCGGTATTCGGCGCTGCGTGCGTGCGCGCTCAGGGATTCGCCACGGGCCAGCACCGACGCGGTGCGACCCAGGTCCGAAGCGCCCTGCTCGGAACAGAAGATGATCGAGGAACGCTTCTGGAAGTCGTACACCCCCAGCGGCGAGGAGAACCGTGCGGTGCCGGAGGTAGGCAGCACGTGGTTGGGGCCGGCGCAGTAGTCGCCCAGCGCTTCGCTGGTGTGGCGGCCCATGAAGATCGCACCGGCGTGGCGGATCTGCGGCAACCAGGCCTGCGGGTCGGCCACCGACAACTCCAGGTGCTCGGGGGCGATGCGGTTGGCCACCTCGATGGCCTGCTGCATGTCGCGCACGTGGATCAGTGCGCCACGGCCATTGATGGAGGTCTGGATGATCTCGGCGCGGTCCATGCCCGGCAGCAGCTTGTCGATGCTTGCGGCCACGCGGTCGAGGAACTCGGCATCGGGGCTGACCAGAATCGCCTGGGCGTCTTCGTCATGCTCGGCCTGGGAGAACAGGTCCATGGCGATCCAGTCCGGGTCGGTCTGGCCGTCGCACACCACAAGGATCTCCGACGGGCCGGCAATCATGTCGATGCCCACCTGGCCGAACACATGGCGCTTGGCGGTGGCCACGTAGATGTTGCCCGGGCCGACCACCTTGTCTACCTGCGGCACGCGCTCGGTGCCGTAGGCCAGTGCGGCAACCGCCTGGGCGCCACCGATGGTGAACACCCGGTCGACCCCGGCGATGCACGCCGCAGCCAGCACCAGCTCGTTGATTTCACCACGCGGGGTGGGTACCACCATGACCACTTCGGACACCCCGGCAACCTTGGCCGGAATCGCGTTCATCAGTACCGACGAGGGGTACGACGCCTTGCCACCCGGTACGTACAGCCCGGCGCGGTCCAGCGGCGTGACCTTCTGGCCCAGCACGGTGCCGTCGGCCTCGGTGTAGGTCCAGGAGTCCTGCTTCTGCCTTTCGTGGTAGCTGCGCACCCGGCGGGCGGCGGTTTCCAGCGCCTCGCGCTGCGCCGGGGTGATGCGGCTCAGGGCCAGCTCCAGGCGCTCGCGCCCCAGGATCAGGTCATCGATGGAGGTGGCCTGGACGCCGTCGAAACGCTGGGTGAATTCCACCAGCGCCGCGTCGCCGCGCTCGCGCACGGCCTTGATGATGTCCAGCACCCGCTGGTTGACCGCATCGTCAGACACGCTTTCCCAGCTCAGCAGATGATCCAGATGTCGGGCGAAATCCGGGTCAGCAGCGTTGAGTCGGCGAATTGCAGTGGACGTGGTCATGGCTAAGGCCTCGGTAAATGGCGGATGCTCAGGCGCCCTAAGCTACCAGTCCATCCGCGCGGGCACCCGAGAAAATTGGCTATGACGCGGATAGACGGGCGCGACAGCGAAGGTCGCGCGCAGGGGTCAGCCGCGGTGTCGCGATTCCACGGCCAGACGCAAGGCGTCGATCAGGCTCTGGATGCGTGCGTGCTGCATCTTCATCGAGGCCTTGTTGACCACCAGCCGGGAGCTGATGGTGGCGATCAGTTCCTGGGGTTCCAGGCCGTTGGCACGCAGGGTGTTGCCGGTGTCGACCACGTCGATGATCTTGTCGGCCAGGTTGATCAGCGGTGCCAGCTCCATCGAGCCGTACAGCTTGATGATGTCGACCTGACGGCCCTGCTCGGCGTAGTAGCGCTTGGCGACGTTGACGAACTTGGTGGCCACGCGCAGGCGCCCCTTGGGTTCGGCAGCGCCGATGGCACCGGCGGTCATCAGCTTGCATTGGGCAATCTGCAGGTCCAGCGGCTCGTACAGGCCCTGGCCGCCGTACTCCATCAGCACGTCCTTGCCGGCCACGCCCAGGTCGGCGGCGCCATGCTCGACGTAGGTCGGCACGTCGGTGGCACGCACGATCAGCAGGCGCACATCGTCCTGGGTGGTCGGGATGATCAGCTTGCGGCTTTTGTCCGGATTCTCGGTAGGCACGATGCCCGCCTCTGCCAGCAATGGCAGGGTGTCGTCGAGAATGCGGCCCTTGGACAGCGCGATGGTCAACATGGGAAACGTCAATCCTTAAGCGGCTTTAGCCGCCGGACCCGTGCAGGCGCCCGACGGCAATCGATTCTTGTGGCGCGTCCCTGCGCCGGGTGCAGGGCTAGCCCGGTACGCGACGGATCTTCGCGCCCAGCATCTGCAGTTTCTCTTCGATGCACTCGTAGCCACGGTCTATGTGGTAGATGCGATCGATCAGGGTGTCGCCCTCGGCGACCAGCGCCGAAATGACCAGGCTGGCCGAAGCCCGCAGGTCGGTGGCCATGACCGGAGCGCCCTTGAGGGTCTTGGTGCCGGTGACGATGGCCGTGTTGCCTTCGACCTGGATCTGCGCGCCCATGCGGTGCATCTCGTACACGTGCATGAAGCGGTTTTCGAAGATCGTCTCGATCACCGCGCCGGTGCCTTCGGCAATGGCGTTGAGGGAGATGAACTGCGCCTGCATGTCGGTAGGGAACGCCGGGTACGGGGCGGTGCGCAGGTTCACGGCTTTCGGCCGCTTGCCGTGCATGTCCAGCTCGATCCAGTCTTCACCGGTGGTGATTTCGGCACCGGCTTCCTTGAGCTTCTCCAGTACCGCCTCGAGGATGGTCGGATCGGTGTCCTTGACCTTGACGCGACCGCCGGTCACGGCAGCGGCTACCAGGTAGGTGCCGGTCTCGATACGGTCGGGCATCACGCGGTATACCGCCGAACCCAGGCGCTCGACGCCGTCGATGGTGATGGTGTCGGTACCGGCACCCTGCACCTTGGCGCCCATGGCGTTGAGGAAGTTGGCCAGGTCGACCACTTCCGGCTCGCGCGCGGCGTTCTGCAGCACGCTGCGGCCCTTGGCCAGGGCAGCGGCCATCATGATGTTCTCGGTACCGGTCACGCTGACGGTGTCGAAGAAGAAGTGCGCACCCCGCAGGCCGCCTTCAGGCGCCTTGGCCTTGATGTAGCCGCCTTCGACTTCGATCTTCGCGCCCATCGCCTCGAGGCCGCGGATGTGCAGGTCGACCGGGCGTGAGCCAATGGCGCAACCGCCAGGCAGGGCCACTTCGGCCTCGCCGAAACGGGCGACCATCGGGCCCAGCACCAGGATCGAGGCGCGCATGGTCTTCACCAGCTCATACGGCGCGACCAGGGTCTTGATGGTGCGTGGGTCGATCTCCACCGCGAGCTTCTCGTCGATCACAGGCTCGATGCCCATGCGACCGAACAGCTCGATCATGGTGGTGATGTCGTGCAGGTGCGGCAGGTTGCCGACGGTGACCGGGCCGTCGCACAGCAGGGTGGCCGCCAGAATTGGCAGCGCTGCGTTCTTTGCGCCGGAAATGCGGATTTCGCCATCGAGACGAACGCCGCCAGTGATAATCAGTTTGTCCATTGGAATCTCGCCGCCAAGTTGGCTCAGGTGCGCTCAGCCCAGGCTGCGCTGCTGAAAAATTTCATGGTTACCGCATGGATGCTGCCATCGGTGATCCACGGGTTCAGGTGAGCATAGATCTGCTGCTGACGCTTGACCGGGCTCAGGGCCGCCAATTCGTCACTGATTACGTTCAGCTGGAAGTTGCAGCCTTCGCCTTCAACTTCGACCCGGGTTCCCGGCAACTTTTCTTCAAGGAAGTTCTTAACTTCTACGGCCTGCATGCTCAACCTCAATCGGCGCCCTGTGCGCGCGGGTCGGCCATCATACAAAAAAGCCCCTCGCCTGCGAACCCCGTAAACGAGGACTCTGACAGAGGGGCCCGTCGCGCACCCGTATTTATTGACCGGCCAGCAGCTCGCCGAGCCCGTACACCTGAGCGATTTCGTGCATGCCATGGGGCATGCCGCGCACCTCGATGGTCTTGCCCGCCGCCTGCCCGTCACGGGTGAAGGCCAGCAGCAGGGACAGACCCACGCTGCTGGAAAGCTCCACCGCCGAACAGTCCAGCACCAGCGAAGGCTCGCGACTGGCAGCAATCAGGGCCCTGCCCTGCTTGCGCAGCACCGGGCCGGTGCGATAATCCAGCACACCGGACAGGCTCAGCACGCCGGGTGCGGCAAGGGTGACTGCCGCACTCATTGGGCCTGCTTCTCGGCCGCTTGCTCGGTGGTTTCCTTGGCCTTGGCCACTTCGCCGGCCCAGCCGTCGATGGTCTTGTCCAGGTCGTTGCCGTTGCGCTGCATGGCGTCGGCGAACTGGTCACGGAACAGCTTGCCGATGTTGATGCCGTTGACGATGACGTTACGCACCTTCCACTCGCCATTGAGCTTGGTCAGGGTGTAGGAAACCGGGTAGACGGCGCCGTTGTTGCCCTTGACCGTCATGTCGACGCTGGCACGGTCGTCGCCGTCCTTCTTCTCGGCGCCTACGGTGATGCCCTGGTTGTTGTATTCCAGCAGGGCGTTGCCATAGAACTGCATCAGGCTGCGCTTGAAGTTTTCCTGGAAGCGCTGCATCTGGGCCGGGGTAGCCTTGCGCGAGTACTTGACCGTCATGATGCTGCGGGAGATGCCATCGGCATCCACCACCGGTCCCAGGTTGGCGTTGAGCGCATCGTAGAACGCGCTGGGGTTGGCCTTGTACTGCTCCTTGTTCGCCTTGAGGTCGGACAGCAGTTGCGTGGTGGTGGTCTGGATCACTTCTTTGGGCGATTGCGTGGCCGCAACGGCCATCAACGGCAGGCTCGCCAGCAATACCAACAGGCCGCGTCGCAGGATGGAAATCATGGAAACTCCTTATTTAGCTTCTTTGCCAACGGTATTGAGCAAAAACTTGCCAATCAGATCTTCCAGTACCAGCGCCGACTGGGTGTCATGGATGGTTCCACCTTCCTTGAGCACCGCCTCCTCACCGCCCACGCTGATGCCGATGTACTTCTCGCCGAGCAACCCGGCGGTCAGGATCGAGGCGGTGGAATCGGTCGGCAGGTTGTCGACGCGTTTTTCCAGCTGCAACGTCACCCGACCGGTATAGGTATCGCGGTCCAGATCGATGGCCGTGACCTTGCCGATGGTTACACCGGCCATGGTCACTTTAGCTCTGACAGTCAAACCGGCGATATTGTCGAAGTAGGCGTAAAGTTTATAGGTATCGCTGCTCGGGCTGGCGGACAGGCCGCTGACGCGCAGGGCCAGCAGAAGCAGTGCCAGGATCCCGGCCAGGAGGAACAGGCCGACACCGATTTCCAGGGTGCGGTTTTGCATCAGAAATCTCCAAACATCAAGGCGGTCAGAATAAAGTCCAGACCCAGGACTGCCAGCGAGGCATAGACCACGGTCTTGGTAGTGGCACGGCTGATCCCCTCTGAAGTGGGCTCACAGTCATAGCCTTGGAATACGGCAATCCAGGTGACGACGAAGGCAAACACGAGGCTCTTGAGCACCCCGTTGAGTACATCGTCGACGAACGAAACGCTGTTCTGCATGTTCGACCAGAAGGAACCTTCATAGACTCCCAGCCAGTCCACCGCCACCCAGGACCCGCCCCAGATGCCGACCACGCTGAAGATCATCGCCAGCAGCGGCAGCGAGATGAAGCCGGCCCACAGGCGCGGTGCAACGATGTACTTGAGCGGGTCGACGCCGATCATCTCCAGGCTCGACAGCTGCTCGGTGGATTTCATGTTGCCGATTTCGGCCGTCAGCGCCGACCCGGCCCGCCCGGCGAACAGCAGCGCGGTCACCACCGGGCCCAGTTCACGCAGCAGGGTCAGGGCAACCATCTGCCCCACCGCCTGTTCCGAACCGTACTTGGTGAGGATGCTGAAGCCCTGCAGGGCCAGCACCATGCCGATGAACACGCCGGACACGACGATGATGGCCAGCGACATCACGCCGACCGAGTACAGCTGCTTGACCAGCAACTGGAACCCGCCGCCAATCCCGCCGCGCCCCACCAGGGCATGCAGCAGGAACAGGCAGGAGCGCCCCAGCACGGCCACTACGTCGATCGCGGAGCGACCAAACAGACGAATACGTTCGAGCAATGACTTTCTGCGCATCAACGCTTCCCCAACAGATCGGCGCGGTAATCAGGCGCAGGAAAATGAAAGGGCACCGGGCCATCCGGATCGCCTTTCATGAATTGGCGGATACGCGGGTTGTCCGACTCCATCAGCTCCTGCGGCGTACCCTGGCCCAGTACCTGGCCGTCCCCCACCACATACAGGTAGTCGGCAATGCTCGCGGTTTCTGCAAGATCGTGCGAAACCACGATGCTGGTGATGCCCAGCGCATCGTTGAGCAGGCGGATCAGGCGTACCAGCACGCCCATGGCGATCGGGTCCTGGCCGACGAAAGGTTCGTCGTACATGAGGATCTGCGGGTCCAGGGCAATCGCCCGGGCCAGCGCCACACGGCGCTTCATGCCGCCGGACAGTTCGTCGGGCATCAGTTCGATGGCGCCGCGCAAGCCCACGGCCTGCAGCTTCATCAGCACGATGTCACGAATCATTTCCTCGGGCAGCTGGGTATGCACCCGCAGCGGGAAGGCGACGTTCTCGAACACGTCGAGGTCGGTGAACAGTGCACCGCTCTGGAACAGCACGCCCATGTGCTTGCGCGCGTCGAACAGGTCGCTGCGCGACAGGGTCGGCAGGTTTTGCCCGGCCACCCACACCTCGCCGCTGGCAGGGCGCAGTTGCGCGCCCATCAGACGCAGCAGCGTGGTCTTGCCGCACCCGGAAGGCCCCATGATGCCGGTAACCTTGCCGCGGGGAATGCGTATGTCGACATTATTGAAGATGCTGCGCGCGCCGCGCTTGAAGGTCACGCCCTTCAATTCGACCGCGTAGGCGTTATCAACGCTCATCTAAACTCCTTGCGATGCAGCCTTTTCACTCAGACGCCAACCTCCTTCATGGAGGCACGCACGCTCCGAGCGGGCCGAACAGGCGGCGAACTATAGCACCGCTGATAGAGCCACCCCAAGGCCATCACCGAGGCTGTTCAGCTCAAGTTAAGGCTCACTTAAGGTTTCTGGCAGAGCATCCTTGCAATCACAGGTGAGGCTTTGGCGCATTACCGCTATAATCCCCGCCTTTTCATCAGGCAATCCGATCTACGACATGAGCCAATCCACCGACCTGATCCAATCCGCACAGCGCACCATCCGTCTCGAGATCGAAGCGGTAGAGGGCCTGCTGGCCCATATCGACGCCGATTTCGTCAAGGCCTGCGAGCTGATCCTGGCCAGCAAGGGCCGGGTCGTGGTGGTGGGCATGGGCAAATCCGGGCACATCGGCAACAAGATTGCCGCCACCCTGGCCAGCACCGGCACCACGTCGTTCTTCGTTCACCCCGCCGAGGCCAGCCACGGCGACATGGGCATGATCACCCGGGACGACATCATCCTGGCACTGTCCAACTCGGGCACCACCAACGAAATCGTGACCCTGCTGCCACTGATCAAGCGCCTGGGCATCAAGCTCATCAGCCTCACCGGCAACCCCGACTCGCCGCTGGCCAAGGCCGCCGAGGTCAACCTGGACGCCCGCGTGGGCCAGGAGGCCTGCCCGCTGAACCTGGCCCCGACGTCCTCCACCACCGCTGCGCTGGTACTCGGCGACGCCCTGGCCATCGCCCTGCTCGAGGCGCGCGGCTTCACCGCCGAAGACTTCGCCTTCTCGCACCCGGGCGGCGCCTTGGGCCGACGCCTGCTGCTCAAGGTCGAGAACGTGATGCACGGCGGTGACGAACTGCCCAGGTTCAGCGCGGCACGCTGCTCAAGGACGCCCTGCTTGAAATGTCTCGCAAAGGTTTGGGCATGACCGTGGTGCGCGAAAGCGACGGCCGCCTGGCCGGGGTGTTCACCGACGGCGACCTGCGCCGCAGCCTGGATCGCAACATCGACGTGCACACCACGCTGATCGACGAAGTGATGACCGTACACGGCAAGACCGCCCGCGCCGAGATGCTCGCGGCCGAGGCCTGAAGATCATGGAAGACCACAAGATCAGCGCGCTGGTGGTGGTGGACACGCTCGACCAGCCGGTCGGCGCCCTGAACATGCACGACCTGCTGCGCGCCGGAGTGATGTAAATGAACGACGATCTGCTGCAACGCGGCAAGGCCATCAAGCTGGCGGTATTCGATGTGGACGGCGTGCTGACCGACGGTCGCCTGTACTTTCTCGAGGACGGCAGCGAATTCAAGACCTTCAACACCCTCGACGGCCAGGGCATCAAGATGCTCATGAACTCGGGCGTGACCACCGCGATCATCAGCGGGCGCAAGACGCCGGTGGTCGAACGTCGTGCGAAAAACCTCGGCATCCCGCACCTGTACCAGGGCCGCGAAGATAAACTGGTGGTGCTCGACGACCTTCTTGGTCAACTGGGCCTAAGCTATGAACAGGTTGCCTACCTGGGCGACGACCTGCCAGACCTGCCGGTGATTCGCCGGGTCGGCCTGGGCATGGCCGTAGCCAGTGCCGCTCCGTTCGTGCGCCAGCACGCCCATGGCGTGACCCTTGCGCGCGGAGGCGAAGGCGCAGCCCGCGAGTTCTGCGAACTGATCCTGCAAGCCCAGGGCAACCTGGACGCGGCGAATGCCAACTACCTGTAGAGCGATCCATGTTCAGTAAAAAGATCCGCAATATCGCGCTGTTCAGTGTGATCGCTGCCTTGTTTGCAGCGGTCGGCTACTGGAACATCAGCCCCGAGACGTTCCTCGACGAGCCCGCAGCGCAGGTCGACGAAAGCGCCATCGACTACTACGCCATCAACGCCCACAGCGTGCAGTTTCTGCCCGATGGCAAGCTGCAGTACGAGATGACCGCCGACAAGGTCGAACACCTCAAGGCCAGCGAAGTGACGCTGCTGACCACGCCGGACCTCAACATGTACCGCGGTACCGCCTACCCGTGGCACGTGCAGAGCACCCGCGGCGAGGTCAACCCGGACGGCACCGAAGTGGAACTGATCGACAACGTGCGGGTTGCCCGCACCGACGACCAGAACCGCGAAACCATCATTACCACCACCCGCATGACAGTCTTCCCGCAGAAGCAATATGCGCAGACCGAGCAAGCCGTTAGAATCGACGGCGCCGGTGGCACAACTACGGGCAAGGGAATGAAAGCGTATCTGAAAGACGGCAGGATGAACCTGCTGTCCAACGTAAGAGGACAGTATGAGGCTCGTTAAAACCCTCCCCTTTTTGCTCAGCCTGAGCGCAGCACTGGGAAGCGCGAGCGCCTGGGCCCTGCCGAACGACCGTGATCAGCCTATCCGTATCCAGGCTGACCAGGCTCAACTGGATGACAAGAAAGGCGTTGCCACCTATACCGGTGACGTGATCATCACCCAGGGCTCGATGATGATCAAAGGCAACACCGTGACCATCACCCGCACTGCCTCCGGCGATATCGACGTCGTGACCTCGGTGGGCAACCTGGCCTACTTCGAGCAGCAGCAGAGCGCAGCCAAGCCGGACAAGATGCAGGGCTACGGCAAGACCATTCAGTACAATGCGCCACAGAACCGCATCGTGCTGATCGACCGCGCCAAGGTCATCAATGAAGGCAACACCACCGAAGGCGAGAAAATCGTCTACGACACGGTGAAGCAGATCGCTACCGCTGGTCGCGGTGGCAAAGTCACCGAGTCGCGTCCGCGCATCGACATGGTGATCCAGCCGAAGAAGAAGGCCGAGTAGATGGCAACCCTCAAAGCCCAGCACCTGGCCAAGGCCTACAAAAGCCGGCAAGTCGTGCGTGATGTCAGCCTGTCCATCGACAGCGGCCAGATCGTCGGCCTGCTCGGCCCCAACGGCGCCGGCAAGACCACCTGCTTCTACATGATCGTCGGCCTGGTACAGGCCGACCAGGGCCGCGTGCTGATCGACGACCTGGACGTCAGCCACCAGCCCATGCATGGTCGCGCACGTGCCGGCATCGGCTACCTGCCGCAGGAAGCCTCGATCTTTCGCAAGCTGTCGGTGGCCGACAACATCATGGCGATCCTCGAGACCCGCAAGGAGCTCGACCGCGATGGTCGCCGCAAGGAGCTTGAAAGCCTGCTGCAGGAATTTCACATCAGCCACATCCGCGACAACCTGGGCATGAGCCTGTCCGGTGGTGAGCGGCGCAGGGTGGAGATTGCCCGGGCACTGGCCACCGCGCCCAAGTTCATCCTGCTCGACGAACCTTTCGCCGGTGTCGACCCGATCTCCGTGGGCGACATCAAGCAGATCATCCACCACCTGAAGGCCAAGGGCATCGGCGTGCTGATCACCGACCACAACGTCCGTGAAACCCTGGATATCTGCGAAACCGCCTACATCGTCAACGATGGCCAGTTGATCGCCGAAGGCGATGCACAGACCATCCTGGCCAACGACCTGGTGAAAGAGGTGTACCTCGGCCACGAGTTCCGCCTGTAAGCTGCGGCACATGGCTGAACATGGCGCTGCCTGGGCGCTGGCAAATGGCTCCACCCGGGGTTAATTGTTCCAGCGCTCTAGGCAAACGCTTTGATTTCAGGCATATAATTTGCTTAAAGTTGGCGCCTCTCGCGCCCTTGTAGTAGATGGCGCCTGTGCGCCGGCGAATAAGGTGTTAAGCCCCAGCCATGAAACCATCGCTCGTCCTAAGAATGGGCCAGCAACTGACGATGACTCCTCAGTTGCAACAGGCTATCCGACTGCTCCAGCTCTCCACCCTGGACCTGCAACAGGAAATCCAGGAGGCGCTGGAGTCCAACCCGATGCTCGAACGCCAGGAAGAAGGCGAGGATTTCGACAACAGCGACCCGATGGCCGACAACGCCGAGACCAAGCCGGTTGCCGAACCTCAGGAGAGCAGCTTCCAGGAGTCCGCCCCCACGGTGGACAACCTCGAAGAAGGCGAATGGAACGAGCGCATCCCCAACGAACTGCCGGTCGACACGGCCTGGGAAGACATCTACCAGACCAGCGCCAGCAGCCTGCCCAGCAATGACGATGACGAGTGGGACTTCACCACCCGCACCTCTGCCGGCGAGAGCCTGCAGAGCCACCTGCTGTGGCAGCTCAACCTGGCACCGATGTCCGACACCGACCGGCTGATTGCCGTGACGCTGATCGACTGCATCAACAACCAGGGCTATCTCGAGGAAACCCTCGAAGAGGTGTGCGAGTCGTTCGACCCGGAACTGGACATCGAACTCGACGAAGTCGAGGCCGTGCTGCACCGTATCCAGCAGTTCGAGCCCGCCGGCATCGGTGCCCGCAACCTCAGCGAATGCCTGCTGCTGCAACTGCGCCAGCTGCCGCCGCGTACGCCGTGGATGGCCGAGGCGCAGCGCCTGGTCAGCGACTACATCGACCTGCTCGGCAGCCGCGACTACAGCCAGCTGATGCGTCGCATGAAGCTCAAGGAAGACGAACTGCGCCAGGTCATCGAACTGGTACAGAGCCTCAACCCGCGCCCCGGCTCGCAGATCGAGTCCAGCGAAGCCGAATACGTGGTGCCCGATGTCATCGTGCGCAAGGATTCCGACCGCTGGCTGGTCGAGCTGAACCAGGAAGCCGTGCCGCGCCTGCGGGTCAACCCGCAATACGCCGGTTTCGTGCGTCGCGCCGACACCAGCGCCGACAACACCTTCATGCGCAACCAGTTGCAGGAGGCGCGCTGGTTCATCAAGAGCCTGCAGAGCCGCAACGAGACGCTGATGAAGGTGGCCACGCAGATCGTCGAGCACCAGCGCGGCTTTCTCGACCACGGCGACGAGGCGATGAAACCGCTGGTACTGCACGATATCGCCGAGGCGGTGGGCATGCACGAGTCGACCATTTCGCGGGTAACCACGCAGAAATACATGCACACCCCGCGCGGCATCTACGAACTGAAATACTTTTTCTCGAGCCACGTGAGCACCTCCGAGGGCGGCGAATGCTCGTCCACGGCGATCCGCGCGATCATCAAGAAACTGGTCGCGGCTGAAAATCAGAAAAAGCCATTGAGTGACAGCAAGATCGCTGGTTTACTGGAGGCACAAGGCATCCAGGTAGCCCGTCGCACCGTCGCCAAGTACCGCGAGTCCCTTGGCATTGCACCGTCGAGCGAACGCAAGCGATTGATGTGACATCCCCTGAGATGTGCCACCGCAATTCAGTGGCAGGCGCAACACCTGCCTCTTATGCACCGGCAACAAAAGGAGAAGCTGTATGCAAGTCAATATCAGTGGACAGCATGTAGAAGTCACTCCGCCACTGCGCGAGTATGTCGAGCAGAAGCTGAAACGACTGGAGGGTCACTTCGACAAGATCACCAACGTGACGGTGATCATGAAGGTCGAAAAGCTTCAGCAGAAAATTGAGGCTACCTTGCAGATCCCGGGCGGCGAAGTGGTTGCCAACGCCGAACATCAAGACATGTATGCAGCGATCGACGCCCTTACCGACAAGCTCGACCGCCAACTGAAAAAACACAAGGAAAAACAGCAAAGCCTCCTGCAAGGTGCAGCGGCCCGCTGATCCCCCCACCCATGATCCGACTAGAAGATATCCTGACCCCCGGCCGTTCCCTCGTGAACGTGCCGGGCGGCAGTAAAAAGCGTGCGCTCGAACAGATTGCCAATCTGATCGGCAAGGAAGTACCCGAGCTGGACACCCAAACCGTGTTCGAGAGCCTGATCGCCCGTGAAAAACTGGGCTCGACCGGCTTCGGCAATGGTATCGCCATCCCGCACTGCCGCTTGAAAGGTTGTGAAAAACCGGTAAGCGCCCTGCTGCACCTGGACGCTCCCATCGACTTCGACGCCATCGATGGCGCTCCCGTCGACCTGCTGTTTCTGCTGCTGGTCCCGGAAGCCGCCACCGATGCGCACCTTGAGCTGCTGCGCCAGATCGCCAGCATGCTCGACCGCAAGGACGTGCGCGACAAACTGCGCGCGGCCACCGATAGCCAATCCCTGTACCAGGTCGTACTGGACGTGCAAAACGGGCACTGAACATGCGCTTGATCATCGTCAGCGGTCGCTCCGGCTCCGGCAAGAGCACCGCGCTCGCGGTACTTGAGGACAACGGCTACTACTGCATCGACAACCTGCCTGCCGGGCTGTTGCCGCAACTGGCCGAAAACGCACTGATCAATACCGAGCTGCTGCAGCCGCTGGTGGCCGTTTCCATCGACGCGCGCAACCTGCCCAGCCACCTGAGCCGCTTCCCCGAGCTGCTGGAGGATGCCCGCAGCAAGCACATCCATTGCGATGTGGTGTACCTGGACGCCGACGAAGAAACCCTGCTCAAGCGCTTCTCGGAGACGCGCCGACGCCACCCGCTGACCAACACGCAACGCTCCCTGGCCGAAGCCATCCGGGTAGAGAGCGACCTGCTGGGGCCGATCGCCGACCTGGCCGACCTCAAGATCGACACCACCAACCTCAACCTGTACCAGCTGCGCGACTCGATCAAGCTGCGCCTGCTCAACCAGCCCGAGCCGGCACGGCGTTTCTGGTGGAGTCGTTCGGCTTCAAGCGTGGCATGCCGGTCGACGCCGATCTGGTGTTCGATGTGCGCTGCCTGCCCAACCCCTATTGGAAGCCCGAGCTGCGGGATCATTCGGGGTTGGAGCAACCGGTCATCGACTACCTGGCCGCGCAACCGGACGTCGAGGAGATGTTCCAGGACATTTCGTCGTACCTGCTCAAGTGGCTGCCACGGTTCGCCGCCAGCAACCGGGCCTATGTCACCATCGCCATCGGCTGCACCGGCGGTCATCATCGCTCGGTGTACATCACCGAACGCCTGGGCCAGGTGCTGCAACAAACATTGAAGAACGTCCAGGTTCGCCACCGCGACCTCTAGCCCTCAGGATCCCGCCCGCGATGCCCGCATTGAAATCGAGATTATCAACAAGCTGGGGCTGCACGCCCGGGCAGCGGCCAAGTTCGTTGGCGTGGCGGGCAAGTACCCGTGTTCGGTGCGTGTAGGCCGTACCCCGGAGTCGATGGTCGATGGCAAGAGCATCATGGCCGTGATGATGCTCGCCGCCGGCAAGGGCACGAGCATCCACCTCAAGACCGAAGGCGAACAGGAAGCCGAAGCGCTGCAAGGCCTGGTCGAACTGATCAACAACTATTTCGACGAAGGCGAGTAACCTCGCCTTCTCGCTTCAGGACAACGCGGTATCCATCACCATCATCAGGCAGAAGCCGATGCACAGCCCCAGGCTGGCCAGGCGATGATTGCCGTTGCTGCGTGACTCGGGAATGATCTCCTGGGTCACCACCAGCAACATGGCCCCGGCAGCGAAAGCCAGGCCCAGCGGCAGCATCAGTTCGGCGACGCTCACCACCCACGCGCACAGCACCGCCGCCAGTGGCTCCACCAGCCCGGATGCCGCGCCGATCAGAAACGCCTTGAAACGGCCCATCCCCGCTCCAGCCAGCACCAGCGCGATCACCAGCCCCTCTGGCACATCCTGCAGGGCGATACCCATGGCCAGGCTGTCGGCATCCGGCATGCCGCCACCGGCCGACACCCCGATGGCCATGCCTTCGGGGATGTTGTGGGCAATGATGGCAATCACGAACACCCAGATGCGCGCCGGAATCACCGGCCTGCCGGGCACGGCGACCAGGTCGTCCGGTGTTGCGCCCGAGACCCTGCGGTCCACCAGGTAGATGCAGAACGCACCGAACAGCAGGCCGAAGCTGATCAGGCCACCTGCCCCCCATTTGCCGAAGCCGACCGCCTGTGCGGCGTCCAGCCCCGGGATGATCAACGAGAACGCCGTGGCGGCCAGCATCACGCCTGCACCGAACCCCATCAGGGTATCGGCCACGGCCACCGGCATGCTGCGAATCACCAACACCGGCACTGCGCCCAGGGCAGTGCCCAGCGCACACATGGCCCCACCCTCAAGCGCACGCAACATCCGCGGTTCCAGGTCCAGCCAGGCGAAGCCCTGTACCAGCAGCAACGCCGTCCCCACCAACAGCAACAGTGTGCCCAGCGCCAACCTGAACAGGCGCACACCGCCAATGGCCATCACCTCCGAGCGCATGCCGCTAGGACTCACACCAGGGCAGCAACGTAGCGACGCTCTAGTTCGGACCAGTTGATCACGTTGTAGAAGGCGCCGATGTATTCGGGGCGACGGTTCTGGTACAGCAGGTAGTAGGCATGCTCCCACACGTCCAGGCCAAGAATGGGCGTATTGCCATTCATCAGCGGGCTGTCCTGGTTGCCGCTGCTCTCTACCACCAGGGTTTTCTGCGGCGTTACGCTCAGCCACGCCCAGCCACTGCCGAAGCGGGTCAGCGCAGCCTTGGTGAACGCATCCTTGAATGCCTCGAAACCGCCCAGCTGGTCATCGATCGCCTCGCCCACCGCGCCGTGGGGCTGACCGCCGCCGCCGGGCGCCATCACCGTCCAGAACAGACTGTGGTTGGCGTGCCCGCCACCCTGGTTGATCACTGCGGCCTGCAGATTCTGCGGCAGGCTCTTGACGCTGGCGACCAGCTGCTCGATCGGCCACTCGGCGTATTCGGTGCCCTCGATGGCGGCATTGAGGTTGTTGATGTAGGTCTGGTGGTGCTTGCTGTGGTGAATCTGCATGGTCTGGGTGTCGATGTGCGGTTCCAGCGCATCGTAGGCGTACGGCAATGCAGGCAAGGTATGCGGCATATCAGTGGGTTCCATAATGAAGGGCTGGGGGCTGTAGTTGTTCCTGGCCGGCAAACAGCGCCGGCTGCGCCCCCTGGCGGTAGAGCAGGCGTTCGGTACGGGGGTACTGGCCATACTCGCTGATGAAATTGAGCAGTTCGGTGTAGGTCTTGCTGCTCTGGCGCAGCGCCGCATCGCGCAGCAACGGCGAAAGGCGCTGATCCTGGCTGGCCTGCAACAGGCGCTGGTGGATGGCGCACAGGTACTCGGCGCTCTCCTGCGGCTGCTTGAGGCGCAAATGCAGGTCGGCCAGGTTGTGGTGCGAAATCACACAGGCGGCCACCGCCTCGTCGGCGTCCTGCCAGCGCTCGAACAACACCTGGGCCAAGGCCAGGGCCTGCAAGTACAACTCGCGGGCATCCACCAGATCGCCCTGTTGGAACAGGCGGTTGGCTATTTCAGTGGTGCGTTTCCAATGCTGCATGACAGAAACCTCCGAAGCGGTGGGCGGTGTCAGATACCGCCGGCCGTGAGTTTTTCAGGGTCGAGCAGGACTTCCAGCTGGCTGCGCGGCAGGTCGGTGTGTTCCAGCGCAACCTCGATGATCGGGCGCCCCTGCTTGTAGGCGGTCTTGGCGATTTCGGCAGCCTTCTGGTAGCCGATGATCGGGTTCAGCGCGGTCACCAGGATCGGGTTGCGCGCCAGGGCTTCCTTGAGCTTGGGTTCGTTGACCTTGAAGGTGGCGATGGCCTTGTCGGCCAGCAGACGGCTCACATTGGCCATCAGCTCGATGCTGCCAGCAGGTTCTGCGCAATGATCGGCAGCATCACGTTCAGTTCGAAGTTGCCCGACTGGCCCGCCACGGCGATGGCCGCATCGTTGCCGATGACCTGCGCGGCCACCATGGCGGTGGCTTCCGGAATCACCGGGTTGACCTTGCCCGGCATGATCGAGGAGCCGGGCTGCAGCCCTTCAAGCTCGATCTCGCCCAGCCCGGCAAGCGGGCCGGAGTTCATCCAGCGCAGGTCGTTGGCGATCTTCATCAGGGCCACGGCGGTGGCCTTGAGCTGACCGGAAACAGCCACGGCGGTGTCCTGCGAGCCGATCAGGGCAAACAGGTTTTCCCCCGGCACGAACTGCACCCCGGTCAGGCCGCTCAGTTGCTGGCTGAAGCGCGCGGCGAACGCGGGGTGGGCGTTGATCCCGGTGCCCACCGCAGTGCCGCCCTGGGCCAGGGCCTGCAGGCTTGGCAGGGTGTCGTTCAAGTGACCGATGCCCGCCTTGACCTGTGCCGCCCAGCCGCCCAGCACCTGGCTCATGCGCACGGGCATGGCGTCCATCAGGTGGGTGCGACCGGTCTTGATGAACGGGTGCACTTGCTCGGCCTTGTGCTCGATCACCTGCACCAGGTGCTTGAGCGCCGGCAGCAGTTGTTCGTGCAGGGCCAGCGCGGCGCTCACGTGGATGGTGGTGGGGATGATGTCGTTGCTGCTCTGGCCGCAGTTGACATGGTCATTTGGGTTTACCGTGTCGCCCAGCACACGGCTGGCCAGGGTCGCGATCACCTCGTTGGCATTCATGTTGGAGCTGGTGCCGGAGCCGGTCTGGTACACGTCGACCGGGAAGTGCTGCATGAAATCGCCAGCCAGCAACTGTTCCACGGCGGTGACGATGGCAGCGCCCTGTGCCTGGCTGATCTGCTCCAGCTCGACGTTGGCCTTGGCGGCGGCGGCCTTGGCCAGCAGCAGGGCCCGGATGAACTGGGTCGGCATGCGCTGCTGGCTGATCGGGAAGTTGTTCACCGCGCGCTGGGTCTGGGCGCCATACAGGGCCTCGGCCGGCACCTGCAGCTCACCCATGCTGTCACGCTCGATACGGGTATTACTCATCATCAAGTCCTTGCATCAGTTCAGCGAAAGAAATCGAAGGCAGCAGCGTGCAGTTCGCCAGTTGCAGGGCGAAGGGCTGCCAGCGCTGGCCGTGCTCGCCGCCGTCGAGCTTGCGCAGCTGCAGCAGCGGCTTCCAGGCCTGGTCCAGGCACAAGCAGCGCCAATGCCACGGCAGCATGCGGTCGCACGCGGTGTCGAGCAGCAGGCGGAAGGAAGTCAAGGCGACGGTCCAGGCCGAGGTCTCGGTGCAGCAGACCAGGTAGCGACCTTCGGCCAGGTAGTGTTCGATCAGGCGCGGCTCGTCGGGCTCGAGGGCACAGCGAATTCGCCGGCTCAGCCAGCGCCAGTTTTCGAGGTAGGGCAATTCGTGAAGGACAGGTCTCATGAACATCATCGCCTAGATAATGATAGTCATTATTAAGTGATAATCAGAATCAGTTCAAGTGCGACCAAAGGCGAAAAGCAAAAAGCCCGGCACGGGGCCGGGCTTCGATGTGTAACCTGAGGTGGCCCCTTCGCCGGCAACGCCGGCGCCTACGGGGACCGCGCACAGGCCGGCGGTGTCAGCTGCCGGCGACCGTCATGCGCTCGATCAGCACCGAGCCTGTGTGAATATTGCTACGGGTTTCAAGATCGTTGCCGATAGCGACAATCTGCTGGAACATGTCCTTCATGTTGCCGGCAATCGTGACTTCCTGAACCGCAAACTGGATCTCGCCGTTCTCCACCCAGTACCCCGCTGCGCCGCGCGAATAGTCACCGGTCACCATGTTCAAGCCATGCCCCATCAGCTCGGTCACCAGCAACCCGCGCCCCATGCGGCGCAGCAATGCAGCCTGATCTTCGACCCCATGCGTGACGAACAGGTTGTGCACGCCACCGGCGTTGGCGGTGCTTGGCAGCCCCAGCTTGCGTCCGGAATAGGTGCTCAGCACATACGACACCAGCTCGCCATTTTCGACGAACGGCTTGGCATAGGTCGCCAGGCCGTCCCCATCGAACGAGGCACTGCCCAGGGCACGCTGCAGGTGCGGCCGCTCGTCCAGAGTCAGCCAGCTGGGGAACAGGCGCTGGCCCATGCAGCCTTCCAGAAACGACGACTTGCGGTACAGGTTGCCGCCGGAAATCGCCGACAGGAAACTGCCGAACAACCCGCCGGCCAGCTCCGCCGAGAACAGCACCGGTACCTCGCAGGTCGGCACCGGACGTGCGCCCAGGCGCGCCGCCGCACGCTGCGCAGCGCGACGCCCGATGCTCTGCGGATCGGCCAGCAGCTCGCCCTGGCGGTTCACGTCATACCAGTAGTCACGCTGCATCTGCCCGTCACCTTCGGCGATCATCACGCAGCTCAGGCTGTGGCGGGTGGAGGCGTAGCCACCGATGAAGCCGTGGCTGTTGCCGTACACCCGGCATCCCTGGTGGGTGCTGAGTGTGGCGCCATCGGCGTTCTTGATGCGGGCATCGGTGTCGAACGCCGCAGCTTCGCAGGCCAGGGCCTTTTCGATGGCCTGCTCGGGGGTGATGTCCCAGGCGTGATAGAGGTCGAAATCCTGCAGGTCACGGGCCATCAGGGCCGGGTCGGCCAGGCCCGAGCATTCGTCCTCGGAGGTGTGCTTGGCGATGGCCAGGGCCGCCGCCACGGTTTCGCGAATGGCATCGCTGCCACTGGCCGAGGTGCTTGCCGAGCCCTTGCGCTGGCCCACATACAGGGTGATGCCGAAGCCCTGGTCGCGGTTGAACTCCACCGTCTCCACCTCGCGCTGGCGCACCGAGGTCGACAGCCCCTGCTCCAGCGATACGGCCACTTCGCAGGCGCTGGCGCCCTGGCGCCGGGCTTCGGCGATGATCTGTTCGACCTGTTCCTGCAACGCCGGCAGGGCCTGCGGACCTACGCTCTGGACTGCACTCATGGTTTTCTCCACTCAAATTCTGCGTTCGGCTCGGGTCAATCTACGACCGGACCGGACAAGCGGCCCCCGACTGGTTATCATGGCGGCGATTCTCAGCGGACTGCCCCCATGGTTGATTCTTACGACACCGCCTTCGACGGCGAAAAAAGCAAAACCCAAATCAAGCGCGAGATGCAGGCGCTGGTTGATATGGGCGAGCGCCTTACCACGCTCAAGCCCGATATCCTGGCCAAACTGCCCTTGACCGACGAACTGCGCGCGGCCCTGGAAGAGCACAAGCGGCACACCGCGAACGAAGCCAAGCGCCGTCACAAGTCGTTCATCGGCAAGCTGATGCGCGACCAGGACATCGACGCGATCCTCGCGCTGCTCGACCAGCTCGACGCCTCTTCGCGCCAGTACAACGAACGCTTCCACAACCTCGAACGCTGGCGCGACCGGCTGATCGGCGGCACCGACGACGTACTGGAGAAGTTCGTCCAGGAATACCCGGACGCCGATCGCCAGCAGCTGCGCTCGCTGATCCGCCAGGCCCAGCACGAGCTGGCGCGCAACAAGGCGCCCACCGCCAGCCGCAAGATCTTCAAGTACATCCGCGACCTCGACGAAATCCAGCGCGGCCTGCGCTGATTCTCGCCACCGGGCAGGCACCCTGCCCGCCCGGTTTCATGCTCATGCGCCCGTGCCACCCACGGTGATCGCATCGATCTTCAGGGTCGGCTGGCCAACGCCCACCGGCACCGACTGCCCATCCTTGCCACAGGTGCCCACACCACTATCCAGCGACAGGTCGTTGCCGACCATCGACACCCGGCTCATGGCCTCGGGCCGTTGCCGATCAGCGTCGCACCCTTGACCGGCGCGGTGATCTTGCCGTCTTCGATCAGGTAAGCCTCGCTGGTGGAGAACACAAACTTGCCGCTGGTGATGTCCACCTGGCCACCGCCAAGGTTGGCGCAGTAGATGCCACGCTTGACCGAGGCGATGATCTCCGCCGGGTCGCTTTCGCCGGCGCGCATGTAGGTGTTGGTCATGCGTGGCATCGGCAGGTGCGCATACGACTCGCGCCGCCCGTTGCCGGTGACTGCCATGCCCATCAGGCGGGCATTGAGCTTGTCCTGCATGTAGCCCTTGAGAATGCCGTTCTCGATCAGTGTGGTGCATTCGGTCGGGGTGCCTTCGTCATCCACGCTCAACGAACCGCGGCGCCCTTCGAGGGTGCCGTCGTCGACGATTGTGCACAGGCTGGACGCGACCTTCTCGCCCAGGTGGCCACTGTAGGTCGAGCTGCCCTTGCGGTTGAAATCGCCCTCCAGGCCATGCCCGACCGCCTCGTGCAGCAGCACACCGGACCACCCGGCGCCCATCACCACCGGCAAGGTGCCGGCCGGTGCCGGAATGGCCTCGAGGTTGACCAGTGCCTGGCGCAGCGCCTCGCGGGCAAAACCCATTACCCGCTCGTCGGTGAAGTAGCGGTAGTCGGTGCGCCCGCCGCCGCCATGCCCGCCACGTTCGCGACGGCCATTCTGCTCGACGATCACACTGACGTTGAAGCGCACCAGCGGCCGCACGTCGGCCGCCAGGCTGCCATCGGCAGCGGCCACCAGAATGCGCTCCCACACCCCGGCCATGCTCACGCTGACCTGCTGGATACGCGGGTCCAGGGCACGCGTGGCCACGTCGACACGCTTGAGCAGCTCGACCTTCTCGGCGCGGCTGAGCACATCCAGCGGGTTGCCCGGCGCATACAGCGCGGTCACGTCCTGGCTCTTGAAGGCCTGCACGCTGCCATTCTGGCCGGCGCGGGAAATGGAGCGCGCGGCGCGTGCAGCGGAAGTCAGGGCTTCGAGGTTGATCGCGTTGCTGTAGGCAAAGCCGGTCTTTTCACCAGACTGGGCGCGTACCCCGACCCCCTGGTCGAGGTTGAAGCTGCCTTCCTTGACGATGCCGTCTTCAAGCGCCCAGGACTCTGAAATCTGGCCCTGGAAGTACAGGTCGGCGGCGTCGATTCCCGGCCCGGCCAACTCGCCCAGCACCGATTGCAGGCTGTCGAGGGTCAGGCCGCCCGGCGCCAGCAGGTGATCGCTGACAGTGGATAACAACTCGCTCATAGTCACTCCGAGGTGTGCGCAGGCCGCAATGCGTCCTGCGAAAAAAAGCGCCGGTGCGAGGCCACCGGCATCCGCGCCCGAATGGACGCCTGTTCGCTGCTGTCGCGGGGCGCCAGCAGCACCGCTTCACCGCTGGCCTGCTGGGCAACGATACGCCCCCAGGGGTCGACGATGGCGGCATGGCCATGGGTTTCCCGTGGCCCCGGGTGCGTGCCGCCCTGGGCGGCCGCCAATACGTAACACTGTGTCTCTATGGCCCTGGCGCGAATCAGCACGTCCCAATGGGCCGCACCGGTTACTGCAGTAAAGGCTGCCGGTGCACTGATCAGTTCGGCTCCGGCCGCACGCAGCGCGCTGTACAGCTCGGGAAAGCGCAGGTCGTAGCACACGCTCAGGCCCAGGCGCCCCACCGGGGTATCGGCCACCACCACCCGCGCGCCGTGGGCATAATCGTCCGACTCGCGGTAGCGGCCACGGTTGTCGGCCACATCCACATCGAACAGATGCAATTTGTCGTAGCGGGCCACCTGCTCGCCGTGCTCGTCGACCAGCAGGGAGCAGGCATGGGCTTTGGCCTCGGGCCGGTCGAGCGGCGGCAGCGGCAAGGTGCCCGCTACAATCCATAACCTGAGGTCGCGGGCCGCCTGTTTCAACCAGGGCAGGATCGGCCCCTCCCCCAGCGCCTCGGCCCGGCCGATGGCGGCGCTGTCGCGCCGGCCCATGGCAGCGAAGTTTTCCGGCAGCACCGCCAGCCGCGCGCCCCTTCGGCAGCCCGCTCCAGCAGGGCACGGGCCCGCGCCAGGTTGCCCGGCACATCGTCCTGGCTGACCATCTGAATAACCGCTGACGTCATGTCCATGTTCTAGCGCGACTTCTCGAAAGGTTTGATAAAGCTAATCTTAGGCTCTTTCCACGGGCCCTCGACGCGGTAATGCACACTGGCATAGCGCGCCACCCGATCCCCAGCAGCCGGTCCACCAGGAACAGCGCCCCGCCCACCGCTGGCGCGCCCACGATCAGCGCCGCCAGGGGCAGGTTGTTGGTCACCGGCAAGGTCACCTGCAAGGTCGCATCGACCCGGTCCCGAACCATGTCCAGGGTGCCATCAAGCTCGAGGTTACTGGACGGGCCGGTCAGGGTGATCGGCTCGCGCGTCACATACACCCCCTCGCTTGCCACCAGCAGGCCCTTGACCCGGTCGTAGCTCAGGCCCTTGTCGAGCAGGTCGGAGAAGTCCAGGCGCAGGCGCCGGCCGATCGAGTTGAAATTGAGCAGGCCGAACACGCGCAAGGCCTGCGCCCCGCCTTCCACTTCGACGAACTGCCCCTTGCGCAGCAAGGCATCGAGGTTGCCGGAGAAGTGCTTGAGGCTGACCCAGGCCGGCGACCCCTGCCAGCGTCCGTCCACGTCCAGGCGGAAGTCGCGGCTGGTCACCGTCGGCGCGAAGCCCCAGGCGGTCAGCACATCGGCCAGGTTCTTGCCTTCCAGGCGCCCCTTGTACCAGCTGTCGCTGCGCCCCGGCGTGCCTTCCCAGGTGGCGGTGCCATCGATCGCCAGGCCCTTGAGGTTCAGGTCCAGGTCGTTCAAGGCCACGCCCTTGGAGGTGGGACGGGTTTTCAGCGCGACGCTGCCGAGCAGATCATCGCCAAGGAACAGCCTGCCGATGCTCAGGTCGATCGCCGGGATCTTGCGCGGGTCGACATCGGCCAGCGGGTCCGGTCCGTCCACTGCGCTGGCGTCGGCCGGGTCGGACGGCGGCAGGTGGAGGGTCGGCAGGTTGATCACGATCGGGGCGCCCTTGGCATCGGGCAGCCGGGCCGTGCCGATGACCTCCTTGCTGTCCAGGCGCAGGTTCCAGAAGTTGCTCCCGCGGTCCAGGCGTACCACTGCCTGGTTGAGGGTCTGGCCAAAGCCCTTGAGCTGGCCGATGCTCACGTCCACGCTGTTGAGCACCTGCCGGGCATTGCCCCCCGGATCGTCACCGGCCATCTGCTCGAACTGCTTCTGCCAGGGCTCAATGTCCAGCTGGGCGAGCCGGCCACGCACCCGCAGGCCCTGACCGGCCGGCAGTTGCGCCGTGCCGTTGCCCAGCAGCAGCTCACCGCGCCCCTGGCCGAGCTTGCCGGCAGGCGCGGCATAGGCCAGCCTGGCGACGTCGGCGTAGGCCACATCGAAGCGCTGTTGCGGCCCTTGCAGGTTCATCTTGAACTGCGTGGCCCGGGATTCGCTGACCGCCTTGCCGAACGGCGCCGGCAGGTCCACTTTCAGGCCCTTGAGGGTAGAGTCGATGCTCAGCTGGTTTTCGCGGCTGCCGACACTGACCTGCAACTGGTAGGGGATTTCTCCGGAGGCTGGCAAGGGCTGGGTGAATTTCAGCCAGTCGGTCAGCGCCTTCAAGGCGATCTGGCCCTTGGCGGCGATACGGGTCTGCAGTTGCCCAGGCTGCCCCTCGGCAAAGATCTGTGCGCTGATGGGCTTGTCGAAGGCGCGCGCGGTGATGTTCTGGCCGCTGAGCCCCTTGTCGAAGTCGAAGCGGAAAGTGCCGTTCAACTGGCTCAGCTCCAGCGGCGGTTCACTCAGCTTCAGGCGCGCCTGTTCGGTGCTGAAGTCCACCAGCACCTTGGGCTGCTGGCCGTGCTCCAGGGGGATATCGAGCTTGAGCTTGCCCTGCAGCGGGCCCTCGCCTTCCCAGCCGGCGAAGGTCGGGCCGGTACCGATCGGCGCGTCCTGCAGGATCTTCACCCCGTCGGCCAGGCGCCCGTCGAACTCTCCGTCCAGGTACAGGTGGGTATGCTCGCCTTCGTTCACATGGGGAATGTTCACGTCCACATTGCGCACCCGGGTGCCGAGCAACTGGCCGCTGCGCGCCTTGACCCGCACACCGGTGTCCTCGATGAACACGTCGCCATCGACCTTGCTCACGTGGGGCCAGCCGGGCTGGAAGTCCAACTCGGCGTCATGCACCTTGAAGAACAGGCTGATGCTGCGCGACTCGGGGGTCGCGCCGTGGTGCAGCGAGCCCTGGTACTGGAAGTAGCCTTCATCCACCGCGCCCTTGAGGATTGCGGTGCGCAACCAGTGATCCAGCGCAGGGCTGAGCACTTCGGGCAGGTACTTGGCGGTGTAGCGGCCATCGCCGTCGACCAGGCCCACACGCAGGTCCATGTAGTCTTCGCGTGCATCGTCGAACAGCAGCCGGATCAGGAAGTCGCCGGCAATCCTGCCCTCGTCACCCAGCACCTTAAGGTACGGCGCAACCAGGGTGAAACCCTCGGAGTCCAGTCGCCAGGTCAGGCGTGCATTGGCCTTCAGGTAATGCCAGGGGTCGGCGAAGATCGGCGTTAGGTGCAGCATGAACTTGTCGGTGTCCAGGCGCAGCTCGCCCTGGCCCAGGTCGCCGCTGATGCTGCCGCTGACATTCCCGGCAGCGGGGGCGCCGTGGTAGGCATTGAAGCCGACGCGGTCCAGGTTGGCTGCAAAGCTCAGGCGCTGATCACCTTCGGCCCTGGGCCGCACGTCCAGGCGCACATTGCGCAGGCCGCCAGTGACCTTGAGGCCCTCGACCACGGCCATGCCCGCCTCCGGCAGCGGCGCGAGCGCCTGGATCAGCGGGGTCAGCGGGGTCAAATCGAGGCGGTCGGCCTGGATCGCCCACACTTCATCGGCCGGCTCGGTGGCGGCGCTCTGCCTGAGTTGAACGTGGGATTCCCAGCGGGTGTCGCCCAGGCTCATGGCCAGGGAATCGAGCACCACGTCAAAGCCCTTGTCGCTACGCCTGAACCAGGCATTGAGCGCCAGGTTCTCGACCTTTACCGCCTTGCGGCCGGCATGCGCACCCTTGAGCTGGGGCGCGTTGAGGCGCAGCGTCGCGGTCTGCAACTGGCCTTTGCCCCACCCTACCCAGGCCTCGCCACCGGCACGCAGTTCGCTGGCCGTGTACGGGCCCAGCAGCCGCGCCGGCACCCATTTGGCCCAGTCGCTCTGTGGCAGGCTGAGGTAGGCATCCACCGCACCGTCGCGCCACTGGTCGGCGCGCACGCGGCTGCGCAGGCTCAGGCTCATCGGCTGGCCGTCGGGCAGGGTCAGGCGCGCATCCAGGCGCTGGCGCACGCTGCCGGTCTGCAGCCCGAGGCTCACATAGGTCAGGGTCATCGGCTCATGCGCGAACGGCTCCAGGGTCACCTGGCTGTCGAGCACCGACACCTTCGCCACCACCTGGCTGCGTTCGAGCAACTGCTGTACATCCAGTGGCTGATCGTCCTGCACCGGCAGCCCCTTGAGGCTCCAGTGACCGTTTTCATCTTCGTGCAGGTTCAGTTGCAGGCCGCCCAGTTCGACCTGGGCCAGGCGGACCTGGCGCTGCATCAGGCTGGCCCACAGGTCGGGCACCACCTTGACCTCGTCCAGGCGCAAGGCGCCGGCGCCTTCGCCCAGCTGCACGTCGCGCACGCGCAACACCGGCGCAAGGCCGCTCCAGCGGCCTTCCAGGGCACCGATATGCACCGGCATGCCCAGTGCGGCCTCGGCCTTCTGCTCTACCTCGGCGCGGTACTCGGCAACCAGTGGCACCAGCTCGCGGCCAAGGCTGACGTACAACGCCACCAGCACGGCAAGCAAGGCGCACAGGCCAAGCCCCCAACGGGTCAAGATGCCCAGAACGCGGATCAGACGCTCCATGGCAAGGGCTCCCCGTGTGGTCCGTTAACTATGGCCCGGTACGCGCAGTTTTCCAGCGCAGGGTAGGTTTCAACGCGAGTCAGAGCAGCACCACATCGTATTGTTCCTGGGAATACATGGACTCCACCTGGAAGCGGATGGTTCGCCCGATGAATGCCTCCAGCTCCGCCACGTTGCCCGATTCCTCGTCGAGCAGGCGGTCCACCACCTTCTGGTTGGCCAGCACACGGTAGCCTTCGGCCTGGTAGGCGCGGGCCTCGCGCAGGATCTCGCGGAAAATTTCGTAACAGATGGTCTCAGGGGTCTTCAGCTTGCCGCGGCCCTGGCAACTGGCGCATGGTTCGCACAGCACCTGTTCAAGGCTTTCGCGGGTGCGCTTGCGGGTCATCTGCACCAGCCCCAGCTCGGTGATGCCGATGATGTTGGTCTTGGCGTGATCACGTTCCAGCTGTTTTTCCAGGGTACGCAGCACCTGGCGCTGGTGCTCTTCGTCTTCCATGTCGATGAAGTCGATGATGATGATGCCGCCGATGTTGCGCAGGCGCAGCTGGCGGGCAATCGCCGTGGCAGCCTCCAGGTTGGTCTTGAAGATGGTCTCTTCGAGGTTGCGGTGGCCGACGAAGGCCCCGGTGTTGACGTCGATGGTGGTCATCGCCTCGGCCGGGTCGACCACCAGGTAGCCGCCGGACTTGAGCGGCACCTTGCGCTCCAGCGCACGCTGGATCTCGTCCTCGACGCCATACAGGTCGAAGATCGGCCGCTCCCCCGGGTAATGCTCCAGGCGGTCGGCGATTTCCGGCATCAGCTCGGCGACGAACTGCGTGGTCTTCTGGAAGGTTTCCCGTGAATCGATGCGGATCTTCTCGATCTTGGGGTTGACCAGGTCGCGCAGGGTACGCAGGGCCAGGCCCAGGTCTTCGTAGATTTCGGTGGGTGCGCCAACGGTCTTGATCTGGGCCCCGATCTGGTCCCACAAGCGACGCAGGTAGCGGATGTCCATGACGATCTCGTCGGCGCCGGCGCCCTCGGCCGCGGTGCGCAGGATGAACCCGCCGGCGTCCTGGATGTTTTCCTGGGCGATGCAGTCGGTGACCACCTGCTTGAGCCGCTCGCGTTCGCCTTCGTCCTCGATCTTCAGCGAGATGCCCACATGGCTGGTACGCGGCATGTACACCAGATAGCGCGACGGGATCGACAGCTGGGTAGTCAGGCGTGCGCCCTTGGAGCCGATCGGGTCCTTGGTCACCTGCACCACCAGGCTCTGGCCTTCGTGCACCAGGGCACTGATGGTCTCGACACTGGCGCCTTCGCGCTGGGAGATTTCCGAGGCGTGGATGAACGCCGCGCGCTCCAGGCCGATGTCGACGAACGCCGCCTGCATGCCGGGCAGCACCCGCACCACCTTGCCCTTGTAGATGTTGCCGACGATGCCCCGCCGCTGGGTGCGCTCGACGTGCACCTCTTGAAGAACACCGTTCTCCACCACCGCCACGCGTGATTCCATCGGCGTGATATTGATCAGAATCTCTTCACTCATGGCAGGCTCTCGTCAAAGGTCTTCAGCTAATGATGGATTGCCCGGCGGTCGCTGGCGAGCAATTAAAGGGGTACGGGCAGTTCCTCGCTCAACGGGGCGGCAGGCCTTGCCAGCAGGGAATGGCAAATTGCTCCAGCAGCTCGGCGGTTTCGCTCAGCGGCAAGCCGACCACCGCCGAGTAGCTGCCCTGCAGCGCCTTGACGAAAATTGCCGCCAGGCCCTGGATCGCGTAGCTGCCGGCCTTGTCCTGCGGCTCGCCGCTGGCCCAGTAGGCCAGGGCCTGTTCGGGGCTGATGGGGCGCAGGCTGACGCGGCTGGCAACGTTCACGCTCAGGCAGCGCTCGCCATCGGTCACCGCCACTGCCGTCAGCACGTCGTGCTCGCGTCCGGACAATGCGGCCAGCATGGCCAGGGCGTCGGCCTGCCCCTGCGGCTTGCCGAGGATCTGCCCGTCGAGCACCACCGCAGTGTCGGCGCCCAGTACCGCCAGGTGCCCTTCCACGCCGCTGGCGCGCAACACCGCCAGGCCGGCAGCCGCCTTCTCGCGCGCCAGGCGCTCGACATAGGCGTCAGCCGGTTCGGCATCCAGAGGGGTTTCATCGATGCTGGCGGCCACCGGGGTGAACGGCACGCCGATCTGGGAGAGCAGCTCACGTCGGCGTGGCGAACCAGAGGCCAGGTACAGCGGGGTCATGTGACGTCTCCGTGTCAGCGTCGGTGGCAACGCGAATCAGTTGATACTCAGGCGTCGGCGCAGGCCGCGCAAGGCGAAGCTGATCCAGGGCCACAGCAGCGCACTGATCACCGCCGGCCACACCAGCGCCAGGGTCGGCTGGCGGTTGCCGGTCAGGGCGCTGAGCCACAGCTGAACCAGCTGGGCCAGGCCGAAGATCACCAGAATCACCAGGCTCTGCTGCCACATGGGGAACATGCGCAGGCGCTGCTGCAGCGACAGCACCAGGAAGGTGATAAGCACCAGCACCAGAGCGTTCTGCCCCAGCAGCGTGCCGTACAGCACGTCCTCGGCAAGCCCCAGCACGAATGCGGTGGTCATGCCGACCTTGTGCGGCAGGTGCAGCGTCCAGAAGGCCAGCAGCAGGGCCAGCCACAGCGGACGGAAAATCTCCATGAACGGCAGCGTGGGCCACACGCTCAGCAGCAGGCCGATCAGGAAGGTCAACCAGACCACCCAACCGTTGCGGCTACGGGTACTGCTCATCAGTGTCTCTCCCGAGAAGTGGCCGGGGCGGCTGCAGGGGCAGCGGGCGCGGCGGCAGGAGCAGGTGCAGGGGTTGGCGCAGGCGTGCCCGGCGCAGCGGGTGCGGCAGGTGTGCCCGGCGCGGCAGCCGGCATGCTGCCATCGATCGGGCTCTGCGCCTGGCGATCAGCCGCTTCCTGAGCCTGCGCGGCATCGGCGGCGCGCTGTTCGGGGGTACGGCTGTCGGAAAACACCAGCAGCATGTAGCGGCTGCGGTTGAGCGCCGCGGTCGGCACCGCCCGCACGATGGCGAACGGCTGCCCGGAGTCGTGGATCACCTCGCGCACCGTGGCCACCGGGTAGCCGGCCGGGAAGCGCTGGCCCAGGCCGGAACTGACCAGCAGGTCGCCTTCCTTGATGTCGGCGGTATCGGCCACGTGGCGCAGTTCCAGGCGTTCGGGATTGCCGGTGCCGCTGGCAATCGCGCGCAGGCCGTTGCGGTTGACCTGCACCGGAATGCTGTGGGTGGTGTCGGTGAGCAGCAGCACCCGCGAGGTGTACGGCATCAGCTCGACCACCTGGCCCATCAGGCCACGGGCGTCGAGCACCGGCTGGCCCAGCACCACGCCGTCGCGTTCGCCCTTGTTGATCAGGATGCGGTGGGTAAATGGGTTGGGGTCGACGCCGATCAGCTCGGCCACCTCGACCTTCTCGTTGACCAGTGCCGAGGAGTTGAGCAACTCGCGCAGGCGCACGTTCTGCTCGGTCAGGGCCGCCAGCTTCTGCAGGCGACCTTGCAGCAGCAAGGCTTCGGTCTTGAGTTTCTCGTTCTCGGCGATCAGCTCGGTGCGGCTGCCGAACTGGCTGGCCACGCCCTGCCACATGCGTTGCGGGAAGTCGCTGATGGTATAGGAAGGCATCAGCACCAGCGCCATCTGGCTGCGCAGCGGCTTGAGCAAGGTAAAGCGGGCGTCCACCACCATCAGGGCGATAGACAGCACAACCAGCACAAGCAGGTGCACGCCCAGCGAAGGGCCTTTGGCGAAAAGCGGTTTAATAGGCCGCTCCTCGAAGATTCAGGGGGTCATTCATACGGCAACGCACCGGCCTGCTTGCAGGATGGATGGAAACGACGCCCACACGCGCCACCAGCACATACAGGTAGCACTGTGGGCGCTACCTGTAAACCGGGGGACGGGGTGGGCGGTCAGCAAATCACTCGCTGGAGAGCAGGTCCATGGTGTGTTTGTCCATCATCTCCAGCGCGCGACCGCCGCCACGGGCGACACAGGTCAGCGGGTCTTCGGCGACGATCACCGGCAGGCCGGTTTCCTGGGCCAGCAGCTTGTCCAGGTCGCGCAGCAGCGCACCACCACCGGTCAGCACCAGGCCGCGCTCGGCGATGTCCGAAGCCAGCTCCGGTGGCGATTGCTCCAGGGCGCTCTTGACCGCCTGCACGATGGTCGCCAGCGATTCCTGAAGGGCTTCGAGCACTTCGTTGGAGTTCAGGGTGAAGGCACGTGGCACGCCTTCGGCCAGGTTGCGGCCGCGTACGTCGACTTCACGCACTTCGCCGCCCGGGTAGGCAGTACCGATTTCCTGCTTGATACGCTCGGCAGTGGACTCGCCGATCAGGCTGCCGTAGTTGCGGCGCACGTAGGTAACGATGGCCTCGTCGAAACGGTCGCCACCCACACGCACGGATTCGGCGTACACCACACCATTGAGGGAGATCAGTGCGATTTCGGTGGTACCACCACCAATATCGACGACCATCGAACCACGGGCTTCCTCGACCGGCAGGCCGGCACCGATGGCGGCGGCCATTGGCTCTTCGATCAGGAACACTTCACGGGCACCGGCACCGAGGGCCGACTCGCGAATGGCGCGGCGCTCTACCTGGGTCGACTTGCACGGAACGCAGATCAGCACGCGAGGGCTGGGCTGCAGAAAACTGTTTTCGTGAACCTTGTTGATGAAGTACTGCAGCATCTTTTCGCAGACGCTGAAATCGGCGATCACGCCGTCCTTCATCGGACGAATGGCAGCGATGTTGCCGGGCGTACGGCCGAGCATGCGCTTGGCCTCGGTGCCGACAGCGACGACACTTTTCTGGTTGCCGTGAGTACGAATGGCCACAACCGAAGGCTCATTCAGGACGATACCGCGCTCACGCACGTAAATAAGGGTGTTGGCAGTGCCCAGGTCGATGGAAAGATCGCTGGAAAACATGCCACGCAGTTTCTTGAACATGGGAAAGTGACCCTAGGCAACGCGTGGGTAAAAAAGTGCGGCAAACTCTAACAACGGCGGGGATTTTGGGCAAGGCGCCAATATGTTAAATTGGCAGTTTTTCCGAGCAAGCCAGCACACAATCGCGGCCTTATGACCGTAAATCTGCCAGCATGTTCCTCATTCGCGGACCAATTCCGTTTTTTGTTTTCCCCTGGAGATCCCCATGGCGCTTGAACGCTGCGACGTGGAAAAGATCGCTCACCTGGCCCGCCTGGGCCTCAATGAAGCCGATCTTCCGCGCACTACCGATGCCTTGAACAGTATTCTGGGTTTGGTCGACCAGATGCAAGCGGTCGACACCACTGGCATCGAGCCACTGGCCCACCCCCTTGAAGCCCGTCAGCGCCTGCGTGCCGACGTGGTAACAGAAAGTAACCAGAGAGACAGCTACCAGGCCATCGCCCCGGCGACCGAAAGCGGCCTGTACCTGGTTCCTAAAGTCATCGAGTAAGGGAATAGAGCCTGCCATGCATCAACTGACCCTGGCCGAGATCGCCCGCGGACTCGCCGACAAAGCCTTTTCTGCCGAAGAGCTGACCCGCACGCTGCTGGCGCGCATCCAGCAGCTCGACCCGCAAATCAACAGTTTCATCAGCGTCACCGAAGACCTGGCCCTGGACCAGGCGCGTGCCGCCGACGCCCGCCGTGCTGGCGGTGAAACCGGCGCCCTGCTGGGCGCCCCCATCGCCCACAAGGACCTGTTCTGCACCCAGGGCGTGCGCACCAGCTGCGGCTCGAAGATGCTCGACAACTTCGTCTCGCCGTATGACGCCACCGTGGTCAGCAAGCTGGCCGAGGCCGGCATGGTCACCCTGGGCAAGACCAACATGGACGAGTTCGCCATGGGTTCGGCCAACGAATCCAGCCACTACGGCGCGGTGAAGAACCCGTGGAACCTCGAACACGTGCCGGGCGGTTCGTCCGGCGGTTCGGCCGCCGCCGTGGCCGCGCGCCTGCTGCCGGCCACCACCGGCACCGACACCGGCGGTTCGATCCGCCAGCCGGCGGCGCTGACCAACCTCACCGGCCTCAAGCCGACCTACGGTCGCGTGTCGCGCTGGGGCATGATTGCCTACGCCTCCAGCCTCGACCAGGGTGGCCCGCTGGCGCGTACCGCCGAAGACTGCGCGCTGCTGCTGCAGGCCATGGCCGGTTTCGACGCCAAGGACTCCACCAGCATCGACGAGCCGGTGCCCGACTACAGCGCCCCGCTCAACGCCTCGCTGCAGGGCCTGCGCATCGGCCTGCCGAAGGAGTACTTCGGTGCCGGCCTGGACCCGCGCATCGCCGACCTGATCCAGGCCAGCGTCAAGGAGCTGGAAAAGCTCGGCGCGGTGGTCAAGCAGATCAGCCTGCCGAACATGCAGCACGCGATCCCTGCGTACTACGTCATCGCCCCGGCCGAAGCCTCGTCCAACCTCTCGCGTTTCGACGGCGTGCGCTTCGGCTACCGCTGCGAAGACCCCAAGGACCTCACCGACCTGTACAAGCGTTCACGCGGTGAAGGCTTCGGCCCGAGGTGCAGCGGCGCATCATGGTCGGCGCCTACGCGCTGTCGGCCGGCTACTACGATGCCTACTACCTGCAGGCGCAGAAGATCCGCCGCCTGATCAAGAACGACTTCATGGCCGCCTTCGAAGAGGTCGACGTGATTCTCGGCCCGACCACGCCCAACCCGGCCTGGAAGCTTGGCGCCAAGAACAGCGACCCGGTCGCCGCCTACCTGGAAGACGTCTACACCATCACCGCCAACCTCGCCGGCCTGCCAGGCCTGTCGATGCCGGCCGGTTTTGTCGACGGCCTGCCGGTCGGCGTGCAACTGCTGGCCCCGTATTTCCAGGAAGGCCGCCTGCTCAACGTCGCGCACCGCTATCAGCAAGTGACTGATTGGCACACCCGCGCACCTACCGGCTTCTGAGGGACAGACACATGCAATGGGAAGTTGTGATCGGGCTGGAAATTCATACCCAGCTCGCCACCCAGTCGAAGATTTTCTCCGGCAGCGCCACCACGTTCGGCTCCGAGCCGAACACCCAGGCCAGCCTGATCGACCTGGGCATGCCCGGCGTACTGCCGGTGCTCAACGAAGAAGCCGTGCGCATGGCCTGCATGTTCGGCCTGGCGATCGACGCCGAAATCGGCGAGCACAACGTGTTCGCGCGCAAGAACTACTTCTACCCCGACCTGCCCAAGGGCTACCAGATCAGCCAGATGGAGCTGCCGATCGTCGGCAAGGGCTACCTGGACATCGCCCTTGAAGACGGCACCGTCAAGCGCATCGGCATCACCCGCGCACACCTGGAGGAAGACGCCGGCAAGAGCCTGCACGAAGACTTCAGCGGCGCCACCGGCATCGACCTGAACCGCGCCGGCACGCCGCTGCTGGAAATCGTCTCCGAGCCGGAAATGCGCAGCGCCAAGGAAGCCGTGGCCTACGTCAAGGCGATCCACGCACTGGTGCGCTACCTGGGCATCTGCGACGGCAACATGGCCGAGGGCTCGCTGCGCTGCGACTGCAACGTGTCGATCCGGCCCAAGGGCCAGGTCGAGTTCGGCACCCGCTGCGAGATCAAGAACGTCAACTCGTTCCGCTTCATCGAGAAGGCGATCAACACCGAGGTGCAGCGCCAGATCGAACTGATCGAGGATGGCGGCCGGGTGATCCAGGAAACCCGCCTGTACGACCCGAACAAGGACGAGACCCGCTCCATGCGCAGCAAGGAGGAGGCCAACGACTACCGTTACTTCCCCGACCCGGACCTGCTGCCGGTGGTCATCGAGCCGGCGTTCCTCGACGCCATCCGCGCCACCCTGCCCGAACTGCCGCCGCAGAAGCGCGAGCGCTTCCAGAGCCAGTTCGGCCTGTCGGCCTACGACGCCAACGTGCTGGCCTCCAGCCGCGAGCAGGCCGACTACTTCGAGCAGGTGGTCGGTGTGTGCGGCGATGCCAAGCTGGCGGCCAACTGGGTCATGGTCGAGCTGGGCAGCCTGCTGAACAAGCTGGGCCTGGAGATCGACCAGGCGCCGGTCAGCGCCGCGCAACTGGGCGGCATGCTGCAGCGCATTCTGGACAACACCATCAGCGGCAAGATCGCCAAGGTGGTGTTCGAGAAGATGGCCGCCGGTGAAGGCGATGCCGACCAGATCATCGAGGCAGAAGGCCTGAAACAGGTGACCGACACCGGCGCGATCGAGAAGGTGCTGGACGAAGTGCTGGCGGCCAACGCCGAGCAGGTCGAGCAGTACCGCGCGGCGGACGAGGCCAAGCGCGGCAAGATGTTCGGCTTCTTCGTCGGCCAGGCGATGAAGGCGTCCAAGGGCAAGGCCAACCCGCAACAGGTGAACCAATTGCTCAAGAGCAAGCTCGAAGGCTGAACCGCGTCGCCTGCATTCGCCGGCAACGCCGGCTCCTACAAGGACGCACCAATCCCTGCAGGAGCCGGCGTTGCCGGCGAAGGCCACACCACGGAGTAACCGGATACATGTGGCGTCCCCTCAGCGCACTGCTCGCGCTTTTCACCCTGCTCGCCGGCTGTGCCAGCCACACCCTCGACCCCCGCGGTTACGACCAGACCGGCACTGCCTCCTATTACGGTTCCCGCCATCACGGCAAACGCACCGCCAGTGGCGAACCCTTCGACCAGCACGGCCTGACCGCCGCCCATCGCAGCCTGCCCTTCGGCACCCGCGTGCAGGTCACCAACCTCGCCAACGACCGCCGCGTCGTGGTACGCATCAACGACCGCGGCCCGCATACCCGGGGTCGACTCATCGACCTGTCACGCGCCGCCGCCGACCAACTGGGCATGCTCCGTAGCGGAACCGCGCGGGTACGGGTACAAAGTCTCAGCAACTGACCCTGCTTCGGAGCACGACCATTTTCGACCTGGCCGCTTTACCCACCTTCAGCCTGCTGCAACTGGCCCTGGGCCTGCTGCTGCTGATCACCGGCGCCGAACTGCTGGTGCGCGCCGCCCTGCGCCTGGCCGCCAGCCTGCAGGTGCGTCCGCTGATCATCGGCCTGAGCCTGGTGGCCTTCGGCAGCAGCGCCCCGCAACTGACCGTGAGCCTGCAGGCGGCCTACACCGGCGCACCCGACGTGGCGGTGGGCAGCGTGATCGGCAGCAACATCTTCAACGTGCTGGTCACCCTGGGCCTGGCCGCCCTGATCATCCCCCTGCGCGTTTCGCGGCAACTGGTACGCCTGGACATCCCGCTGATGATCGGCGCCAGCCTGCTGGTGTACCTGCTGGCCCTGGACGAACGCATCGGCCGCCTCGAAGGCGCCCTGCTGCTGCTCGGGCTGGTTGCCTACCTGGCCATCCTGTGGCACCAGTCACGCCACCACGCACGCACCTACCCCGCCCCCGGCCCGCGGCCGCAGCGTGGCGTCGGCTTCTGGTTCGGCACCCTGGCACTGATGCTCACCGGCCTGGGCCTGCTGAGCCTGGCCGGGCACCTGTTGCTGGAGGCAGCAGTGGAAGTGGCCGTCGACCTGGGCCTGTCGGAGCGGGTGATCGGCCTGACCGTGGTGGCGGTATGCACCTCGCTGCCGGAGCTGGCCACCTCGCTGATCGCCGCCTTGCGCGGCGAGCGTGAAATCGCCGTGGGCAACGTGATCGGCAGCAACCTGTTCAACCTGCTGGCGGTGCTCGGGCTGACCGCGCTGGTGGCCCCGGTGCCGCTGTCGATCTCGCCCAACGCGCTGGCCTTCGACCTGCCGGTGATGCTCGGCGTGGCCGTGCTGACCCTGCCGGTGTTCTATTCCGGCTACCGCGTCACCCGCGCCGAAGGTCTGGTGTTCCTGTGTCTTTACCTGGCCTATGGTCTGCACGTGGTGGCCTTCACCACCGGCATGCCGCTGGCCAACCGTCTGGAGCAGCTGATGCTGCTTTATGTCCTGCCGACGCTGGCGGTGGTGCTGATGTACACCACCGTGCGCGCCTGGCGCCGCCAACACTAAGGAAAACAACATGGGCGAGAGCAACAAAACCGGCGAACAGGTTCGCCGCCAGGTCATGGGCGATGCATTCGTGGACCGTGCACTGGGCAATGCCACTGAGTTCACCGAGCCGCTGCAGGCGTTCGTCAACGAGCACGCCTGGGGCAGCGTGTGGAGCCGCGAGGGCCTGCCGCTGAAAACCCGCAGCCTGATCACCCTGGCGGCGCTGACCGCGCTCAAGTGCCCGCAGGAGCTCAAGGGCCACGTGCGTGGCGCCCTGAACAACGGCTGTACGGTGGAAGAGATTCGCGAGGCGTTGCTGCATTGCGCCGTGTACGCCGGCGTACCGGCGGCGATCGATGCGTTTCGCGCCGCCCAGGAAGTGATCGACAGCTACCAGCAGGGCTGACCGATCACCCCGCAGGGCCGTCAGCCGGCGACGGCGGCGGCCTTCTGCCCCTTCTTCTTGAGCCAGAACGCCACGCCCAGGGTGGCGATCCAGGCCGGAATCAGCAGTACCGAGATGCGGATCGGCGGGGTCAGGTACATCACCACCAGAATCAGCACGATGAACGCCAGGCACAGGTAGTTGGTGACCGGGTGCCCCCAGCTCTTGTAGAAGGTCGACTCGCCGGCAGCGATCTTGGCCTTGCGAAACTTCAGGTGGGTGATGCTGATGCTCGCCCAGTTGATCACCAGTGCCGACACCGCCAGCGCCATCAGCAGGCCGAAGGCTTCGCCCGGCATCAGGTAGTTGATCAGCACGCACAGGCCGGTGGCCACCGCCGATACGCCCAGCGCCGCCAGCGGCACGCCACGACGGTTGATCTTGAGCAGTGCGCGCGGCGCATCACCCTGGCTGGCCAGGCCGAACAGCATGCGGCTGTTGCAGTACACGCAGCTGTTGTACACCGACAGCGCGGCAGTCAGCACCACCACGTTGAGAATGGTGGCCACCAGGTTGCTGTCCAGGTTGTGGAAGATCATCACGAACGGGCTGCCGCCCTGCACCACCTTCTGCCAGGGGTACAGCGACAGCAGCACCGCCAGTGCGCCGATGTAGAAGATCAGGATGCGGTACACCACCTGGTTGGTCGCGCGTGGAATGCTGTAGCGCGGGTTGTCCGCCTCGGCCGCGGTGATGCCGACCAGCTCCAGCCCGCCGAAGGAGAACATGATCACCGCCATCGCCATCACCAGCCCGGTGATGCCATTGGGGAAGAACCCGCCGTACTGCCACAGGTTGGCCACGCTGGCATCCGGCCCGCCGCTGCCGCTGGCCAGCAGCCAGGCGCCGAAGCCGATCATGCTGACGATGGCTATCACCTTGACCAGCGCGAACCAGAATTCCAGCTCGCCGTACACCTTGACCTGGGTGAGGTTGATCAGGTTGATCGCCACGAAGAAGATCGCTGCAGTGGCCCAGGTGGGGAAGTCCGGCCACCAGTACTGCACGTAGATACCCACCGCCGTCAGCTCGGCCATGCCCACCAGCACATAGACCACCCAGTAGTTCCAGCCCGAGACGAAGCCGGCGAACTCGTTCCAGTAGCGGTGCGCAAAGTGGCTGAAGCTGCCCGCCACCGGTTCCTCGACCACCATCTCACCCAGCTGGCGCATGATGAAAAAGGCCATCAGGCCGGCGATGGCGTAGCCCAGCAGCACGGCAGGGCCTGCCATCTGGATGGTCTGGGCGATGCCCAGGAACAACCCGGTGCCGATGGCGCCGCCCAGCGCGATCAACTGGATGTGACGGTTCTTCAGGCCGCGATGCAAACGCTCGGGCGTGATCTGGTCTTGCATGAAGTGTCCTCAGGCAGGGAGGCCGTTATTTTGAGTGTGGGCGACAGGATCTAGATCCAGCCGCCCCACTGCAAGATAAATATGCCGATATTCGTCGTAACTGCGGCCATCAGCGTGGTAATCACGATGATCGAGGCGGCCAGCTGGTGATTGCCGTTGGCCGCGCGCGCCATCACGTAGCTGGACGCGGCGGTGGGGCTGGCGATGTACAGGAACAGCACCCCAGCTCCGCGCCGCGAAAGCCGCACAGCCAGGCGCCGAAAGTGGCCAGCAGCGGCAGCCACACCATCTTCACCAGGCTGGCACTCAGCGCCATGCGCCCGCTGGCGTGCAACGAGGCCATCGACAGCGTGCCGCCGATGCAGATCAGCGCCAGCGGCAGGGTCATCTGCGCCAGGTAGTCACCGGAGGTCAGCAGCCAGTTGGGCAGCCCCACCTTGGCATACGCCAGCACGCCGGCCACCAGCACACTGATGATCAGCGGGTTGCGCAGGATGCTCTTGAGGATGCTCCAGGGGTCGGACTTGATGGTCGGGCTGTACACCGCCAGCACCACGGCCGACAGCGAGTTGTAGAGCAGGATCACCAGCCCGGCCAGCACCGCGCCGATGGAGATGCCATGATCGCCGTACATGCTCCCGGCCAGCGCCAGGCCGATGACCGCATTGTTGCCGCGAAAGCCGCCCTGGGCGTAGATGCCGCGATCTTCACGGGGCAGCGCCAGATCGCGATCAGCCAGGCCAGGCCGAAGCTGCCCAGGGTGGCGACGGTGAAGTACAGCAGCAGCGAGGGCTGGACCGCCGCCTCGAGATCGGCGTGGTAGATGCCCAGAAACAGCAGCGCCGGCATGCTCACGTTGAACACCAGGGCCGAGGCGGTCTGGATGAAGCTGTCGTTGATGGCGTTGATGCGGCGCAGCAGCACGCCCATGAACATCATCGCGAACACCGGCGCGGTGATGTTCAGGGTCTGGAGAAAAAGGGCGAGCATGCAGGTGGTCCCGTCGGCGTCGTTAGGGAGCTAATCATACGTCAACCTTGGGGCTGCCATGCGCAGGCCCTCTTCCGCCCGGGCCCTTGCCGGCGAAGAGGCCCTGAGGTTCAGCGCCGAACCGGGCGCTTCTGCAATTTGCGCTGCAGGGTACGCCGGTGCATGCCCAGCGCCCGCGCCGTGGCCGAGATATTGCCCTCATGCTCGGTCAGCACACGCTGGATGTGCTCCCACTGCAGGCGGTCCACCGACATCGGGTTTTCCGGTACCAGCGTGTCCAGGTCGGCGTGCTCGGACGCCAGCGCCGCCAGCACGTCGTCGGCATCGGCCGGCTTGCACAGGTAATTGCAGGCGCCGCGCTTGATCGCCTCCACCGCGGTGGCAATGCTCGAATAGCCGGTGAGGATCACCACGCGCATCTCCGGGTCCAGCTCCAGCAGCTTGGGCAGCAGCACCAGCCCGGAGTCGCCCTCCATCTTCAGGTCCAGCGTGGCGTAGTCCGGCACGTCCTGCTGGGCAATCTGCAGGCCCTCTTCGGCAGAACCCGCCGTGCTCACGCGAAACCCGCGCCGGCTCATGGCCCGGGCCATCACCCGGGTAAACGTGGCGTCGTCATCCACCAGCAGCAGGTGCGGCAGCTCTTCGCCTTCAGCCTGAATTTCATCACTCATCACACGTCTCCTCGCGCGTCACGCGGCAGGCGCAGCTCGGTGAGCGTACCGCCTTCCTCATGACTATAGAGTTTTACCGAGCCGCCAGCACGGGTCACGCTGGCCTTGCTCAAGAACAGGCCCAGGCCGAAGCCCTTGCCCTTGGTGGTAAAGAAAGGTTTGCCGATCTGCTCGGCGATCGCCACCGGCACGCCGGGGCCATGGTCGCGAATGCTGATCACGATGTCCTCGGCGTCCCAGTCCAGGTACACCTCCAGGTCATTGGGGCAGGCATCGGCTGCATTGTTCAACAGGTTCAGCAGGGCCTGGGTCAGGTCCGGCGGCGGCGCCAGGCACGGCACCGTACCCTGGCCCAGGCGCTGGAAGCGATAGCTGGCCTCGGGGCGCATCAGGTGCCAGCGGTTGAGCGCCTCGTCCAGCCAGAAGCTCGCCTCCTGCTCCTGCACCGCCATGCGCCGGTTGGCCTCGGCGGCGCGCACCAAGTTCTGCAAGGTGTGCTTGCACTGCTTGACCTGCTCCTGCAGCGTCTCCAGGTCTTCCTGCAGCAGCGGGTCGGTGTGGTCCTGACGCATCTCGTTGATCAGCACGCTCATGGTCGCCAGCGGCGTGCCCAGCTCATGGGCGGCACCGGCGGCCTGGGTGGCCACGGCCAGCAGTTGCTGGTCGCGCAGGCCTTCCTCGCGGCGCTGGGCCTGGAACTGCTGCTGGCGACGCAGCTCTTCGGCCATCTTGGCGGCAAAGAAGGTGATCACTCCGGCGGCCAGGGCAAAACTCAGCCACATGCCGTAGATCTGCATCTTCTCGCGGGCCATGGGGAAGGTTTCGAGCGGGAAGTACTGCACCAGCAACAGGGTGTAGGCCACCAGCGCAATGCCCGACAGAATCAGCGAATACAGCCATGGCAGCGTCACCGCGGCAATCGCCAGGGGCACCAGGTAATAGGACACGAAGGGGTTGGTCGAGCCCCCGGAAAAATACAGCAGCGCACTGTGGATCAGCAGGTCGCAGGCCAGCTGCACCGCATACTCCAGCTCGGTGACCGGCAGCGAGGTGCGCAGCCGGATGGCCGTGAGCACGCACAGCACCATGGAGAACCCCAGGGTGATGCTCAGCGCCAGCCACGGCAGTGGCAGCAGTTCGGTCCAGTAGGCGACCGCCACCGAACCGGCCTGGGCGGCCAGCACCAGGGTGCGGATGAAGGTCAGGCGCCAGAGGTTCTGACGTGTGGCAGACAGCATGAGTACGGGGGCGAGCATGAGCTCTCCTGATGAGTGCTCCAGGTGAATCGTGGCGAGTATACCCAAGCTGCACCCCGCGCTGCAGCAATGCGGCAAAGCGCCACAGGCACACCGGCATCGATGATGGCTTTTTGAACCTCGTCGGTTTGTGCGAGTCTGATGGGGTCTGCGTGGTCGGGATCGACCGCCGCCACGCCTCAATTTCAAGGAGTTGCCCATGCACACTGTGTCTCGCGCCAGTACCACCCTCGTCCTCGCGACCGGCCTGTTTGCCAGCTTTGCGGCACTGGCCGACGAGCCTCGCTACAACCAGGTTTCACTGCGCGCCGAAGCCAGCAAGGAAGTCGCCCGCGACCTGATGGTCGTGACCCTGTATACCGAGGCGCAGAACACCGACCCGGCCAAGCTGGCCAACGAGATCACCACCAGCATGAACAAGGCGCTGGAAAAGGCCCGTGCGGTCAAGGACGTCAAGCTCAGCCAGGACAGCCGCAACAGCTACCCGATCTACGACAACAAGAACCAGAAGATCACCGGCTGGCGCGAACGTGCCGAGCTGCGCCTGGAAAGCGCGAACTTCCCGGCGCTGTCCAAGCTCACCGGCGAGCTGCTGCAGGACCTGAAGATGGGCGGGATGGATTTCGCCATCGCCCCGGCCACCCGCAAGAGCAGCGAAGACGCCCTGCTCAAGGATGCCATCGACGCCTTCAAGGCCCGCGCCCAGCTGACCACCGAAGCCCTCGGCGGCAAGGGCTACAAGGTGGTCAACCTGAACCTCAACAGCAGCGGCTACCCGCACCCCTACGCCCGCGGCGCCATGATGATGAAGGCCAGCATGGACGCCGAAGCCGCGCCAAGCCCGGAAATCGAAGCCGGTACCAGCCAGGTCAGCCTCAGCGCCGACGGCACCATCGAAGTGCTGATGCCCTGATTCACCCGCGGGCAACGCCTGCATCGCCGTCAGCTATGGTTTGAGGGTCGCGCTGGTCAACAGGCCAGCCTCCCTGCCCGCCGAGCGGCCCCACTGGCCGCCCGGCGCACCAATGACATCGATGAGGCCAACAATGCTCAAACACGCGGTCCTTCCCTACCTGCTCGGCGCAGGCCTGCTGGCCGGCGCACCGCTGGCCCATGCGGCCAGCAACCTGGTGTTCTGCTCCGAGGGCAGCCCGGCGGGCTTCGACCCGGGCCAGTACACCACCAGCACCGACTTCGACGCCTCGGCCGAGACCGTCTTCAACCGCCTCAGCCAGTTCGAACGCGGCGGTACGGCGGTGATCCCCGGGCTTGCCACACGCTGGGACATCAGCGACGACGGCCTGAGCTACACCTTCCACCTGCGCGAAGGCGTGCAGTTCCACAGCACCGACTACTTCAAGCCCAGCCGCCCCTTCAACGCCGATGACGTGCTGTTCACCTTCAACCGCATGCTCGACAGGAACCTGCCGTTTCGCAAGGCCTACCCCACCGAGTTCCCCTACTTCACCGACATGGGCATGGACAAGAACATCGTCAAGCTCGAAAAGCTCGACGAACACACGGTCAGGTTCACCCTGGCCAGCGTGGACGCCGCGTTCATCCAGAACATGGCCATGAGCTTCGCCTCGATCCAGTCCGCCGAATACGCCGAGCAACTGCTCAAGCAGGGCAAGCCGGCCGACATCAACCAGAAGCCGATCGGCACCGGCCCCTTCGTGTTCGCCAAGTACCAGAAAGACGCGCAGATCCGCTTCAAGGGCAACAAGACCTACTGGCAACCGCAGGACGTGAAGATCGACAACCTGATCTTCGCCATCACCACCGACCCGTCGGTGCGCATGCAGAAGCTCAAGAAGAACGAATGCCAGATCACCCTGTTCCCGCGCCCGGCCGACCTCAAGTCGCTGGAAGCGGACCCCAACCTGAACCTGCCGCACCAGGCCGGCTTCAACCTGGGCTACATCGCCTACAACGTGACCGACCCGATCAAGGGCACCACCGCGCCCAACCCCATGGCCCAGCTCAAGGTGCGCCAGGCCCTGGACATGGCGGTGAACAAGCAGCAGATCATCGACGCGGTGTACCAGGGCGCGGGGCAGCTGGCAGTCAATGCCATGCCGCCCACCCAGTGGAGCTACGACGACACCATCAAGGACGTGCCCTACGACCCGGCCAAAGCCAAGGCGCTGGTGCAGGAGGCCGGGGTCAGGGAGGGCACCGAGATCACCCTGTGGGCCATGCCGGTGCAACGCCCCTACAACCCCAACGCCCGGCTCATGGCCGAGATGATCCAGGCCGACTGGGCGAAGATCGGCATCAAGGCCAGCATCGTCAGCTACGAGTGGGGCGAATACATGAAGCGCGCCAAGGCCGGTGAGAACGGCGCCATGCTGATCGGCTGGAGCGGCGACAACGGCGACCCGGACAACTGGCTGGGCACCCTCTACGGCTGCGACGCGGTGAACGGCAACAACTTCTCCAAATGGTGCGACCCCGCCTACGACGCGCTGATCAAGCAGGCCAAGGCCACCCCCGACCAGGCCCGACGCACCGAGCTGTACAAGCAGGCGCAGCACATCATCAAGGCGCAGGTGCCGATCACCCCGATCGCCCATTCCACGGTGTACCAGCCGATGCGCAAGACCGTGCAGGACTTCAAGATCAGCCCCTTCGGCCTGAATGCCTTCTACGGCGTAAGCGTCAGCCAATAGACACGCAACGCGATGTTTAGCCTGTCCCTGCGGGCGCCGAGCTCATCGGTGCACGCGGGGCACTGATACCTGCTTGAAAATTACGACACCACACCAAGATTTTTCCCACGCCTCACACCCACTTCCTTACCTGCACGCCCGCCGCCCGCGTCCCTACCGTGGAGCGCGTGGTGGTGCTGGCACCCTGCTGTCGCCGCGCCCCCCACGCCTCGTACAACAACAAAGGAATGGGACCGCATGCGTATTTCTCCGGTTTTCGCCGCACTGCTGGGCCTGGGGGCACTGGCCTATGGCCCGACAGCCCTGGCCAAGGGCAACCTGGTGTTCTGCTCCGAGGGCAGCCCGGGCGGCTTCGATATCGCCCAGTACACCACCTCCATCGAAAACGACGCCGCCGAGCCGCTGTACAACGGCCTGGTGGAATTCGAACGCGGCGCCACCCGCGTCATCCCCTCGCTGGCGACCGGCTGGGACGTTTCCGATGACGGCCTGACCTATACCTTCCGCCTGCGCCAGGGCGTGAAGTTCCACGCCAACAAGGACTTCACCCCCACCCGCGACTTCAACGCCGACGACGTGCTGCTCACCTTCCAGCGCATGCTCGACCCACAGCACCCGTTTCGCGTGGCCTACCCGGCCGAGTTCCCCTACTTCGTCAGCATGGACCTGGACAAGAACATCGCCCGGGTCGAAAAGCGCGACCCCTACACGGTGGTCTTCACCCTCAACAGCGTCGACGCCGCCTTCATCCAGAACCTGGCCATGGGCTTTGCCTCGATCGTCTCGGCCGAATACGCCACCCAGCTGATGGCCAGCGGGCGCCTCAGCGACTTCGACCAGAAGCCGATCGGCACCGGCCCCTTCGTGTTCCAGCGCTACCAGAAGGATGCGCAGATCCGCTACCGGGCCAACCCCGACTACTGGGACCCGCAACAGGTCAGGCTCGACCAGCTGATCTTCTCGATCAACACCGACGCCTCGGTGCGGGTGCAGAAGCTGCGCAAGGGGGAATGCCAGGTCACCGTCAACCCGCGCCCCGCCGACCTCAAGGCCCTGGCCGCCGACCCGAAGATCAACATGCTCGACCAGCCCGGCTTCAACCTGGGCTACATCGCCTACAACGTGCAGCACCCGCCGTTCGACCAGCTGCAGGTGCGCCAGGCCATGGACATGGCGGTGAACAAGGCGGCCATCGTCAAGGCGGTGTACCAGGATGCCGGCCAACTGGCCGTGAACTTCATGCCGCCCACCCAGTGGTCCTACGACCCGAGCATCCGCGATGCCGGCTACGACCCCAACAAGGCCCGCGCCCTGCTGGCCGCCGCCGGGGTCAAGCCCGGCACGCGCATCACCCTGTGGGCCATGCCGGTGCAGCGCCCCTACAACCCCAACGCCAAGCTGATGGCCGAGATGCTCCAGGCCGACTGGGGCAAGGTCGGGCTGGACGTGAAGATCGTCAGCTACGAATGGGGCGAGTACATCAAGCGCACCAAGAACGGCGAGCACGACGTGATGCTGCTGGGCTGGACCGGTGACAACGGCGACCCCGACAACTGGATGGGCACCCTCTACAGCTGCGGTGCCATCGGCAGCAACAACGTGTCGATGTGGTGCGACCCCGAATACGACGCCCTGGTGCAGCAGGCCAAGCGCATCACCGACCCCGCCGCGCGCACCGCGCTGTACCAGCAGGCCCAGCAGCGCATGAAGCAGCAGGTGCCGATCACCCCGGTCGCCCACTCCACCGTGCACCAACCGCTGAGCGTCCGGGTACAGGACTTCAAGGTCAGCCCGTTCGGGCGCAACAGTTTTTCGGGCGTCAGCGTCGACTGACCTCTGCCCGCCCCCTCCCAAGGTTCACCGCCGCACCCGCCGGGCTCACGAGGCCCGGCGGCTAATAAAAACATGCAAAGGAGCATCACCTTGAGACCTACCCGACACGCAGCACTTGCCCTGGCCCTTGGCGGCCTGAGCGCGCTGGCCCAGGCCGAGCCCGTCAGCCAGGATTTCGTTGCGCTTACCCTGCGCACCACCTCCGACCAGGCCCAGGCCAGCGGCTTTCTCGACGGCCAGCGCCTGTCCGGCTCGACCCGCAACTGGTACGCCCACGAGCACGCCACCCGCGGGCCACTGTGGTCGTACAGCAAGCGCGACGGCAGCCGCCACCCCACCAGCAGCCGCGACAACTGGGTCCAGGGCACCCTCCTCAACTACACCTCCGGCTTCACCGAGGGCACCGTGGGCCTGAGCACCGAAGTGGCGCTGTACAACGCGGTGGCCCTGCAGCGCGGTCGCGCCAGCGTGGCCGGGCCGAACAACCGCACCCTCACCCACGGCGACGGCGAGGTGCTCGACCAGTGGAGCAAGGTCGGCCTGGCCAACCTCAAGGCCCGGGTGTCCAACACCACCCTCACCGCCGGCCGACAGTCCATCGACACCCCGGTGATCGCCTACATCGGCAACCGCGCACTGCCCTCCAGCTTCCAGGGCGTGAGCCTGCACAGCGCCGAGTTCGACAACCTGAGCTTCGACCTGGGCACCTTCGACCGCGTGTCGATGCGTACCGAGCAGGGCCAGAGCAAGTTTCGCTCCGAGTATGGCGATTCCCGCCAGTTCACCGACCGGGTCAGCATGGCCGGGGTCAACTACCAGCCGCTGCAGAGCCTGAGCACCAGCCTCTACGTATCCAAGGTCGAGGACCTGTGGAACCAGTACTACTTCGGCGCCAACCACCTGCTGGGCGACAACGCGGTGCTGGGCCTGAACACCGGGCTCAACTACTACAAGACCCGCGACGCCGGCCAGAGCAAGCTGGGCGCCATCGACAACGACACCTTCAGCCTGTCGCTGGCCCTGACCCACCAGGCGCACACCGTGTCGGTCGCCTACCAGCAGGTCAACGGCAACGAGTACTTCGACTACCTGCACGACACCAACGCGATCTTCCTGGCCAACTCGCTGCTGTCGGATTTCAACGGCCCCAACGAGAAATCACTGCAGATCGGCTACGTGCTGAACATGGCCCCCTTCGGCGTGCCCGGCCTCAAGTTCAACCTGTACAACGCCCGCGGCTGGGGCATCGACGGCACCCATTACAAGGGCGGTGGCTACGACGTGAAGAACCTCGACGGCGAGCACCACGACGAATGGGGCATCGGCACCAGCTATGCCGTACAAGGCGGCGCGTTCAAGGACACCACCGTGCGCGCCACCTACACCACCCACCGCGCCAGCAAATTGCAGGGTGACGGGAGCCTGAACGAGGTGCGCGTGGTCACAACCATTCCGTTCAACATCCTCTAGGGCGGCAGGTCGCGGCCGATTCGCCGAATCGGCCGCGATGGCTACGCTGGTTTAATCGAATGCAGGGAAGTGTCATGAAACAGTCAACCCTACAGGCTGCCCTTGCAGCCATCCTGTTGAGCGCCGCAGCCCCGCTGATGGCCAAGCCCCTGGTGGTGTGCACCGAGGCCAGCCCCGAGGGCTTCGACATCGTGCAGTACACCACGGCCGTCACCGCCGATGCCGCCGCAGAAACCCTGTTCAACCGCCTGGTGGACTTCAAGCCCGGCACCACCGAGGTGCAGCCGGCCCTGGCCGAACGCTGGGAGGTCAGCCCCGACGGCCTGACCTACACCTTTCACCTGCGCAGCGGGGTCAGGTTCCACACCACCGACTACTTCACCCCCACCCGCGACCTGAACGCCGACGACGTGCTGTGGAGCTTCCAGCGCCAGCTCGACCCCGCCCACCCCTGGCACGACAAGACCAGCATCGGCTTCCCCTATTTCGAGAGCATGGGTTTCCAGCACCTGCTCAAGTCGGTGGAAAAGCTCGACCCGCACACCGTGGCGTTTCACCTGACCCGCCCCGAGGCGCCGTTTCTGCGCGACCTGGCCATGGCCTTCACCTCGATCTATTCCGCCGAATACGCTGACCAGTTGCTCAAGGCCGGCACCACCGCCGAACTCAACAGCAAGCCGGTCGGCACCGGCCCGTTCATCTTCCAGCGCTACAACAAGGACGCGCAGGTGCGCTACAGGCCCAACCCGGACTACTTTCGCGGCAAGCCGCCGAGCGATGCGCTGATCTTCGCCATCACCCCCGACAACAACGTGCGCCTGCAGAGGCTGCGCGCCAACGAATGCCAGGTGGCGCTGTACCCCAAGCCCGACGACATACCCGGCATCAAGGCCGACGCGCGCCTGAAGGTGGCCGAAATGGAGGCCCTGACCACCGGCTACATCTCGCTCAACACCGAGCACAGGTACCTGAGCGACGTGCGCGTACGGCGCGCCATCAACCTGGCCTTCGACCGCGAACACCATGTCGAGCAACTGTTCGGCAAGGGCAACGCCCTGCTGGCGGTGAACCCCTACCCGCCGACCCTGATGGGCTACAACAGCCAGAACCGCAACCCGCCCCGCGACCTGGACCAGGCCCGCGCGCTGCTCAAGGAGGCCGGCGTACCCGAAGGCACCGTGCTCACCCTGTTCACCCGCAACGGCGGCGGGCCCACCAACCCCAACCCGCGCCTGAGCGCCGAGATGCTTCAGGCCGACCTCGCCCAGGTCGGCCTGAAGGTCGACATCCGCGTGATGGAATGGGCCGAGATGCTGCGCCGCGCCAAGGCCGGCGAAGCCGACATGGTGTCGGCCGGCTGGGCGGGCGACAACGGCGACCCGGACAACTTCCTGACCCCGCTGCTCAGCTGCGCCGCAGCGAAGAATGGGGAAAACTACGCACGCTGGTGCAACCCGCGATTCCAGGTGCTGATCGACCACGCCCGCGAAACCGCCGACCCCGATCAACGCGCCGCACTCTATGTCCAGGCACTGGCGGTGTACGATGAGGCCAAACCGTGGATCAACATGGCCCACCCGAAGGTGTTCACCGCCCTGCGCGAGAACGTCGAGGGCTACGTCATCAACCCGATGACCAACAACAACTTCGCCACCACGCGGGTGAAGTAGAACGATAACGCTTGCAGCGCCCGCCCCCGAGCGCTCGCAGGCATGCCTTAGGCTGATGAGGTACACCACACGATGTTTAGTTTTATTGCACGGCGTCTGGGCCTGTTGATCCCGTCGTTCTTCGGCATCACCCTGCTCACGTTCGCGCTCATACGCCTGATCCCCGGTGACCCGGTGGAGGTGATGATGGGCGAACGCAGGGTCGACCCCGAGATGCACGCCCAGGCCATGGAACGGCTCGGCCTGAACAAGCCGCTGGCGCAGCAGTACCTGGACTACGTCGGCAAGCTGGCCCAGGGCGACCTGGGCGAGTCGCTGCGTACCCGCGAAAGCGTGTGGCACGAGTTTCTCGCGCTGTTCCCCGCCACCCTCGAACTGGCCATGGCCGCGCTGCTGTTCGCCGGCATCGTCGGGCTGCTGGCCGGGGTGATCGCCGCGCTCAAGCGCGGCTCGCTGTTCGATCACGGGGTCATGGGCATCTCCCTGGCCGGCTACTCGATGCCGATCTTCTGGTGGGGCCTGATCCTGATCATGTTCTTCTCGGTCGGGTTGGGCTGGACGCCGGTGTCCGGGCGCATCGACCTGCTCTACGACATCGAGCCGACCACCGGCTTCATGCTCATCGACACCCTGCTCAGCGACGAGGAAGGCGCGTTCAAGGACGCGTTGATGCACCTGATCCTGCCGGCCATCGTGCTCGGCACCATCCCGCTGGCGGTGATCGCACGCATGACCCGCTCCTCGATGCTCGAAGTGCTGCGCGAGGACTACATCCGCACCGCACGGGCCAAGGGCCTGTCGCCGGCACGGGTGGTGTTCGTGCACGGCCTGCGCAACGCGCTGATCCCGGTGCTTACGGTGGTCGGCCTGCAGGTCGGCACGTTGCTCGGTGGCGCGGTGCTTACCGAAACCATCTTTTCCTGGCCGGGCATCGGCAAATGGCTGATCGAAGCCATCGGCGCCCGTGACTACCCCGTGGTACAGAACGGCATCCTGTTGATTGCCTGCCTGGTGATCCTGGTCAACTTCGTCGTGGACATCCTCTACGGCCTGGCCAACCCACGCATCCGACATCAGCGCTGAGGCCTTCGCTCATGACCAATCCGCTTGCAAAACCGCTGCCGTCGACGCCGCGCCGCTCGACCAGAGCCTGCTCTACCCCTCCCCCTACAAGGAATTCTGGCACGCCTTCTCGCGCAACAAGGGCGCGGTGGCCGGCCTGCTGTTCATGTGCCTGATCGTGTTCTGCGCGCTGTTCGCCCCGTGGGTGGCGCCGCACAACCCCAGCGAGCAGTACCGCGACTTTCTGCTGACCCCGCCGGTATGGCTCGAAGGCGGCCAATGGCAGTTTCTGCTGGGTACCGACGAGCTGGGCCGCGACCTGCTCTCGCGGCTGATCCAGGGTTCGCGCCTGTCGCTGCTGATCGGCCTGTCATCGGTAATGATCTCGCTGATCCCGGGCGTGCTGCTGGGCCTGCTGGCCGGGTTTTTCCCGCGCCTGCTTGGCCCGTCCATCATGCGCCTGATGGACGTGATGCTGGCGCTGCCCTCGCTGCTGCTGGCGGTGGCCATCGTGGCGATCCTGGGCCCTGGCCTGATCAACACCGTGATCGCCATCGCCATCGTCTCGCTGCCGGCCTACGTGCGCCTGACCCGCGCCGCGGTGATGGGCGAGCTGAACCGCGACTACGTCACCGCCGCACGCCTGGCCGGGGCACGCCTGCCGCGCCTGATGTTCGTGACCGTGCTGCCCAACTGCATGGCGCCGCTGATCGTGCAGGCCACCCTGAGTTTCAGTTCGGCGATTCTCGATGCCGCCGCGCTGGGCTTCCTGGGCCTGGGCGTGCAACCGCCGACCCCGGAGTGGGGCACCATGCTGGCCTCGGCCCGCGACTACATCGAACGCGCCTGGTGGGTGGTCAGCCTGCCGGGCCTGACCATCCTGCTCAGCGTGCTGGCAATCAACCTGATGGGCGACGGGCTGCGCGATGCGCTGGACCCGAAACTCAAGAATGCCGCCTGAGGAGAAGCCCATGTCACTTCTACACATCAAGAACCTGAGCGTGCGCTTCGGCGACGCCTCGGCGGTACCGGTGGTCGACGGCCTCGACCTGAACGTGGAAAAGGGCGAGGTGCTGGCGATTGTCGGCGAGTCCGGCTCGGGCAAGTCGGTGACCATGATGGCGCTGATGGGCCTGATCGACGCCCCCGGGCGCATCACCGCCGACGCCTTGACCTTCAACGGCAGCGACATGCTCACCCTGAGCGGCCGGCAGCGGCGCAAGGTGGTCGGCAAGGACATGGCGATGGTCTTCCAGGACCCCATGACCGCACTCAACCCCAGCTACACCGTGGGTTTCCAGATCGAGGAGGTGCTGCGCCAGCACCTGGGGCTGCGCGGCAAGGCGGCGCGCCAGCGTGCGCTGGAGCTGCTGAAGAAGGTCGAGATCCCGGCCCCGGAAAGCCGCCTGGATGCCTACCCCCATCAACTCTCCGGCGGCATGAGCCAGCGCGTGGCAATCGCCATGGCGATTGCCGGCGAACCCAAGCTGCTGATCGCCGACGAGCCCACCACGGCGCTGGACGTGACCATTCAGGCGCAGATCATGGAGCTGCTGCTCAACCTGCAGAAAGAGCAGGACATGGCGCTGATCCTGATTACCCACGACCTTGCCGTGGTGGCCGAAACCGCCCGCCGCGTGTGCGTGATGTATGCCGGCCAGGCAGTGGAAGTCGGCCAGGTGCCCGAGCTGTTCGAGGTGCCTGCGCACCCCTACAGCGAAGCCCTGCTGGCAGCGATCCCCGAGCACAGCGAAGGCGCCGAGCGCCTGGCGACCCTGCCCGGCATCGTGCCCGGACGCTACGACCGGCCCCACGGCTGCCTGCTGTCGCCGCGCTGCCCCTACGTGCAGGACCACTGCCGCCAGCAACGTCCGAGCCTGGACCCCAAGGCCCACAGCCTGGCCCGCTGCTTCTACCCGCTCAACCAGGAGGTGGCGTGATGAGCGTCGTACTGACCGCCCGTGACCTCACCCGTCATTACGAAGTGTCCCTGGGCCTGTTCAAGGGCCATGCCCTGGTACGCGCCCTCAATGGGGTGTCGTTCGAACTGGAGGCCGGCAAGACCCTGGCCGTGGTCGGCGAATCCGGCTGCGGCAAGTCGACCCTGGCCCGCGCCCTGACCCTGATCGAGGAACCGTCGTCGGGCTCGTTGCAGATCGCCGGGCAGGAGGTGGCCGGTGCCAGCAAGCAGCAGCGCCGGCAACTGCGCCGCGATGTGCAGATGGTGTTCCAGAGCCCCTATGCTTCGCTCAACCCGCGCCAGAAGGTCGGTGACCAACTGGCCGAGCCGCTGCTGATCAACACCCGGCTGTCCAGGGCCGAACGCCGCGAAAAGG
>MQUG01000011.1:0-21294 GCA_007213375.1 Steinernema feltiae
CAAGGTGATCTTCGAGCGCCTGAAGGAAGAAGACGGCATCGTGCTCAAGCTGATCAATATGGGTGGCGGCTTTCCGGCCAACTACATCACCCGTACCAACAGCCTGGAAACCTATGCCGAAGAGATCATTCGCTTTCTCAAGGAAGACTTCGGCGACGACCTGCCGGAAATCATCCTGGAGCCTGGCCGCTCGCTGATCGCCAACGCCGGCATCCTGGTCAGCGAAGTGGTGCTGGTGGCGCGCAAGTCGCGTACCGCCGTGGAGCGCTGGGTATACACCGACGTGGGCAAGTTCTCCGGCCTGATCGAAACCATGGACGAGTCGATCAAGTTCCCGATCTGGACCGAGAAGAAAGGCGAGATGGAAGAGGTGGTGATCGCCGGCCCGACCTGCGACAGCGCCGACATCATGTACGAACACTACAAGTACGGCCTGCCGCTGAACCTGGCCATCGGTGACCGCCTGTACTGGCTGTCGACCGGCGCCTACACCACCAGCTACAGCGCGGTGGAGTTCAACGGCTTCCCGCCGCTGAAGGCGTACTACCTGTAACCACGGGTCAGCTGCACACGAAAGGCGACGGTTGCTACCGTCGCCTTTTTTCATGGGCCCACGCGGTCAGCTCAGCACACGCAGTACATGTGCCTCGAACTCGAGGTTCTCCCCGCTGATCACATTCAGGTAATCCATGCCGTCGGAGTGACGGTAGTTGCCGATGCTGCACTCGTAGGTGTCATAGAGCTTCAGTCGCAGCACGTCATGGTCGCCCCACTCCCCCAAGGGCTTGACCAGCCAGGGCTCGCTGGTACCCCCCGGGAACAGGCCCACATAGTGATTGAAGTTCTTGCCCACCGCCGCGCCCCGATAGAACCCGGTATCCGAAGAGCTGGAGATGTTGTAGGTAATGCGCCGGTCGGTGTGGGAGATGTAGTCGAAACGAAAATTGACCGGCTTGATGAGCCGGGTATCGGTCATCACCTGCAACCAGCCATCGTTGTCGATGCCGCCTTCGACCAGGCTGATACCGATACGGCCCTTGTGGCCCGGCGTCACCGAGTAGAGGCTGGCGATGAATGAGAAATTCCAGGTGTCACTCATGGCGACCCCCTGCGCAGGCAAGGCCCGGGTGACTGGCAAGACGGTGGTTGCTGTTCATGGTCGATCTTCCTTGAGAAGCATGGGAGTGATCGAGCATAGAAAGGCGGCAGGCTAAACCCGAGAGTGAAGGCTTTCCGTGGCCTGCCGCGACACCTGCTCCAGACGCTGCCGATAGGCCCCCGCCATCGCCTGGATCTGCGGCTGCTCGGCCTGCTCCAGGCTGGCCACTGCAGCACGCAGGAAGTTGCCGTTACCCTGCTCCAGGGCCTTTTGCAGCCACACCAGCGACTGCTCCATGTGGCCTTGCTCGGCGAGGATCGCCGCATGGCTGAACTGCCCGCGAAAATCGCCGGCCTCGGCAGAAAGACGGTACCAGTGCATGGCGGCGTGCCGGTCGGCCGCGCAGGCCAGCCCCTGCTCCAGGTAACGTCCCAGCAGGTTCATCGACTTGGCGTGGCCGGCGTGGGCGGCCTGCTGATACAGGTGCAGGGCCGCAGCATGGTCCTGGCCCACACCCCGCCCCGTGGCCAGCAGGTTGGCCAGGTTGTACTGGCCCCAGTCCAGCCCTGCGGCAGCGGCCGCACGGTAGTGACCGGCCGCCGCCGCCAGGTCGGCCTGCCCTCCCCACCCATGCTCCAGGCAGCGCCCGAGCATGTTGTGCCCCATCGCACTGCCCTGGCGGGCGGCAATGCCGAACCAGGTCCGCGCCAGTGCCGGGTCCTGCTCGATGCCACGCCCGTCGAGCAGGATCTGCCCCAGCAGCAGCTGGGCCTCGACAACGTTCTGCGCGGCAGCCGCCAGAAGGGCCTGGGCCGCTTTGCCCGGACTGTGTTCGATGAGTTGATGCAACTGGTCGATATCGACCTGTTCTTCGCGACGCAGGTTGAAGGTCACGGCTCAGACCTCTGCCCAGCGGCGCAGCAGGTTGTGGTAGGTGCCGGTGAGCTGAATCAGCGACGGGTGGTCGGGCACATCCACCGTGAGCTGCTGGATGGCGTTGTCCATCTCGAACAGCAAGGCCCGCTGGCTGTCCTCGCGCACCATGCTCTGGGTCCAGAAAAACGCCGCATAGCGCGCCCCGCGGGTTACCGGGTTGACCTTGTGCAGGCTGGTGCCGGGGTACAGCACCATGTCGCCTGCCGCCAGCTTGACCTGCTGCAGGCCATAGGTGTCCTGGATCTCCAGCTCGCCACCGTCGTATTCGTCGGGGTCGCTGAAGAACAGTGTCGACGACAGGTCGGTACGTACCCGCTCATGGCTGCCACGCGGCTGGCGGATGGCGTTGTCGATGTGAAAGCCGAAGCTGCCCCCTTCGCGGTAGCAGTTGACCAACGGTGGGAACACCTTGAACGGCAGCGCCGCCGACATGAAGCGCGGGTTGCTCCACAGGCGCTCGATCATCGCGCTGCCGATTTCCTTGGCCAGCGGGTGCGCCTCGGGCAGCTGCAGGTTGTGCTTGGCCTTGGCCGACTGGTAGCCCGCGGTGATCTTGCCGTCGGCCCAATCGGCCTGCTCCAGCGCCTGGCGAATACGCTGCACTTCTTCGCGGGTGAACAGGCCGGGAATGTGTAAAAGCATGGCGCAGGCACCAGGGGTCGGCTAAAGGGCGTCAATGGTATTGATTCTTATTGAACCAGTACAAGCCCCTTGCGAGGGGCGGGACGTTTCAGCAGGCATAAACCGCCACACAAAGGTGTAAAGAATGTAAATTCAGTACGAATAGCAATTGATCTCAATTGTTACTCATATTTGTTTACATTATATTTCGGCGCCTTCACACCTTGGGGACCTTCCGATGTCGCGCCATTACGTGCCTACCGCTGTCAGTTCACCACGCCTGCTCGCTTCTGCCATCGGGGTCGCGTTGAGCGCCACGTCCGCCGGCCACCTGGCCTATGCGGCCGACGCAGCCCCGGCCACAAGCGGCTCGATCGCACTGGATGCCACCAGCATCAATGGCCAGGCCGATACCGCCAGCACCGACTACAAGGTCGAGAAGTCCTCATCGCAGAAGTACACGGCGCCGCTGGTGGACATCCCGCGCAGCGTGACCGTGGTGCCGCAACAGGTCATCAAGGACACCAACGCCCTGACCCTGCAGGATGCCCTGCGTACCGTGCCGGGCATCACCATGGGCGCCGGCGAAGGCGGCAACCCGTCGGGCGATCGCCCGTTCATTCGCGGCTTCGACTCGCAAGGCTCGATGTACCTGGACGGCGTGCGTGACGTGGGCTCGCAGACCCGCGAGATCTTCGCCATCGAATCGGTTGAAGTGGCCAAGGGCCCCAACTCGACCATCGGCGGGCGCGGTGCAGCCGGTGGCACCATCAACCTGGTGACCAAGAAGGCCCACCTGGGCAACAGCACCGACGGTGCCTTCACCTGGGGCTCGGACCAGACCAAGCGCTACACCTTCGATGGCAACTACCAGTTCCTCGACACCGCGGCGTTTCGCCTGAACCTGATGAGCCACGAAAGCAACGTGGCCGGTCGCGACGAGGTCAACTACGACCGCTGGGGCGTGGCCCCGTCCCTGGTGTTCGGCCTGGGCACCCCGACCCGCGTGAGCCTGGACTACTACCACGTGGAGAGCGACGACCTGCCGGATTCGGGCATCCCCTACGGCCTGCGCTCGGGCAGCACCGCCGGGCGCACCTCGGCCAACCCGGACAAGCCTGACGATGGCGGCCGCAGCAGCAACTATTACGGCCTGGTCGATCGCGACTTCTACAAGACCCGTGCCGATATCGCGACCATCGCCGTCGAGCACGACCTGAACGATGCGCTGACCCTCAAGAACACCCTGCGCCACGGCAACACCCTGCAAGACTTCATCTACAGCCAGCCCGACGACAGCAAGGGCAACATCCTCAACGGTGAAGTCTGGCGCCGCCCGAACAACCGCGTGGCCAACACCCGCACCACCACCAACCAGACCGACCTGTTCGGCGAGGTGTACATCGGCGGGTTCAAGAACACCTTCTCCACCGGTATCGAGCTGAGCCGCGAGGCCTCCACCAAGGAAGGCTACGACATCACCGGCTTCCGTTCCGGCAACTGCTCTTCGGCCACCGGCCAGATCCCGGGTGTGTGCACCTCGTTCCCCAATCCCAACCCGAACGAGGCCTGGGGCGGCGACGTGACCCGTACCGATGCCGGCGCCGACACCACCAGCAGCACCCGCGCCATCTACCTGACCGATACCCTGGAGCTGAACCCGGCCTGGCTGCTGACCATGGGCCTGCGCTACGACCACTTCGACACCAAGGCCAAGACCAAGGTGGCGGGCGGTGCGACCAGCTTCAAGACCGAAGACACCAGCGAGTTCGTGACCGGCCAGCTGGGCCTGACCTGGAAGCCGACCGACAACGGCAGCGTGTACATCTCGTATGCGACCTCGGCCACCCCGGCCGGCGCTTCGCTGGGTGAAGGCAGCGACGGCAACCCGCTGCTGACGCCGACCACCACCAGCGACCTGAAGGCCGAAGAGACCACCAACTACGAAATCGGCACCAAGTGGGACCTGCTCGATCAGCGTCTGAACCTGACCGCCGCGATCTTCCGCACCGAGAAGGAAAACGCCCGCGTACTGGTCGATGCCAACACCTACCAGAACGCCGGCAAGAGCCGCGTCGATGGCCTGGAGCTGACCGCCACCGGCAAGCTGACCAATGACTGGCAGGTATTCGCCGGCTACACCTACATGGACGCCAAGCTGGTCGACGGTGGCGCGCAGTCGGTCGGCGGTGTGCTGGTGGACGGCTACAACGACGGCAACCAGATGCCCAACACGCCGAACAACAGCCTGACCCTGTGGACCACCTACAACGTCACGCCAAAACTCACCCTTGGCGGTGGTGCCTTCTACGTCGACGACGTGTTCGGCAACGTGACCAACAGCGTGATGGTCGATTCGTACTGGCGCTACGACGCCATGGCCAGCTACAAGCTGACCAAGAACGTCGACCTGCAGCTGAACGTGCAGAACCTCACCAACGAGGTCTACTACGACAAGGCCTACGCGGCGCACTACGCCAACCAGGCGGCCGGTCGCACGGCGCTGCTGACCACCAGCTTCCACTTCTGACGGCAGCTGGCAGGCCCGGCCCCGTTCACTTCGGTGATCGGGGCCTTTGTGTATCAAGGCATAATGCGCGACGCATTCACGCAACCCGCAACACAAGGTGGTCGATGTGGTGAAGAAAAGCCTGTTTCAACTGCACTGGTTCTTCGGTATCACCGCCGGGCTGGTGCTGGCGCTGATGGGAGTGACCGGGGCAACCTGGTCGTTCCAGGACGAATTGCTGCGCCTGTTCAACCCACAGGTGCTCAAGGTGCAGGTGCGCGACGAAGGCGTGCTGCCGCCGGCCGAACTGGTGCGCCGCGTCGAGGCCGAACAGGGCGACAAGGTGTCGATGCTGTGGGTGAACGTGCGCAGCGACGAAGCTGCGCGCATCTTCTTCACCCCACCGCCGGGCGAGCGCCGCGGCACCCTGCGCTATGCCGACCCCTACACCGGCAAGCTGCAGCCCCCGGTCAGTGGCCAGGGGTTCTTCGACCTGATGCTGCAGTTGCACCGCTTCCTCGCCATGGGCGACACCGGCCGGCAGATCACCGGCGCCTGTACCCTGATGCTGATCTTCTTCTGCCTGTCGGGGCTGTACCTGCGCTGGCCGCGCCAGGCGCTGAACTGGCGAACCTGGCTGACCCTGGACTGGGCGAAGAAAGGTCGTGCCTTCAACTGGGACCTGCACGCGGTGGCCGGTACCTGGTGCCTGCTGTTCTACCTGCTGTTTGCCCTGACCGGGTTGTTCTGGTCCTACGAGTGGTACCGCGAGGGGCTGAACCGGTTGCTGGGCGATGCACCGGCCGCTGGCGAACAGCGCAAGCGCGGCGAAGGCCGTGGCCGCCCGCCCGCACCCGGCAAGGATGCGGCGCCGCTGGTGGTGGACTACGACGCCATCTGGACCAGCCTGCAGGCAGCGGCCGGCCCGGGCCTGCGCACCTACAACCTGCGCCTGCCACCGGCCGGCGGCCAGCCCGCCACCCTGTTCTACCTGCTCGACAACGCCGAGCACGAGCGCGCACTCAACACCCTGAGCCTGGACCCGGCCACCGGCGTGGTACGCCAGCACGATCGCTACACCGACAAGTCGCTCAAGGCGCAGCTGCTGGCCAGCGTGTATGCCCTGCATGTGGGCAGCTACTTCGGGCTCACCGGGCGCATCCTGGTGACCCTCGCCAGCCTGAGCATGCCGCTGTTCTTCATCACCGGCTGGCTGCTGTACCTGGACCGCAGGCGCAAGAAGCGCCAGGTACGCGAGGCGCGCAAGGGCCTGAACCCGGCCGGCGACACAGGCAACGGATGGCTGGTGGGGTTTGCCAGCCAGAGCGGCTTCGCCGAACAACTGGCCTGGCAGAGCGCCGGGCAACTGCAGGCGGCGGGCCTGGCGGTGCGCGTGCAGCCCCTGGCGACGCTGACCGAAACCGATCTGCAGCAGGCGCAACGCGCGCTGTTCGTGGTCAGCACCTTTGGCGACGGCGAGGCGCCGGACAGCGCCCGAGGCTTCGAGCGCAAGGTGCTTGGCCAGCCATGGACGCTGGGTAACCTGAACTACGCCCTGCTCGCACTGGGTGACCGCCAGTACCCGCATTTCTGCGGTTTTGCGCGCAGCTTGCAGCACTGGCTGGAGGCTCGCGGTGCCACCGCCAGTTTCTCTGCCGTGGAAGTCGACAGTGCAGATCCTGCTGCCTTGCAGCAATGGCAGCAGCAATTGGCGGCATTGACCGGCGCAGCGCCGCTGTCTGCCTGGCAGCCGCCGCAGTTCAGCGCCTGGACCTTGACCCGGCGCGAGCTGCTCAACCCCGGCAGCCAGGGCGCACCGGTGTACCTGCTCGGCCTGCAACCGTCGCAGCCAGAGCGCTGGGATGCCGGGGACCTGGTCGATGTACTGCCGCGCAATGCCGGTTCGACGGTCAAGGCGTTGCTCGACGGGCTTGGCCTTGAGCCTCACACGCCTGTGCGAGTGGACGGCCTGGAGGAGCGCCTGGACCATGCACTGGGCGGGCGGCTGTTGCCGGCCAGCCGCGGCCACCTGATCGGCCTGCACGCGCAGGCGCTGGTGGATGCGTTGATCCCGGTGGCAGCGCGCGAATACTCCATCGCCTCGATTGCCAGTGACGGGGTGCTGGAGCTGATCGTGCGCCAGGAGCGTCATCCGGACGGCACGCTGGGCCTGGGCTCGGGCTGGTTGACCGAACACCTGGCGCTGGGCGCGAGCGTGAGCGTGCGGTTGCGCCGCAACAGCGGTTTCCATCTGCCGACGGCTCCGGCACCGATGATCCTGATCGGCAACGGTACCGGGCTGGCCGGGTTGCGCAGCCTGCTGAGGGCGCGAATCGTGGACGGCGAGCAACGCAACTGGCTGCTGTTTGGCGAACGTAACCGGGCGCATGACTTCCTGTGCGAGGAAGAACTGCAGGGCTGGCTGGCAAGTGGTGAACTGGCGCGGCTGGACCTGGCGTTCTCGCGGGACCAGGCGCAGAAGGTGTATGTGCAGGATCGGCTGCGCGAACAGGCTGATGAGCTGCGCCGATGGCTGGCGGAGGGAGCGTCGATCTATATCTGTGGCAGCCTTGAAGGCATGGCGGCGGGTGTGGATGCGGTGCTGGCCGAGGTGCTGGGGGCTGAAGAGCTTGAGCAGTTGATCGAGCTGGGGCGGTACCGGCGGGATGTGTATTGAGCGTCACTCTTCGCCGGCAAGGCCGGCGCCTACGGGGCTGGTGGATGCCCGTAGGCGCCGGCCTTGCCGGCGAAGGGGTCAGTGCAGGTCGAAGGTATCGGCATCCAGGTTGGCCGGGAACCGCGTGCGGTACGCAGCCAGGTCCGCCGCACTCAGCACCACGGTGAACACGCCGTCGGCCTCGCCGGCACTGAGCAGGCTTTCGCCCTGGAAGTCCAGCACCTGGCTGTCGCCGCTGTAACCAAAGCCCTTGCCATCGGTGCCCACGCGGTTCACCGCCGCCACGTAGCACAGGTTCTCGATGCCCCGTGCCGGCAACAGGCGGTTCCAGTGCAGTCGCCGCGCCGCCGGCCAGTTGGCGGTGTACAGCAGCAGGTCGGTGTCCTGCGCATCGCGGCTCCACACCGGGAAGCGCAGGTCGTAGCAGATCAGCGGGCGCACCCGCCACCCCTTGAGCTCGAACTGCACCTGGCGCTCGCCGGGGTGTAATGCTTGTGCTCGCCGGCCATGCGGAACAGGTGGCGCTTGTCGTAGAACAGGATCTCGCCGTCCGGGCGCGCCCACAGCAGGCGGTTGCGGTGGCTGCCGTCCTCGGCCTGGATGATCACGCTGCCGGTCACCACGGCATCGAGCTTCCTGGCCTGGCTCTTGAGCCATTTGTAGGTGGGCCGTTTTCCGGCTCGGCCAGGCTTTCGGAGTCCATCGAAAAACCGGTGGTGAACATCTCCGGCAGGATGATCAGGTCCGCGCCGCGGGCCTGCTCCAGCAGCACCTCGAAATGCTCGTAGTTGGCCATGCGGTCCTGCCAGGCCAGGCTGGTCTGCACCAGCGCCACGGTCAGGTTGGGCAATGTACTCAGATCGCGCATAGTTTTTCCGCTGCCTGACGCAGCGTCTCCTCGCGTTTGGCGAAACACAGGCGCACCAGGCGCTGCTCGGGAATGGGTTGCTGGTAGAACACCGACACCGGAATGGTCGCCACGCCGTGTTCGCGGGTCAGCCATACCGACATCTGCACGTCGTCGAGGTCCGGGCGAATCGCCGAATAGTCCACCAGCTGGAAATACGTACCGGCCACCGGCTTGAACTGGAAGCGAGAGCCTTGCAGCAGGCCACAGAACAGGTCGCGCTTGGCCTGGTAGAACGCCGGCAGCTCTTCGACATGTTCCGGGTGCTCTGCCATGAAATCGGCCAGCGCCCACTGCAGCGGCGTCACGCCGCAGAAGTTGACGTACTGATGCACCTTGCGCAACTCGGCACTCAGGGCTGGCGGCGCGATCACATAGCCGGTCTTCCAGCCGGTCACGTGGTAGGTCTTGCCGAACGAACTGACCACGAAGGCCCGCGCGTACAGGGCCTCGTGGGCCAGCACGCTGGCGTGGCGCGCGCCGTCGTACACCAGGTGCTCGTACACCTCGTCGCTGAGCACATAGATGTCACGGTCGGCGATCAGCGCCGCCAGCTGGTCCAGCTCGGCACGGGTAATCAGCGCGCCGCTGGGGTTGTGCGGCGAGTTGATGACGATCATGCGGGTACGCGGGCTCAGCGCATCGCTGAGTTTCTGCCAGTCGATGGCAAAGCTGTCGGCGCCCAGTTGCACGTGCACGCAACGGCCACCGGCCAGTTCCACGGCGGGTTCGTAGCTGTCGTAGCAGGGGTCGAAGACGATGACTTCGTCGCCGGGGCGGATCACCGCGTGGATGGCGCAGAAGATCGCGGCCGTGGCGCCGGGGGTGATGGTCACCTCGTGGTCGGCATCGACCGTCACGCCATACTGGCGAGCGACCTTGGCCGCTACCTGCTGACGCAGGGCCGGCAGGCCGGTCATGGGGGAATACTGGTTGTGGCCGGCACTGATGTGCCGCCCTACCGCGTCCAGCAGCGCTTGCGGGCCGTTGAAATCGGGAAAGCCCTGGGACAGGTTCAGGGCGCCGGTTTGCACGGCGAGCTGGGACATGGTGGTAAAGATGGTGGTGCCGACGTTCGGCAACTTGCTGCTGATCATGGAGCCCTCTTTCCTGCGCGGTCAGGCTCCGAGCATAGCGGATTGGACCGCCAGGTTGTAGGAGCCAGCGTTGCTGGCGAAAGGGTAAGCGCGGTTCAGTTGATCCGCGCTGCCCATTTCGCCGGCAAGGCCGGCTCCCGCACCATCAGCGCTTGTCCTTGCGCTTCTTGGCCGACTTCTTGTGGTGCGACATCAGGCGGCGCTTCTTGTTGACCTGGCGGTCGGTCAGGGTGTTCTTGTTGCCTTCGTACGGGTTCTCGCCACCCTTGTACTCGATGCGAATCGGCGTACCGACCAGCTTGAGCACACGGCGGTAGGTGTTTTCCAGGTAGCGCGAGTAGGACTTGGGCACCTTCTCCACCTGGTTGCCGTGGATCACGATGATCGGCGGGTTGGCCCCCCCCAGGTGGGCATAGCGCAGCTTGATGCGACGGCTGTTGACCATCGGCGGCTGGTGCTCGCTGACCGCGTCTTCGAGGATCTGGGTCAGGCGGCTGGTCGGCCAGCGGGTGACCGCCGACTTGAACGAGTTCTGCACCGACTGGTACAGGTTGCCCACGCCAGTGCCGTGCAGTGCCGAAATGAAGTGAATGTCGGCGAAGTCGACGAAAACAGCCGGCGTTCCAGCTCGGTCTTCACGTAGTCACGCTCGCCCGGCTGCATGCCGTCCCACTTGTTGAGCGCGATCACGATGGCGCGACCGGCTTCCAGGGCGAAGCCCAGCAGGTTCAGGTCGTGGTCCACCACGCCTTCGCGGGCATCCATGACGAAGATCACCACGTTGGCGTCCTTGATCGCCTGCAGGGTCTTGACCACCGAGAACTTTTCGACTTCCTCGTGGATCTTGCCGCGCTTGCGCACACCGGCGGTGTCGATCAGCGTGTACTTCTCGTCATTGCGCTCGAAGGGAATGTAGATGCTGTCGCGGGTGGTGCCGGGCTGGTCGTACACGATCACACGGTCTTCACCGAGCATGCGGTTGACCAGGGTCGACTTGCCGACGTTGGGGCGACCGATGATGGCGATCTTGATGCCATCCTTCTCGCTGGGGCCAGGAATGCGCACGGCTTCCTCGCCCTCGGCGACGTTCATGTCGATCTCTTCTTCTTCCTTGTCCCGCGGGAAGTCGCTGAGCACAGCCTCGAGCAGGTTGTTCACGCCACGGCCCTGGGCGCCGGCCACGCCGATGGCGTTGCCCATACCCAACGGTGCGAACTCGGCAATGGCGGTGTTCGGGTCGATGTTGTCGATCTTGTTGGCCACCAGGAACGAGCGCTTGTTGCGCTTGCGCAGGTGCTCGGAAATCATCTGGTCGGCAGCGGTCAGACCGGCACGGGCATCGACCAGGAACAGCACCACATCGGCTTCTTCGATGGCCAGCAGCGACTGCTCGGCCATTTTTTCGTCCATGCCATGTTCGTCACCGGAGATACCACCGGTGTCGACCAGGATGTAGGAGCGCCCTTGCCAGCGCGCCTCGCCATATTGACGGTCACGGGTCAGGCCAGACAGGTCGCCAACGATGGCATCGCGGGTCCTGGTCAGGCGGTTGAACATTGTAGATTTGCCGACGTTCGGTCGGCCCACCAGGGCGATTACGGGAACCATGCGGCTCTCCACTGCTTGAATTCAAAAAATACAAAGGCCGCTGCAGTGCAGCGGCCGGAGTTCGGGCGGCGCCCGAAGGCGCCGCAGCCCGAGGCCCGCAGGCCTCAAGCATAGACTCAGCGAATGGTCAGCGCCTCGAGTTTGCCGCTGTTGCCAAACACATAAATCATGTCACCTACCACCAGCGGGCGTGCACGCAGGCCATCGCTGTCGATGCGCTCGCGACCCACGAAGCGGCCGTCCACCTTGCTCAGCAGGTGCAGGTAACCTTCCAGGTCACCCACGGCCACGTAGCTGGAGAACACTTCCGGTGCCGACAGCTGGCGACGGGCCAGCGAGTCGTTGCTCCACAGCGCCGACGAAGAACGCTCGTCGATGCCTTCGACCGTACCGGACGCCAGGCTCACGTAGACGTTGCCAAAGCCCTGGGCCACACCGGCGTAGCTGGAGGCATCGCGCTGCCACAGCACGCGACCGCTTTCCAGCTCGAGGCCGGCGACGCGCCCCTGGTAGCTGGCCACGTACAGCACACCGCCCGACAGCAGCAGGCCGCCGTCGATATCCACCACGCGGTCCAGCTCGGAACGCCCTTGCGGAACGGCAACGCGTTGCTCCCAGACCGGCACGCCGTTCTGGGTGTCCAGCGCCACGACCTTGCCGGTCGAGAGGCCGGCCACGGCCAGGCGGTTGGTCACGATCGGTGCACCGGTACCGCGCAGGGTCAGTACGGCCGGGGTGCTTTCGTAGATCCAGCGGCGGTCGCCGGTGCTGGCATCCAGGCCGATCACGCGATCGTCCTGGGTCTGCACCACCACCACGTCACCGTTGGTCGCCGGGGCGCCAGTACTTCACTGGTGACCCGCGCACGCCACTTTTCTTCGCCGGTGCTGGCATCCATGGCGATCACTTCACCCTTGAGGGTGCCGAGCATGACCAGGCCGTAGCCGACACCCACCGCACCGGATACCGGCAGGTCGAGGTCTTTCTTCCAGATCACGTCGCCGTTCATGCGGTCCAGCGCCATCACCACGCCGGTCACATCGGCGGCGTAGATGCGGTCGTTCTCGATGGCCGGGACGAGCATGTTGAAGCTCTCGCCCTGGCCGTCACCGATCGAACGGCTCCACTGCTTCTTCAGTACCACCTCTTCGGTGAACTTGGTCAGCTCGGCCGGCGGCAGTTCCTTTTTGCTGTTGCTGCTGCAACCAACGGCCAGAAGGGCCACGGCCAGCACTGCTGCATGTTTCCAACCGATCACGTCACGCATCCCCTTTGGCAAGGTCGTCGAGCTTGAGTTGCAGGCCACCGATCGCGGCGTCATCCGACAGCGCGGCCTTGGCCTTCTGATACGCGGCGTGAGCATCATCGGCGCGACCCAGCTGTACCAGCAGGTCGCCCTTGAGTTCTTCACGGCTGGCCAGGAAGGCCTTGTCGGCATCGCCATCGAGCAGCTTCAGGGCGTCATCGACCTTGTTCTGCGCGGCCAGTACACGGGCCAGGCGCTGACGGGCAATTTCGCCCAGGGTGGCGTCGGCCGGCTTGTCGAGCACGCTTTTCAGTTCGCTGGCGGCGTCGTCGAGCTTGCCGCTCTCGACCGCGACCTTGGCCACGAACAGGCTGGCGTACTGCGCGTAGGCCGTGCCGCCGAACTCGCTCTTGAGCTTGCCCGACAGGTCCGCGACCTGGGCCATGTCCGGCTGGCCGGTCGGCGTCAGGGTGGTTTCAAGCAGGGCCTGATAAAGGTTCGAAGCACCTTGGGACTGGTTGCCCTGGTACTTCTGCCAGGTCTGCCAGCCCAACACTACCACCAGCGCCAACAGGCCACCGGTCAGCAGTGGTTTGCCGTTGCGCTGCCACCAATCCTTGAATGCGGCCAGTTGTTCATCATCGCTACTCGACACCCCAATACTCCTTTTCACCAAATCGGCTGTTGACCCGCTTCACGCCTGCGCGAGGGAAGCTTCCAGGTGCTCGGCCAGAGCATCCCAGGCAATGTTTTGTTGTTCGCCCTGACCACGCAGGGGTTTGAAACCTACCACTTGTTGCGCCAGTTCGTCGTCCCCCAGGATCAAGGCATACAGAGCGTTGCTCTTGTCGGCCTTCTTGAACTGGCTCTTGAAGCTGCCGCCACCGGCATTGACCTGCAGGCGCAAGCCCGGCAGGCGGTCACGCAGACGCTCGCTCAGGGCCAGCCCGGCGAGTTCGGCCTGTTCGCCAAAGGCGCACAGGTAGACGTCGATCTGACGCGAAATCGACTCGGGCACCTGGCCCAGGGTCTCGATCAGCAGCAGCAGACGCTCGATGCCCATGGCAAAACCCACGCCCGGGTCGGCTTGCCGCCCATCTGCTCGACCAGGCCGTCGTAGCGGCCACCGGCACATACGGTGCCCTGGGAACCGAGCTTGTCGGTGACCCACTCGAACACGGTCTTGCTGTAGTAGTCCAGGCCGCGCACCAGCTTGGTGTTGATCACGAACGGAATGCCGGCGGCGTCCAGACGAGCCTTGAGCCCTCGAAGTGCACGCGCGATTCTTCGTCCAGGTAGTCTTCGAGCTTCGGTGCACCCACCAGCGCCGCCTGGGTGTTGGCGTCCTTGCTATCGAGGATGCGCAGCGGGTTGGTCTTGAGGCGACGTTGGCTGTCTTCGTCCAGTTGCTCCAGGCGCGCCGAGAGGAACTCGACCAGCGCGTCACGGTAACGGCCGCGGGCTTCGCTGGTGCCCAGGCTGTTGAGTTCGAGCTTGACCGCATCGCGGATGCCCAGCAGGCCCCACAGGCGCCAGGTGAGCACGATCAGCTCGGCGTCGATGTCCGGGCCTCGAGGTTGAACACCTCCAGGCCGATCTGGTGGAACTGGCGATAGCGGCCCTTCTGCGGGCGCTCGTGGCGGAACATCTGGCCGATGTACCAGAGCTTCTGCACCTGGCCACCACCGCTGATGCCGTGCTCGAGCACGGCGCGCACGCAGGCAGCGGTGCCTTCGGGGCGCAGGGTCAGGGAGTCGCCGTTGCGGTCGGCGAAGGTGTACATCTCTTTTTCGACGATGTCGGTCACTTCACCGATGGAACGCTTGAACAGCTCGGTCGGCTCGACGATCGGGTGCGGATCTGGCGATAGCCGTAGGTGTCCAGCAGGCCGGCCACGGTGCTCTCGAAATAGCGCCACAGCGGGGTCTGCTCGGGCAGGATGTCGTTCATGCCACGAATGGCTTGCAGCGATTTGCTCACGGTAAATCCTTAACGAAATCGGTGTCGGTCAACCGCGGGCAATCACTGCCGCGTCGGCCTCGGCCTTCTCGGCCGCTTTCTGGCGGATGAGTTTTTCCAGCTCATCCACCAGGTTGTCATTGGTCAGCTTCTGCGCCGGCTTGCCATCGATGTAGATCAGGTTCGGCGTGCCGCCGGTGAGCCCCACGTGGGCTTCCTTGGCTTCGCCGGGGCCGTTGACCACACAGCCGATCACCGCCACGTCCAGCGGTACCAGCAGGTCTTCGAGGCGCCCTTCGAGCTCGTTCATGGTCTTGACCACATCGAAGTTCTGCCGCGAGCAGCTCGGGCAGGCGATGAAGTTGATGCCTCGCGAACGCAGGTGCAGCGACTTGAGGATGTCGTAGCCGACCTTCACTTCCTCGACCGGGTCGGCGGCAAGCGAGATGCGGATAGTATCGCCAATCCCTTCGGCAAGCAGCATACCGAGGCCCACGGCCGATTTCACCGTGCCCGAGCGCAGGCCGCCGGCTTCGGTGATGCCCAGGTGCAGCGGCTGCACGATCTGCTTGGCCAGCAGGCGATAGGCCTCGACGGCCATGAACACGTCGGAGGCCTTCACGCTGACCTTGAAGTCCTGGAAGTCCAGGCGATCGAGGTGCTCCACGTGACGCATGGCCGACTCGACCAGGGCCGCCGGGGTGGGCTCGCCGTACTTCTTCTGCAGGTCCTTTTCCAGGGAGCCGGCGTTGACGCCGATACGGATAGGGATGCCGCGATCACGCGCGGCATCCACCACCGCACGCACGCGGTCTTCACGGCCGATGTTGCCGGGGTTGATGCGCAGGCAGTCCACACCCAGCTCGGCCACGCGCAAGGCGATGCGGTAGTCGAAGTGGATATCGGCCACCAGCGGCACGCTGACCCGCTGCTTGATGCGGCCGAAGGCTTCGGCCGCGTCCATGTCCGGTACCGAGACGCGCACGATGTCGACGCCGGCATCCACCAGGCGGGTGATCTGTGCGACGGTGGCATCGACGTCGTTGGTGTCGGTGTTGGTCATGCTCTGGACCGCGATGGGTGCATCGCCGCCGACAGGCACATTACCTACCCAGATTTTGCGCGATTCGCGACGTTTGATCGGAGATTCGCCGTGCATGACTTATTGTCCCAACTTCAGGCGAGCAGTCTCGCCACTGGTGAACGGCGCCACGTCGACGGGCTGGCCGTTGAAACTGATCTGTGCGCCACGGGCAAAGCCCAGGCGTACCGCGAACGGCGGCTTGCCGGTGAGCTCGAGGGTCTCGCCCTTGCGCTTGGTGGCATTGACCAGCACCTTGCCGTTGCCGTCGGTGACCGAAGTCCAGCAATCGGCAACGAACTGCATGTGCAACGAGGCGCTGCCGGCAGCCGGTGCAGCCGCTGGCGCAGCGGGGGTGGCAGGCGCAGGGGCGGCAGCCACAGCCGGGGCGCTGGCCGCAGGGGCCGGCGCTACGGGAGCCGGGGCTACGGGTGCGGCAGGCGCAGCTGGCGCCGGGTTGCTGGCGGCCGGGGCCTGTGCGGCAGCCTCGTCGGTGGCAGGCTGGGCCTGCTCGGCCGGTGCGCTGGCAGCCGGCGCTTCCTGGCTTTCGGCCACGGCCTGGTCTTCAGGCTCGTCCAGCGGGTGGATCTGGGTGGTACCGTCGGCGCTCTCGACCTCGACGTGTTCCATGGCCAGGCTGGCCAGGTCCTTGCCGCGCAGGCTGGTCTGGTCCTGCCACCAGAAGAAGCCACCGCCGATCACCAGGATCAGCAGCAACAGGCTGACGATGCGCAGGATGTTGTGCGACAGGCGTACCGGCTCTTCGATACGCCCCAGCGCATGCACGTCGCTGCCCTGGGAATTGCTGCCGGTGGCCTGGTCGAAGGCCAGCACCAGTTCGGCCTGGTCCATCTCGAACAGCTTGGCGTAGGCACGGATATAGCCGCGGGCGAAGGTATGCCCTGGCAGCTTGTCGAACGCGCCGGTTTCAAGGTTGTTCAGGGAACTCACGGTCAGGTTGAGCTTGCGGGCCACTTCGGCCTGCGACAAGCCCTTGCTTTCACGGGCCTGACGCAAGGTCTCACCGGGATTCTGGCGAGTCGCTGCTGCTACTTCGGGATGCGCCGCTTTCATCATTGCTCCGACAGGTATTGCTGATATTCCGGCGTACCGGGATAAAGTCGTTGTAATTGCACGCCCAGTTCGGCGGCCTTGTCAGGTTCTTCGAATACAGTTGCCAGGCGCGAACCCAGCAGCAGGCTGCGGGGGCCGTGATCGCTCAGCTGGCTGAAACGATCGTAGTAGTCGCGCGCCGGCACATAATGCCTGTCTTCGTAAGACAACTCAGCCATTTCGAGCAACGCGCGCGGTTGCTGCTGGTTGAGCCGTAAAGCCTTTTGCAGGTGTTCACGCGCCTGCTCGCGCTGACCCAGCTTGATGGCGGTCAGGCCAAGGTTCTCGAAAACCCGGGAGCGTTCAGGATACAGGGTATCGGCCGCCGCTTGGCGAAACATCTGCTGCGCCTGGGCATAGCGCCCCTGTGCATACAGGAAACTGCCGAAATTGTTGCGAATACGGGGGTCGTCGGGGTTGGCAGCCAGGGCCTTGCGGTAATACCCCTCGGCCAGCGCCGGCTCGTCCTCGCGCTGGAACACCAGGGCCAGCGCGGCATTGGCTGCCGGGTCGCGAGCGTCCAGTTCAAGGGCCTTTTTCAGCGGCACCTTGGCGCGTTCGGTCAAACCTTGTTGCAAATAACCCAGGCCCAGTTGCACATAGGCCTGGCGTGCCTCTTCGCGCCCCTTGCCGCTTTGCAGCGGGTCGGAACTGCCGCTGCCGACGCAGCCGGCAAGCAGCGTCAGCAACAGGGTTGGCAGCGCGCGCGCAGGCCCATGTCGGCCTCAGTTGCCCGCCGCGCCGGTTTGCGGCATATCGGCGTCGGCATTGAGCTGCCGTACCGCGATATAGCGCTCACTGCGGCGCGTGCGGTCCATCACCTGCCCCACCAGCTGACCACAGGCCGCGTCGATGTCCTCGCCACGGGTGGTGCGCACGGTAACGTTGTAGCCGGCCTGGTGCAGGTGGTCCTGGAAGCGGCGGATCGCGTTGTTGCTCGGACGCTCGTAGCCGGAGTGCGGGAACGGGTTGAACGGAATCAGGTTGATCTTGCACGGGATGTTCTTGAGCAGCTCGACCATCTCGACCGCGTGCTCGAGCTTGTCGTTGACGTCCTTGAGCAGGGTGTACTCGATGGTCAGCACACGCTTCTCGCCGAGTTCGGCCATGTAGCGCATGCACGACTCGAGCAGCATCTTGAGCGGGTACTTCTTGTTGATCGGCACCAGCTCGTTGCGCAGGGCGTCGTTGGGTGCGTGCAGCGACAGCGCCAGGGACACGTCGATGTGCTTGGCCAGCTGGTCGATCATCGGCACCACGCCGGAGGTGGACAGGGTCACACGGCGCTTGGAAATGCCGTAGCCCAGGTCGTCCATCATCAGGTGCATGGCGGCGACCACGTTGTCGAAGTTGAGCAGCGGCTCACCCATGCCCATCATCACCACGTTGGTGATGGCGCGGTCGATGGTGGCGGGAATGCTGCCGAACGACTTGTTGGCAATCCACACCTGGCCGATCACTTCGGCGGCGGTGAGGTTGCTGTTGAATCCTTGCTTGCCGGTGGAGCAGAAACTGCAGTCCAGGGCGCAACCGGCCTGGGACGAGACACACAGGGTGCCACGCTTGCCCTGGGGGATGTACACGGTCTCGACGCAGCTGCCGGACGCCACGCGCACCACCCACTTGCGGGTGCCGTCGCTGGAGATGTCCTCGCTGACCACTTCGGGGCCGCGAATCTCGGCAACGGCCTTGAGCTTCTCGCGCAGGGCCTTGCCGACATTCGTCATGGCGTCGAAATCATCGACGCCAAAGTGGTGAATCCATTTCATTACCTGGCCGGCACGGAAACGCTTCTCCCCGATGGACTCGAAGAATTTTTCCATTTCCGGCTGGGTCAGGCCCAACAGGTTAGTTTTACCAGTCGATGTCGTCATGGATTCACCCTCACTCGTAAGCTGTCGCTTAGCGAGCGGTTACCTCGGTAGCTGCGAAGAAGTACGAGATTTCGCGAGCAGCAGCGGCTTCGGAGTCCGAACCGTGAACGGCGTTGGCGTCGATCGACTCGGCGAAGTCGGCACGGATGGTACCGGCAGCAGCTTCTTTAGGGTTGGTGGCGCCCATCAGCTCACGGTTCAGAGCGATGGCGTTTTCGCCTTCCAGAACCTGTACAACGACCGGGCCGGAGATCATGAAGGCAACCAGGTCACCGAAGAAGCCGCGCTCTTTGTGCTCGGCGTAGAAGCCTTCGGCTTCGGCTTTGGACAGTTGCTTGAGTTTCGAGGCAACGACGCGCAGGCCGGCTTTTTCGAAACGGGTGGTGATCTCGCCGATCACGTTCTTGGCAACGGCGTCAGGCTTGATGATGGAGAAAGTACGTTGAACAGCCATGGTGTAACTCCAGAAACAGTAAGTGAAGCGAAAAATTAAACCCGCGAATTATACGCGGGTTCCGGGGGATTGCCTAACCTGCCGAGTGCGCTCAGTCGGCTTCTTCGATCCAGGCGGCCTGAATGGCTTCAAGCACCTTCTCTCCGCCACGGTTCGGATCGTCGCTGAAGTCGGGCAGGGCCTGCACCCAGCGGCTCAGTTCGACGAAATTCACGTAGCGAGGATCGACTTGCGGCTTGCTTTCGGCAAGCTGAATTGCAATTTCAAGTACATCAACCCATTTCAGGCTCATGATGACTCCAACGGTCAGTGCGGCGCTTCGGCGGCGTGGTTGAGCGAGTATTTCGGGATCTCGACGGTCACGTCCTCGGTGCCGACCTTGGCCTGGCAGGTCAGGCGCGACGTGGGCTCCAGGCCCCAGGCACGGTCGAGGTAGTCCTCTTCCAGCTCGTCGGCCTCGTTCAGCGAGTTGAAACCCTCGCGGATCACGCAGTGGCACGTGGTGCAGGCGCAGACGCCGCCGCAGGCGCTTTCGATCTCGATGTGGTTGTCATGGGCCACTTCAAGGATGGACTTACCGGTTTCGGCCTCCACCACCATTCCGTCCGGACAGAACTTCTCGTGGGGCAGAAAAATCACCTGCGGCATCAGTTATTCCTCGATCTCATTCAGGTTGCGCCCGGCCAAAGCGGCTTTTACCGTCGAATCAAGGCGACGGGCGGCAAAGGCATCGGTCACTTGCGACAGACGCTTGGTCTGCTGCTCGATGGCGGCGCCATCGGTACCGTTCATCAAATCACGCAAGTCTTGCATCTGTTGTTCGATCGCCAGTCGCTCTTCGGCGTCCAGCAGGCGCTCGCCATCGGCGTCCAGCGCGCCCTGCACCGCTTCGAGCAGACGCTCGGCGTCGACCTGGTGCTCGCGCAGCTGGCGCGCCACCTTGTCGTAGCCGGCATGCTCGAAGGAGTCCTTGAGCATGCGAGTGATCTCGCCGTCGGTCAGGCCGTAGGACGGCTTGACCTGAATGCTCGATTCCACACCCGAGCCCAGCTCGCGCGCCGAAACGCTGAGCAGGCCGTCGGCGTCGACCTGGAAGGTGACGCGAATCTTCGCCGCACCGGCCACCATGGCCGGGATGCCGCGCAGCTCGAAGCGCGCCAGGGAGCGGCAGTCGCTGATCAGCTCACGCTCACCCTGCAGCACGTGGATCATCATGGCCGACTGGCCGTCCTTGTACGTGGTGAATTCCTGGGCACGGGCAACCGGGATGGTGGTGTTGCGCGGGATCACCTTCTCCATCAACCCACCCATGGTTTCCAGCCCCAGGGACAGCGGAATCACGTCGAGCAACAGCAGTTCGCCGCCGTCGCGCTTGTTGCCGGCCAGGGTATCGGCCTGGATCGCGGCGCCGATGGCCACCACCTGATCGGGGTCGATCTCGGTCAGCGGGTACGCCCGAACAGCGCGCCCACCGCCTCGCGCACACGCGGCACGCGAGTGGAACCACCGACCATGACCACGGCTTCGACTTCATCCAGCTCGATGCCACTGTCGCGCACGGCGCGGCGACAGGCCTTGAGGCTGCGCGCCACCATCGGTTCGATCAGCGCGTCGAAGCCGGCACGGGTCAGCTCGCCTTGCCAGGCGCCATGGCTCACGGACACGACATCGCTGTTGGTCAACGCTTCCTTGGCCGCACAGGCAGCTTGCAGCAGTTGACGCTGGGTGCCGGGGTCGAGGTCGGCAGACAGGCCCGCCTGCTCGATGATCCAGCCGGCCACCGCATGGTCGAAGTCATCGCCGCCCAGGGCGCTGTCGCCGCCGGTGGCCATCACCTCGAACACACCGCCGGTCAGGCGCAGGATGGAAATATCGAAGGTGCCGCCGCCCAGGTCATAGATGGCCACCACGCCTTCGGCGTTCTGGTCCAGGCCATAGGCCACAGCCGCAGCGGTCGGTTCGTTGAGCAGGCGCAGCACGTTCAGCCCGGCCAGGCGCGCAGCGTCCTTGGTGGCCTGGCGCTGAGCGTCGTCGAAGTACGCCGGCACGGTGATCACCGCGCCGACCAGCTCGCCACCCAGGGTGGCTTCGGCGCGCTGGCGCAGCACCTTGA
>MQUG01000012.1:0-24820 GCA_007213375.1 Steinernema feltiae
ACCGCATGTCTTTAGCTGTCTCTGACAGTGTAAAGAACAACGCGCAACAACCTGAAAAGCCCGCCACGTGCGGGCTTTCTTGTTTTCTGCTGTCTCTATCAGTCCTTCCCCATACCTTCTCTTCCTGTATCCCCGCATGTATCCTCCAAAAAACTATAACTTGGGGATACACAAATGAAGCGCTCGCAGATCAAGCGCCGCCCTCTCGCTGATACCGTCCTGGCTAGCTTGGAGCCAGAAACTCAGGAGTATCGAGAGCTTTACGGGGATGGTCTTTACTTTCGCGTGAAGCCGAATGGCGGTAAATCATGGCAATTACGGTACAAGAAGCCAGGCGGCAGCTGGGCCTGGCTCGGTCTTGGTGGCTACCCTGAGGTCAGTGCAGCACTGGCGAAAACCAAGGCGGCTGAACATCGAAAGGTAGTGAGCAATGGCATCGATCCGCTAGAGCAAAAACGCGCCAGTAAAGCGGCGCTGGAGCTCTCTAGGACACGAACCTTCCGCTCAGCCGCCGCTGGGTGGTTCCAATCCAAGACTGACCAAGGCCTTGCTGAATCGACCCTAAAAAAAATGCGAATTTACCTGGACAAGGACATTCTGCCAGCTCTTGGTGACAAGCTCCTCGACGAGATAACTCGCAACGACTGCGCGAAGCTACAAGCATCTATCGAAGCCCGCGATGCTCACAACGGAGAATCGAAAAATTCACAAACTAGGCCCGTCGTAGCCAATACCGTGAGGCTCACGTTTCCACTTTGGCTTATAAGCTTCGGGAATAATTTGATAGCTAGTATTCACGTTAGCGGGAGGCCCTCCCCCATCGCTAACCGCCTGGGCAAGAATTCCATTTACAACATCCAGCAACAGTGCCAACAGGAGTAAAACAGCATCGAGCAGGGTTACCTCAACCCTAAGTACCTCCCAAAACTCTTTTTCATCAACTTCAACATATCTTTGAGCCAAGCCTGTATTTTGTACTTTAGTAGAGCATCGAATGCCCATGGCACATCCACCCGACGAATCTCATAAAACTCGACAGAAATTTGATTTTTAGATATCTCGCTCAGCGTCCTGACAACTACATCATTAAGTTTTTCACCAGGAAACGTCTTACCAGCCCTGGCCAGAATGGCGCGTTTTTCATCAGGTAACAATAGAACTGTAGCTTCACTCATGGCGGCATCTCCTGTCGCTCTTGTTGTTCTTACATTATGCGAATGGAGCGATGAGCTCCACAACCCCAAGCGGGACACTATGTGTAACCCACTACACTTCCTTCGGAAGTTGCGGGCCAGCGTGCCGCTGGACTGCACCTCGCTGCGCTCCTAAAAGTCGCGCCCGCTTCGGGCGCCACCCGCCCAGGGATCGCCCTGGATGCTCGGGAGATGGGGTAAGAGCACTCCCCATCCCCCTTGCACAGTTTGCGATCATAAAGGCGTCAAGGGTTTGCTGCGCCACGATCCTCGCCCGTTCCTGCTCGCTTCGCTGTGCGGGCTGCGGCCTCCGGTCATGCCCTTGACACCCATTACATCAGCTAACCGGTTTGGACTAGGTGAAAGTATCCCGTCCATGTCGAGTAAACTGCAGGGCAATGGATATCGTAATTAACGCCTATTTCTTTATACATGTCAGATCGAGAACGATATCTAAATAGCGTCAGAAACCTCTCGATTTAGAAAGGAATTTAATACACTACAGATCTTCGCTATATCTTCAGGATATTTATCATTCAAATAAATATATAAGTCTTGAATCGAGATCCTGAATTGTCTTCTTATGGCAGTAACGAGTTTTTTATCTCGTTTCCCACCTACCGGCTCTTGTTCCAAAGGCCCAGGCAAAACGAACTTACCACTATCATAGTCTTCTAGTATTTTCTTTTCGACACTTAAAAAAGGGATGCAATAAGTATTATTTTTTTGACCAACGCGCTTCCCCTCATAATCTCCATCAAGAATTGCCAGCACATTGGATTCTGGGCCAAAAAAACCTTCAGAAATATTCTTCTCTCGCAGCTGGGAAACATTTTCGCCCCCTCCCACTGGAATTATCTGGAACGAGTAGAAGCTAGGAATATTATGAGTAGCTATGAGGAATTTAAAAAAGCCTTCCAGGACAGGGTCTTCCGTTAAAATGTAGCGATCCCAGCCTGAAAATCCGAAAAGAATTGATTTAACGTAATTATATGATACTGCTTGCGTCGTTATTGCATCACCTTCACAGCTCATATAATAAAGCTCACCATCATTCATGGTTCGCATTATCGCCATTGAATGTGTAGTAAATACCACACTCATTTTTTCCGTTTCGCAGAATATCCTAAGCCATCCGATCAACCGGCTTTGCGCGGCAGAATCCAATGAAATATCAATTTCATCAATTACAATCAGCCTGGACGCACCCTTTATTTTTCTATAAAGTGAAATTAAGAAAAACTCCCCGAACTTAAATGATCCTCTCTAACATACCTATCATCCTTCAAAGGCATTATATAATAACTATTTCTACCAACCCTAACCTCCTTTAAGTCTGAGAACTTATTGTTACCATACACATCAGCCAGCAACGCTATCAACTCTTCAGGTGTAGAATAATCACCCAACATAACAGCTGTTCTAATATCACTATCGGCAGAACTGATACTTTGAAATGTATTGAAGCGCTGCCCCCAGGGCATGGGTAATTCTACTTCAATTTGCCTCTTCAACTCCTGAGGAAAAACATCCTTGCTATTTAAATCATCCAGATTTTGGTCGTACTCAAAATGATAAACAGATCCATCGCAGTAATAACTTATTTTACTGCCAGCCTTAATAGCGCCAGGCTGAGCCATCTTTGAAAACGTATCAGAAACTTTAAGATTTCTAATCGACTTAATCAGCGTAGTTTTGCCCACGCCATTTTTACCGACTATACAGGTCAGACCATTCCTATTCAGATCAAAATCGATACGAAGCGAGCTAATATGCTGGACGTTTTTAACCTCAATACATAGCTGCATCACGAAGCCACCGAAACATGTATTATCTTATCTACCGCAGTCGCGCCATACTTCCTTCTCATTTTATCTAGAAAGCTAGGATCCACGGTATTAATGTAATTAAGCTGACCTGAAAATTTTTTTAGTGCCTTTTCAAAATCCGGTTCCTTCAAGAAAGACGTGAACATTTTCTTATCCTTAATTAGAAAATGCATCGCTGTCTCGGAATTCTTTTTAAGTTTCCCATCAACAGAAACCTTTCCATTTGGAAGGATTGAGACACCCAGAATTCTAACTTTATCGCCCGGCCGAATAAATTTAGTTTTTTTTGGATTTATCTTTATCGCACCATCAAATTCGACGTATAAAAGCTCAATAACCTTTTCACACGCCTGATGCATCAGATCCTCGCTTGCCCCAGAGACAATTAAGTCGTCAGCATATCTGGTGTAGGTAAGCGAATTATCGTTACACCAACTCAAAAAAACCTTATCGAACTTATATAGACAGGCATTACTTATAGCTGGAGAAGTTGGATATCCGGGCGGAAGAACACCGTCGACTGTTACAAGCTCCAAAACTCTATCTAACCAGGTTTCAATGTCAGATATAGCGCACTGATCCACAGCAGCACGAACACTACTAGCAATCATTTCTTTAGTGATGCTGCCGAAAAAATTTGAGATATCTGATTGAAAAAAATACTTATTGCCGCTATGTTTCTCTACAGCATCAACTACATTCACGCCCTTCCTATACGAAAACACTACATCTTTCTCGACAGGAAGCCGGTCAAACAACACTCTACTCAAAAATCCCAGATAGAGTTTGAGAGCTTTTCCAGGACTAAACACTGATCGCCCATCAAAATCTTTTCTCGAATAAGCCTCGCTCACATCTAGATTTGAAAACTCGCCGAAGTCTAGCTTCCCTCGAAATGTTGCGAAAAACAACTGCTCTAAAGGTCGTTTATTCATAACTTATTTGCTCAATGTGCTGACCTTAAATCAGCATTTTCTCTGATCTGAAAGGTAGCCATGTTAGACCATCACCGGAGAAATTTCGACATCTTCGATATACCAGAAAATTGAAGACGAAAGACTCATAATGACGCAACGTAAGACAAACAGCTCCGGATATCTAGCCCGCCCTGGTGTGGCAGCACATTGCTAATTTGCCATGTCTATGGAACGACGAAATCTACAAGGGAGCCTAGCTCCAATTTCAGTTCAGATTTTTTCTGACTAGCTGAGCTTTGAGGGGAGGTGCTGGGAGGTGCTGGGAGGTGCTGGGAGGTGCTGGGAGGTGCTGGGAGGTGCTGGGAGGTGCTGGGAGGTGCTGGGAGGTGCTGGGAGGTGCTGGGAGGTGCTGGGAGGTGCTGGGAGGTGCTGGGAGGTGCTGGGAGGTGCTGGGAGGTGTTCCTTACTATCTGTGTAGGCTTATGTTAGTAGAATATTCTACCAAGCATAAGCCTACACAAACGTAAGACGGAAACTAGACACCTGTAGAGGCCAGCATTACAAACCGACCGGAGATACTCCTAGTCACTGGCATGCACAGATGATAAGGGATACCCAACCTACAAGCAAGCCTGAAGAGCGTCGGATCTTAGCTCCCTGCTAGCCCTGTGGAAGCCCTCAACAGGTATGCTCGTTGCTTGAGCCTACACACCCGTGCTCCCCTCCATGAAGCTCCAGACAGCTGATCATGTGCAACCCTTCGTCGGAAAACTCAAAGACACGTCCCGCCATATTTTGATGATGCTACCGCTCATTACCTACGTGATGATCAGAGGAATCAATGCTGACAACCCTGTATCCCCTCTTGTATCCCTTCCCCAAAAATCATTCTCAAAGCCACATCTTTTCTAGACTGGTAGAGTCTCCCTCGGGGCACCAAACGCTAAAAAAACCGACTTTCAAGTCGGTTTTTTTGTGCCTGAGATTTGGGATTTGATTTGAAGCCGGGGAGTTTTCTCGGGAGCAGCTTGGGCTTACGCCTCGGTTTCTGAGCTGCCTATACGGCAGTGAACGGGGATAACCGTACCTCTCCGGGAGCGTAAGCTTTCTGAGCTGCCTATACGGCAGTGAACCGGATGTACTTACGCGGGGCGGTGGTGGTCATTTTCTGAGCTGCCTATACGGCAGTGAACCTGGCCCGCAACCTGCTGACCCAGGACGAGAATTTCTGAGCTGCCTATACGGCGGTGAACATCGCGGACATCAAAACCCGCGAGGCGAAGAATTTCTGAGCTGCCGCTTCTGGTTTGCACAATTGACCACTTGATGCCCGCCACCGAGGCGCAGCGGGCGGGTCGCCAAATTGCCCCGATGTTGCGCTTGATGAGCAGCGACCTGGTGCTGGATGAACTGGATGATTTCGACCTGGCTGACCTGCCCGCCCTGACCCGCCTGGTTCACTGGGCTGGCCTGCTCGGCGCCAGAGTTCTGTTATCGTCGGCCACCTTGGCGCCAGCACTGGTCGACGGCATGTTCCAGGCCTACCACGCCGGGCGCCAACATTTTCGGGCCAATCGAGGGGAGCCGCTGGTCGAGGGCGCCGCAGGGGCAGAGATAACCTGCTTGTGGGTCGATGAATTCGGTGCGTGCAGCAGCTATTGCAACGACTCATCGAGTTTCAACGAGCAACACGCCACTTTTGTAACCCGCCGAGTGCAAGCGCTGAACGCGGCACCACCAAGGCGCTGTGGTGAACTGGTGCCCCTTAACATCAATGCAAACAGCCAGGCGCTTGTACGCCGTGCATTTGCCACCCAGGTACACACGGCGATACAGCGCGCCCATCAACAGCACGCAGAACCCTGCCCACGCAGCGGCAAACGCGTCAGTTTCGGCCTGGTAAGAATGGCCAACATCGAACCGCTGTTCGACACCGCACTGGCGCTGTTCCAACTGGGCGGCGCAGAAAACCTGCGCATTCACCTGTGCGTCTATCATTCGCGGTTTCCACAACTGCTGCGCTCGGCCATTGAGGCGCAACTGGACCGTACGCTGAACCGCAGAACGCCAGGCGCCGTGTTCGATCAGGAGGACATTCGTCTCGCCCTCGATCAGACCCCGGAGCAAAACCATGTGTTTGTCGTACTGGGCTCCCCGGTAACAGAGGTTGGCCGCGACCACGACTACGACTGGGCGATCGTCGAGCCTTCGTCGATGCGCTCGTTGATCCAGCTGGCTGGCCGGGTTCAAAGGCATCGGAACAAGCCCTGCACCGCACCCAATGTGCTGATCTTCGATACCAACCTACGCCACTTCGAAAACCAGCTTGATAAACAGCGCCATCGCCAGCCGGCCTTTATTCAGCCCGGATTTGAACAAAACACCCCTGAGCTTGCCCATCGATTTCGTTTGGCCACCCATCGTCTGGACAAATTGCTGCTGCCCAGAGATTTCCAGAGCATTACCGCTTGCCCGCGAATCCAGCCAGCGCCGCCGGCGCAATGGAATCCAAAACAGAGTCTCGTCGACCTGGAACATGCTCGCCTCAGTGAACAGATGCTACCCAAGCAACGCGCTCCCCAAGCTCCTCTGGCACGACGTGGAACTGGCGGGGCAAGTCCTGATCTGGATGCTGCGTGTGCCTGGCAGTTCCCCCGGGCGGCCCTTACCTGGGCCTTGCCTCAGCATCAGCCGTTTCGTGAAAAAAAGAGCGCCGAAACGGAACTGGTGTTCCTGCCGGATGACGATGAGGAAAAGTTGCTGCTGCACTGCATCCTCGACCAGAAAATGGGTAACAGCTCCTTGGTTTACCTAGAGGCCTCAAGTCGCCTGGAATGGATAGCGCTTGAAGCTGCCCTCGGGCCGAACATTAGCAACTGGGGGACATTCGACTTGATGGAATTGCTTTCACAGCAAGTCGACGCATTGGACCTGCCGTTACGAACTGGCGCCGAGCGCTTTCTCACTGTGAGCGTGCCTAAAAATGACCAAGGCTGGCGCTATCACCCGTTTTTAGGCTTTTCAAAGCGTCAATAGCAACGGTTGAGCACAGATTTTTGAACACCATACCGGCTACTTGTAATGGACTGAATAAATGAGCAAAGGAACCGGGCAATCAGCCCGAACCAGTAGTTTTACAAGCACCATCACCCAATTCATCAATGAACGCCGCGAAGCAAAACTCAAAGGCGCTCCCGGCGACGATAACGCCACCGTCGCTGCCAAGTATGACTACGGCACCTGGCTTGCCGATGCTGCGCGACGGGTTACACAAATTCAGGCCGTCACCCATGTGCTCAAGGGCACCCACCCCGATGCACGTGGAACCAGCCTCTACATCGAACCAGGCTCGATGGTCGCGCATGCGGAAGTTGGCAGCCATATGCTCGGCGATGGCTACGCCACCGATATTGTCGGGAACGCAGCAGCACTGGACGTCTACAAGTTCTTGAAACTCGAAGTGGACGGGCAACGCATTCTTGACTGGCTGCAATCGGAAGACAGCGATCTGCTTGCAGCATTGTCGTCCGACCCCTCCACGGCCTACGAGTGGGCTACAGCTTTCAAAGGTCTGATTCGGCCCAGCGAGCAGTTGTCCTCACACGAACTTGCCAAACAGGTTTACTGGAGCGTCAGCGGCGACCCCACAGACGACTCAGGCTTTCACCTGTTGCAGCCCATGTTTCCGAGCAGCCTCGTCCATGCAATACACGCGGACATCAATGATGCTCGATTTGGTGAAGGCAACAAGGAAGCGCGCCAGGCTTGGCGGGACAAGTCCGTTCACTCGCATGTCTACCGCGATTATCGGCAACTGGTGGCACGCAAGCTGGGCGGCACCAAACCGCAGAACATCAGCCAGCTCAACAGTGAGCGCGGCGGTGTGAATTATCTTCTGGTCTCGCTGCCTCCGACCTGGGGTGAAGCACAACCCAAGCCGTTGTTGAAGATCGACTCCGCGCTTTCGCGGTTTCGTTACTTCGAAGGGGTCGACCAACAGATCAAAGCGCTGTGTGCACTGTTGGAAGGTAATCCGCAAGCGTCCGTTTCCACTCGCCGCCAGCGTGAACGCATTGAAAAAAACCTTGGTCGCTCACTTGCCGCATTTGGCCTGAGCATAAGCGCACAGTTTCCCGTCGGCTGGAGCCGTGACAGCAGTTGCTGGCTACCCGCAGAAGAACAGTTCTGGCTTGATCCAAACCGCGCCAAATTGCCTGAGCGCGAGGGATACGACATTGAAGACCAGGAGTTTTCCACATCCCACGCACGCGGTGAATGGCTCTCCAAAGTCGCCCAGCGCTTTGGCAACTGGTTGAACGCCATTCTGGTTGCGCGCGGTTTACCCGTAGGCGATGCCGAGCATGCACATTGGGCAAACGTTGCGCTAGAACAGGTCTCCAACGTTGCGCCCCACCCGGCCCTGGAGGTGCAGCATGGCTGAATTGCCTAACTTCGATCACCTGATCGTTATCCCTCACCTGCGCCTTCAGAACGCCAATGCTGTTTCCAGCCCGCTGACCCATGGTTTCCCTTCAATCACAGCGTTTCTGGGGTTGATGTGGGCACTGGAGCGCAAAACGCGAGCGAGTGGAATAAACCTGCAACTCAATGCGATTGGTGTGGTTGTACACCAGCATGAAGAGCAGGTGACCCAAAGCCGCTTCGTCAAATCCTTCCGTTTGACCCGCAACCCAAACGGCAAGGACGGCAGCCCTTCTGCGATTATCGAAGAAGGCCGCATCCACCTTGAGCTCAGCCTGGTCCTCGCCGTACAAGGTGACGCCTTGCTCAACGACAAACCCGCAGTTGCAAAGCAGTTGCGTGACCTTGTCATGCAGATGCGCGTTGCAGGCGCAAGCGTAGTAGCGTCGAACGCCCCAAAGCCAGGCAGCGTGCCTATGTAGTTGAATTGACGGGCAACGAAGACGACCGTCGGGACACATTCACCTCAGCCACTTTGCGCTTGCTACCCGGATTCGTACTGGTCGAGCGCCATGACCTTCTACGGCAACGTCATCAAGAGCTCCAGAGTGAAAATCCGCAAGCCACCCCGCTGGATGCCTGGCTGTCACTCTCACGCATTAACTGGCGAAGCCCTGACATTGAGGAACAAGCACCGCCTGCAAAGCCGCGTGCATGGACCAACGATCGTACAGACCTGGGCTGGATTGTGCCGATTCCTGTCGGCTACGGGGCATTGAGTGATCTACAGGCCGCAGGCTCGGTTGCCAATGCACGAGACGAGCAAACACCGTTTCGCATGGTTGAAAGCCTGTACAGCATTGGTCAGTGGCTGAGCCCTCATCGCCTGCAAACCCCTGCGGACCTGCTGTGGTACGCCGACTCGAACATCGAGGATGGTCTCTACCGTTGCCGCAACAATTACCTTCCCGAACCAGATTGCACCTTCGACTGACCTGCCCACTCTTTCATACAAAGGATTTGCAAATGAGTAACGACAGCCTGAAAACAGCTTCCGTCCTGGCATTCGAACGCAAACTCGACCCATCGGATGCATTGTTCCATTCTGGTGACTGGCAATTGCGTGATACCTGGGCACCGGTCGATATTCGCGAAAATCGGTGCGCGGCACTATCTCCAACCGCCTCAAAACCAAAGACCTGGATCCAGCCAAGCTGGATGCCGAAATTGAAAAGCCCAACCTGCAAACGGTGGATGTTGCCACCCTGCCACACCAGGCTGACACCTTGCGCGTAAACTTCACCTTGCGCGTACTCGGCGGTACCGGGCAGCCATCGGCGTGTAACAACGCCGACTACCGACGCAAACTGCTCGCTACCGTGAACGGCTATGTCGAAAGAAATGGTTTCGATGAGCTCGCACGTCGCTACGCTCACAACCTGGCCAATGGCCGATTCCTGTGGCGCAACCGGATGGGGGCAGAGCAGGTGGAAGTACAGGTCGAACACCTGGTCGACGGCCAGGCCGCCAGCCAATGGACGTTCGATGCCTTTGCCTTGTCATTGCGCGACTTTGACAAACTGGGCAACAGCGCTGAAGCCCTCGCTGAACTGCAAGCCCTGATCGCCAACGGTCTGGCCGGCGAGCAGCATGTGCTGCTGCGAGTGACTGCTTACGTTCGACTTGGGCAAGGCCAGGAGGTGTTCCCGTCGCAGGAACTGATTCTGGACCGTGGTCGCGGCGACAAGAGCAAGACGCTCTATGCGGTCAGCGGTATCGCCGGCATCCACTCGCAGAAAATCGGCAACGCCCTGCGCAGCATCGATACCTGGTATCAGGAGGCGGGCACCAACGGTCCTATTGCCATCGAACCCTACGGTTCTGTGACGACCCAGGGCAAGGCTTATCGGCAACCACGTCAAACCAAGGACGACTTCTACACGTTGCTCGACGGCTGGGTGCTCAAAGACAAGGTGCCCACACTCGACCAACAGCACTTCGTGATTGCGACATTGATTCGCGGTGGTGTCTTCGGAGAGGCGGGCTGAGGCATGGATCATTACCTCGACCTGAAACTGCTACCCGACCCGGAGTTCCCAGCGACATTACTGATGAGCGCACTACTGGGCAAGTTGCACCGGGTGTTGCACGATCTACGGCGCGATGATGTGGGCGTCAGTTTCCCAGACATTGAGCAGAACCCTCGACACCTTGGTTCCTGCTTGAGGGTTCATGGCGTCGAAGCGGCGCTGCTTGCGTTACAGACACTGAATTGGCTGACTGGAATGCGCGATCACGTCGAACCCGGGGCGATTCAGCCTGTACCTGCGCAAGTGAAATACCGCAGCGTCAGTCGGGTACAGGTGGACAGCAACCCGGAGCGCCTGCGCAGGCGCCTGATGAAGCGTCATGACCTGAGTGAAGAGCAAGCGCGACTGAGAATTCCTGATGGAGCAGCCAAGCGTTGCACCCTCCCGTTTGCCACCTTGCGCAGCGTCACCACCGGCCAGTCGTTTCGGTTGTTCATACGGCATGGTGCGCTGCTGGATATGCCGCAGAAGGGCAGCTTCAACAGTTACGGCCTAAGCAGCACGGCAACCATTCCCTGGTTCTGACCCTTTTTTTGAGGGGCCTAAAGGGCGCCTGTAAAATCAACAAGTTACAGGGCCCCTATAAGAAAGGGTGAAATAGGAAAGTGGGTGGGGTTTCGAATTCAAAACAATGAGTTAGTAGAGATTACGCCTAGTTCACTGCCGTATAGGCAGCTCAGAAAACGATCCGCCGGCGGCTGCTCGAGGGCAACGCGTTCACTGCCGTATAGGCAGCTCAGAAATATTCCAACTGACGGCGCTCGCATGGAGCGCGGTTCACTGCCGTATAGGCAGCTCAGAAATCATACTTTGGGCGGCATCAAAGCGTGCCTACGTTCACTGCCGTATAGGCAGCTCAGAAAACCTTGGTGATCGGGCAGCGCTGCAGGGGCAAGTTCACTGCCGTATAGGCAGCTCAGAAAAGCGTGAAGATCGATGCCGGCGCCGGCCGGAGGTTCACTGCCAAATAGACAGCTCAGAAATTGTATCCACGCAACAAAAGTTGCTGAAGCATTCCAGAATCAACCTACACCGAAGCCCCTCGATGCGAGCGCGCACAGAGTTCGATTCCCAGCGCATGCATCACCTTCAGCACCGTATCGAAACGAGGCTTGGCGCCTGGCGCGAAGGCCTTGTAAAGGCTCTCTCTTCCCAATCCAGTCTCTTTGGCAACCAGCGACATTCCGCGCGCTTTGGCCACGTACCCTATTGCACGTAAAAGCTCGTCGCTGTCGCCCTCTGCCAGCACCTGAGACAAGTACTCGCTGATGGCTTCATCACTATCAAGCAGTGCCGCCATGTCGAATGGAATCAATGTAACGCTCATGGTCAAACCTCTTTGGCCAACCGCTTGGCCATCCGTATATCTGCCACTCAAGCAAGATCACGTTTGGATGCTTACCAGACTGCCGGTGAATCGCTCGCCTTTCGAGCGAGCAACTGGAATACGATGGGCGCTTGCGCATGCCTCTGGAACAAGACAATTCCTTGTTTGAAGCGGTACATTTCCCAAGGTTAAAAAACCGCCAGCTATTGCAGCTGCAAGAGCATGTCACCTCCCTTCGCCAGCAACGCTGGCGCCTACACCGTCTCGCGCTCCCCTGTAGGCGCCAGCCTTGCTGGCGAATGCGCCCGCCCAGGCCACTTCACGAACCCCGCCCCCAGCGCCGCCAGAATCAACCCGATCGAAACCGCCTCGTGCGCATCCACCCGGTGCCCCAGCAGCACCATCGACCCTGCCACCCCGAATACCGGGATCAGCAACGACAACGGCGCCACCTTCGACACCGGGTACTCGCGCAGCAGCAGGTTCCACCCCCAGTAACAGAAGTGCGTCGCCGCATACACCTGGAACACCAGCGAAAACACCGCCACCCACCCCACCTGCGCGGCCACCCCGGTGAACGGCGTGGTGCCATGCATCAGCCAGGTGAGCAGCACCAGCGGCAGCGGTGCGAACAGGCTCGCCCACACCACAAAGGCAAACATCTCGCGCACCTTCGAGCGCTTGATGATGACGTTGCCCACACTCCAGCTGAACGCACTCACCAGCAACAAGCCATAACCCACCACCGAGCCATCGCCGGGCCTGCCATTGATGATGGACACCAGCCCCAGCACTGCCAGCCCCACCCCGACGCCCTGCTCCACGCCAAGGCGTTCGCGAAACAGCAACACGCCCCAACCCAGGGTGAAAAACGCACTGAACTGCACCAGCAACGCCGCCGTGCCCGGCGGCACGCCCAGCTCGATACCCAGGTTGATCAACGCCCACATCGCCACGCCAAAGATCAACCCGTATGCCACCACCCAGCCCAGGCCGACCGCCGGGCGCCGGATGAAGAACACCCACGGCAACGCCGCCAGGGTGAATCGCAACGCCGTCAACAGCAGCGGGTCAATTGCGGCCAGGCCGAGCTTGGTGATGGGAAAGTTGAACCCCCACACCGCCGTCACCAGCACGGCCAGGGCCAGATGTTTCTTTTGCATGGCGTACCTATCCCGAAAGTCAGGGCGCCACTATGCGCAATGAGCACACTGGCTCGCTTGCACTATCAGGTCATAGATCATTAAATTCGGGCCATGCGCGAAATCGACATCGACCCCTATGAACACACCCCCCGCGACGCCGTGGTCACGGCCAACGACTATGGCGACGGGCAGCACTTTGCCTTGCATACCCATCAGCGTGGGCAGTTCGCGTATGCGGCCTGCGGGGTGATCACGGTGTTCACCCGCCAGGGCAACTGGGTGGTGCCGCCGCAGCGGGCCATCTGGGTGCCCGCAGGCGTGCCCCACGAGATGAGCATGAACGGCCCGGTGACGATGCTGAACACCTATGTGCGCCAGCCTGCCGCCACCCGCCTGGGCCTGCCCGCACACTGCCAGGTGTTCGGTGTGTCGACACTGCTGCGCCAACTGCTGCTGCGCGCCCGGGATGTGCCGGCGCTGTATGCCGAAGGCAGCCGCGAGGGCTACCTGATGAACCTGCTGCTGCACGAGATTGCCGACATGCCGGCGCTGTCGCTGAATGCACCGCTGCCCAGCGAACCCAGGCTCGCCCGGCCTGCCAGCACTTGCTGGCACAGCCCTCGCTGGATACAGGGATCGATGACATGGCCCGCCAGGTGGGCATGAGCCGGCGCACCTTCACCCGGCTGTTTCGCCAGCACACCGGCATCAGCTTCGTGGCATGGCGACAGCAGGCATGCCTGATGGCGGCGGTGGTGCGCCTGGGCAATGGCGAGGCGATCACGCGGGTGGCGACGGACCTTGGCTACAGCAGCCCCAGTGCGTTCACCAGTGTGTTCCGGCGCGTGCTGGCGCGGCGCCCAGCCAGTACTTCGCCAACGCGGCAAGTTGATGCAACACGATTCGCTGCAACCCAAGCAGTAGCGCGCCAGGCCTACACAGATAGCCAACTGTCTGCCAGCAACTGTTGCCCCAGCAACAGCCAGCCAACAAAAACCTCCCGCACCAACACCATTGCCACCTCACTACCGCGCCAGGCCCAGCAAAAACGGGGCCTGCGACTGTGGTACGGCTCTTGCTCAAGCCTGGGTAACGCTCTGAGCGCAGGGCCACACCACAGGACGCACACATGACCGCAGCACTCAAGGTCGTCGCCGTTTCCGGCGGCGCCTATCGCCCCTCACGCACCCTGGCACTGACCGAGGCGATCGTCGCCGAGCTGGGCAAGCACCTGCACATCGACGCCCAGCTCATCGAGCTGAGCGAGATCGCCCGCCCGGTAGGCGGCGCCCTGTCGCGCGCCGAATGCCGGCCACGGTCGAACAGCAGCTGCAGGCCATCGAGCATGCCGACCTGCTGATCGTGCCTCGCCGGTTTACCGCGGCTCCTACCCCGGCCTGCTCAAGCACCTGTTCGACCTGGTGGGCCAGGACAGCCTGATCGACACCCCGGTGCTGCTGGCCGCCACCGGTGGCAGCCCGCTGCATGCGCTGGTGATCGACCACCAGCTGCGCCCGCTGTTCAGCTTCTTCCAGGCGCTGACCCTGCCCATCGGCGTGTATGGCAGCGAAGGGACCTGCAGAACTACCAGGTCAGCAGCCCGGTACTGCAAGCCCGTGTCAGCCTGGCCGCCGAGCGTGCCGCACCGTTCTTCGCCGCCCACGCCCACAGCCAGCGCAAGCTCGCCAGCGGGCCGAACGATGAACGTGTTCTGGTTCCTGCCCACCCACGGCGACGGTCATTCCTCGGCACCAGCGACGGCGCGCGCCCGGTCACCCTCAACTACCTCAAGCAGATCGCCAGGCCGCCGATGGCCTGGGCTACCACGGCGTGCTGATCCCACCGGCCGCTCGTGCGAGGACTCCTGGTGGTCGCCTCGGCCCTGGCGCCGCTGACCGAACGCCTGCGCTACCTGGTGGCGATACGCCCCGGCATCATCTCGCCCACCGTGTCGGCGCGCATGACCGCCACCCTGGACCGCCTCTCCGGCGGGCGCCTGCTGATCAACGTGGTCACCGGCGGCGACCCCGACGAGAACCGCGGCGACGGCATCCACCTCAGCCATAGCGAACGCTACGAGGTCACCGACGAGTTCCTGCGTATCTGGCGCCGCGTACTGCAAGGCGAGTCGGTGGATTTCGAGGGCAAGCACTTCAAGGTCGAGAACGCCAAGGCGCTCTACCCACCGGTACAAAAGCCCTACCCGCCGCTGTACTTCGGTGGCTCGTCCGACGCCGCCCATGACCTGGCCGCCGAACAGCTGGACGTGTACCTCACCTGGGGCGAACCGCCCGCCGCCGTCGCCGAGAAGATCGCAGATGTGCGCGCCCGCGCCGCCAGGCACGGGCGCACGGTGAAATTCGGCATCCGCCTGCACGTGATCGTGCGCGAAACCGCCGAAGAGGCCTGGCAGGCCGCCGACCGCCTGATCGCGCACATCAGCGACGACACCATCGCCGCGGCGCAACAGTCCTTCGCGCGCTTCGACTCCGAAGGCCAACGGCGCATGGCTGCCCTGCACGGCGGTCGCCGCGACCAGCTGGAGATCGCCCCCAACCTGTGGGCCGGTGTGGGCCTGGTACGGGGCGGCGCCGGCACCGCGCTGGTGGGCGACCCGCAACAGGTGGCCGCGCGCATCAAGGAATACGCCGACCTGGGCATCGAAAGCTTCATCTTCTCCGGCTACCCGCACCTGGAGGAAGCCTACCGCTTCGCCGAGCTGGTGTTCCCGCTGCTGCCAGAACCCTACGCCAGCCTGGCCGGGCGCGGCGTCACCAACCTGACCGGGCCGTTCGGCGAAATGATCGCCAACGATGTGCTGCCCAAGGCGCAGACCGCATGAGTGCCAAGCAACCGGAACCCACCCTGCTCAGCCCGCTGCAGACCGCGCGCGCGCTGGCCGCCGAGTTCGCACTGACCGCCGCCGAACGCGACGAGCGCGGCGGCACACCCAAGGCCGAGCGTGACGCCATTCGCCACAGCGGCCTCTTGGCCCTGAACATTCCCACGCAGTTCGGCGGCATGGCGCCAGCTGGGGCGAAACCCTGAACATCGTGCGCGAGTTCGCCCGGGTCGACAGCTCCATCGCCCACGTGTTCGGCTTCCAGCACCTGATGCTGGCCACCGTGCGCCTGTTCTCCAGCCCCGACCAGTGGCAGCCCTGGTTCGAGCAGACCGCCCGCAAGAACTGGTTCTGGGGCAACGCCCTGAACCCGCTCGACACCCGCACCGTGGTCAAGAAGTACGACGGCTGGCGCGAATTCTCGGGCAAGAAGAGCTTCTGCTCCGGCGCCAGCGACTCGGAAATGCTGATCGCCTCGGCGGTGGATGAAAGCGCCGGCGGCAAGTTGCTGATCGCCGCCATCCCCACGGCACGTACCGGCATCACCCTGCATGGCGACTGGAACAACATGGGCCAGCGCCAGACCGACAGCGGCAGCGCCACCTTCGAGCGCGTGCGCGTCGAGGAATCCGAACTGCTGCTCGACCCCGGCCCGCTGAGCACCCCGTTCGCCTGCCTGCGCCCGCTGATCGCGCAACTGCACTTTGCGCACATCTTCCTCGGCATCGCCGAAGGGGCGCTGGAAGAGGCGCGCCAGTACACGCTCAAGGAAGGGCGACCGTGGTTCAAGTCCAACGCCCGGCACGTCAGCGAAGACCCGTACATCCTGCGCCACTACGGCGACTTCTGGGTGGGCCTGGAAGGCGTTCGGCTGCTGGCCGAACGCGCCTGCAACCAGCTCGACGAAGCCTGGCACAAGGGCCCCACGCTGAGCAGCGACGAGCGCGGGCAGCTGGCGCTGTCCATCGCCGCGGCCAAGGTGGCGGCCACCCGCACCGGCCTGGACCTGTGCAACCGCCTGTTCGAAGTGACCGGCGCGCGCGCCACGCATGCCTCGCTGCGCTTCGATCGCTACTGGCGCAACCTGCGCACCCAGACCCTGCACGACCCGGTGGACTACAAGGTCCACGAGCTGGGTGACTGGGCCCTGAACCGGACGGTGCCCGCCCCGTCCTTCTACTCCTGAGGGCTGCCCATGCACCTGTTGACGCTCCCGCCATCGCCAACCCTGGCCACCTCGATCAGGGCCACCGCACAGGTGTTCGAAGACCCGAGGTCGCAGGCGCTGCTCGCCCACCTGCAGCAGGTCGCGCCGAGTGAGGCCAGCGTGCTGATCATTGGCGAAACCGGTACGGGCAAGGAGCTGGTGGCGCGACATATCCACAACCTCAGCCGGCGCCACCAAGGGCCGTTCGTGGCGGTCAACTGCGGGGCGTTCTCCGAGTCGCTGGTCGAGGCCGAACTGTTCGGACACGAAAAGGGCGCCTTCACCGGCGCCCTGGCGTCCAAGGCCGGCTGGTTCGAGGAAGCCGACGGCGGCACGCTGTTTCTCGACGAGATCGGCGACCTGCCGATGGCCATCCAGGTCAAGCTGCTGCGTGTGCTGCAGGAGCGCGAAGTGGTGCGCCTGGGGTCGCGCAAGAGCATCCCGATCAACGTGCGCGTGCTGGCCGCCACCAATGTGCAGCTGGAAAAGGCGATCAACGCCGGGCACTTTCGCGAAGACCTGTTCTACCGCCTCAACGTGGTCAGCCTGCAGCTGCACCCGCTGCGCGAGCGCCCCGGCGATATCCTGCCGCTGACCCGCCACTTCATGGCCAGCTACAGCGCCCGCCTGGGCTATGGCGATGTGCAGTTGAGCAGCGAGGCCGAGCACAAGCTGGCCAGCTACGACTGGCCGGGCAACATCCGCGAGCTGGAAAACGTCATCCACCACACCCTGCTGATCTGCCATGACGGCGTGATCCAGCAGGACGACCTGCGCCTGTCCAACCTGCGCATCGAGCGGCCCGAGGGCACACCCGCCCCGGACACATCCGCCAACGCCCTGTTGCAGCGCGCGTTTCAGAAGCTGTTCGAAGAAGAGCACGGCGCGCTGCATGAAAAGGTCGAGGAGGCGCTGCTGCGCAGTGCCTACCGCTTCTGCCACTACAACCAGGTGCACACCACGCGCCTGCTCGGCCTGAGCCGCAACGTCACCCGTGCCCTGCTGATCCGCATCGGCGAACTGGTGGTGAACAAGCGCCAGCCGCCACCGGAGCCGAACGCCACACGCGTCATCAACCTGTCGATCTGACCCAGACTTGCCCAAGCAAGCAGCGACTTCACCCACCTTGCGTTGCACGCCGTCCCGGCCGGGGCGGTGGCCCATTCTTCCTGCAACGAGCACCCCACCATGAGCCTCGATATCTTCTGGTTTCTGCCCACCTCCGGCGACACCCGCTACCTCGGCCACTCCGCCAGCGGGCGCCCGGCCACCAACGCCTACATGCGCCAGATTGCCGTGGCCGCCGAGAACCTCGGCTATGACGGCATTCTCATCCCCACCGGCAGCAGCTGCCTCGACCCCTGGGTCACCGCCGCCAGCCTGGTGCCGGTGACCCACCGCCTCAAGCTGCTGGTGGCCCTGCGCACCTCGCTGGGCAACCCCACCGCGTCGGCGCGCCAGGCCGCCACCCTCGACCAGGCCAGCGGCGGACGCCTGCTGCTCAACGTGGTGCCCGGCGGCGATGCCACCGAGCTGGCCGCCGATGGCGTGTTTCTCGCGCACGACCAGCGCTACGACGCCGCCGACGAATTCCTCACCGTGTGGCGCCAGCTGCTCAGTGGCGAACGGGTCGACTTTCACGGCGAGCACCTGCGGGTGGAAGGCGCGCAGAACTTCTTCGCGCCGGTGCAGACGCCCTACCCGCCGCTGTACTTCGGTGGCTCGTCAGCCGCCGCGCACGAGCTGGCGGCCAGGCATGTGGACGCCTACCTGACCTGGGGCGAGCCACCCGCCGCGGTGGCCGAAAAGATCGCCGACGTGCGCGCCCGTGCCACCCGCCACGGGCGCACGGTGCAGTTTGGCGTGCGCCTGCATGTGATCGTGCGTGAAACCAGTGAACAGGCCTGGGCGGCGGCCGAGGAACTGATCAGCCACCTGGACGAGGCCACCATCGCCGCCGCACAGGCCAACTACGCCAGCATGGATTCCGAAGGCCAGCGGCGCATGGCCGCGCTGCACGGCGGGCGCCGCGACCGGCTGGAAGTCTCGCCCAACCTGTGGGCCGGGGTCGGCCTGGTGCGTGGCGGCGCCGGCACCGCACTGGTCGGCGACCCGGCCACGGTGGCGGCACGGCTGCAGGAGTACGTCGCCCTGGGCGTGGACCGCTTCGTGCTGTCGGGCTACCCGCACCTGGAGGAAGCCTACCGCTTCGCCGAACTGGTGTTCCCGCTGCTGCCCGGCAAAAGCAAGGTGACGGTGGATGGCGCCTTCACCGGGGGCGCCTTCGACGTGCGTGCCGGCCAGGCCAGGCCCGCCGCCAGCCAGTAACGGGCAGGGCCCGGGCTACCCGGTGCAGGCCGGTCGGCTCAGGCCCGTGCGGCCACCCGCTCGACGCTGTCGGCCACTGTGCGGGCCTGCTGCAGCACCTGCGCACACACCTGTTCAGGGGCCTCCACGCGCACGCGCAGACGGCCAAGGATACGCCCCTGGATACGCTCGATATTGGCCTGCACCAGGTGGGTCGGGTACCCCAGTGCCGCGCTGATCGCGCTCAGCTCCGGCGCCTGGCCACGGGCCCCGGTGTAATGCAGGTCGAGCAGCCAGTCGCCGGCGCTGGCTGGGGCCAGGTCATGGGCGCCGCCAGGGTGCAGGGTGCGCAGCAGGGTGCGGGTCACCTCGTGGCACGGGCAGCCGAACACCCGCCACACCTCGCCCTGCTCCACCACCTCGCCCGCCTCCAGCACCACCACGCGGTCGCACAGCTCGCGGATCACTTCCATCTCGTGGGTAATCAGCACGATGGTCAGGTTCAGGCGCCGGTTGATATCGCGTAGCAGCGCCAGAATCGACTGGGTGCTTTGCGGGTCCAGCGCCGAGGTCGCCTCGTCGCACAGCAGCAGGTCGGGCTGCAGCACCAGCGCCCGGGCGATGCCGACGCGCTGCTTCTGGCCACCGGACAGCTGTGCGGGGAAGGCATCGCGCTTGTCCTCCAGGCCCACCAGTTGCAGCATCTCGCTCACCCGCCGCTCGCGCTCGGCGCGGCCAATGCCGGCCAGCTTGAGCGGCAGGCCGATGTTCTCGCCGACGGTTTTCACCGACATCAGGTTGAAGTGCTGGAAGATCATGCCGGTGCGCTGGCGCTGGCGGGCCAGTTGCGCGGTGTCGTAGCCGGCGATGTCCTCGCCGTCGATCAGCACCTGGCCGTTGCTGGGTTGCTCCAGGCGGTTGAGCGAACGCAGCAGCGACGACTTGCCCGCGCCGCTGCGCCCGATGATGCCGAACACCTCGCCCCGGCGTATCTCCAGGTTGATGTCGCGCAGCGCATGCACAGTGCGCTCGCGCCCCGGGTACTGCTTGCCGAGCCCCACCAGGCGGATATGCACGGCGCCTGCCAGCGGCTGTTGATTGAAACTGACCATGGATCAAGGCCTGCCCTGCGAAGGATGCGATTCGACCAAGGCCGCGCTGTCGCCAGCGCGGGCCACCGGGCTCAGAAGCCGGGCACTATCTGGCCCTTGTAGCGGGTCAGGATGAAGTCGCGCACCTGTGGCGAGTTCAGCGCCTTGGCCAGCTTCTGGATGCGCGGGTCATCGATGTTGTCGGGGCGTGCGACCAGGTACTCCACGTACAGGTCCTTGCCCTTCTCCACGATCAGCGCGCTGCTGGTATCGATGCCCGCCTCCAGCGCGTAGTTGGCGAAGACGAACGCCAGGTCCACCTGGTTCACCGCACGGGCCAGCAGCGCGCCTTCGAGTTCGCGAATCTTCAGGTGCCTTGGGTTGGCCGCGATGTCGCGCTGGGTCGCCAGGGTGTTGCTCGGGTCCTTGAGGGTGAGCAGCCCGGCTTCGTGCAGCAGCACCAGGGCACGCCCGGCGTTGACCGGGTCGTTGGGGATGGCGACGCTGGCACCGTCCTTGAGCTCGGCGATGCTCCTGATGCGGGTGGAGTACGCACCGAAAGGCTCGATGTGCACGCCCACCACCGGCACCAGGTCGGTCTTGCGGGTGGCGTTGAATTCGTCGAGGAACGGCCGGTACTGGTAGTAGTTGGCGTCCAGGTTCTTCTCGGCCAGTTGCAGGTTGGGCTGGATGAAATCGCTGAACACCTTGATGTCCAGGTCCACGCCTTCGGCCGCCAGCGCCGGTTTGACGAACTCGAGGATCTCGGCATGCGGCACCGGGGTGGCACCCACCACCAGTTTCTCGTTGGCGTGCGCCGACAGCGACAGCACGGCGGCCAGTACGGCCAGGGTCTTCTTCATGGGCTTGCTCCTGAACAGGTAGAACATTGGCCGCCGTGGGATACGTGGGCCGGCGGCAGCGAAACCCGGCTGCCGCTGACGGGAAACACAATTCAACGCCGGGTGAAGCGCCGCACCAGCCGGTCGCCACTCACCTGCAGCACCTGTACCAGCACGATCAGCAGCAGCACGGTCACCACCATCACGTCGGTCTGAAAGCGCTGGTAGCCGAAGCGGATCGCCAGGTCGCCCAGGCCGCCGCCGCCGACCACCCCGGCCATCGCCGTGTAGTCCACCAGCACGATGGCGGTCACCGTCACCGCCGCAATCAGGCCGGTGCGCGCCTCGGGCAGCACGGTGTGCCACACGATCTGCCAGGTGCTGCCACCCATCGACTGGGTGGCCTCCACCAGGCCGCGGTCGACCTCGCGCAGGGCGATCTCCACCAGCCGCGCAAAGAACGGCGTACAGCCGATCACCAGCGGAGGTATGGCGCCGGGCACGCCCAGCGAAGTACCGGCCACCACCTGGGTGAGCGGGATCAGCACAATCAGCAGGATGATGAACGGCATCGAACGCAGCACGTTCACCACCACCGACAGCACGCGGTACACCAGCGGCGAGGCCAGCAACTGGCGCTGGCCGGTGAGGTACAGCAGCACCCCCAGCGGCAGCCCCATCAGCACCGTGAAACCCAGCGCGACGCCGAGCATGTTCAAGGTGTCGAGGCAGGCCTGGCCCACCTCGGGCCAGTTGACATGGGCCAGCAGCTCGCTCATTGCCCAGCGCCCCTGCGCAGCGCGGCGGCCGGGTGCGGCGCGCCCAGCCGGTCACCTGCGCCGAACAGCTTGTTGCGCAGCGTGCCCGGGGCGTAATCGCGCTTGAACAGGCCACGGGCCTGCAGCTCGGGCACCAGCAGATCGACCACCGCCTCGAAGGTTTCCGGGGCCACCACGCTGGCCAGGTTGAAGCCGTCCACGTCGGTGTCTTGCACCCATTCCTGCAACTGGTCGGCCACCGTCTGCGCCGAGCCCACCAGCACCGGGCCGTCGCCACCGATGGCGCAATAGTCGGCAATTTCGGCGGTGGTCCAGGTGCGGCTGGGGTCGGCACGGGTGAAGGCTTCCACCGCCGACTGGATCGCATCGCTTTGCACTTCGCGCAGCACCTGGTCGCTCTGGTACTGGGCGAAGTCGATGCCGGTCCAGCCCGACATCAGCGTCAGCGCACCGCTGGCGCTGGCGTACTCGCGGTACTCGCGCAGGCGCGCCAGGGCCTGTTCATCGGTGGGGGCGACAATCACCGTAAGCTGCTCCAGCACCAGGATATCGCCCGGTGCGCGGCCGGCCGCCACCGCCGCAGCGCGCACCTGCGCCACCTGGTTCTTGAGCACCGTCTTGCTCGGCGCAGCAACGAACACGCACTCGGCGTTGGCCGCCGCAAACGCCCTGCCGCGCGTCGAAGCACCGGCCTGGTACAGCACCGGGGTGCGCTGGGGCGAAGGCTCGCACAGGTGAAAGCCCGGTACCTGGAAGAACTCGCCCTGGTGGCCGATGCCGTGCACCTTGGCCGGGTCGGCATACACCCCGCTGGCGCGGTCGGCGCGCACGGCGTCGTCTTCCCAGCTGGCCTCCCACAGCTTGTAGCAGACCTGCAGGTACTCCTCGGCCAGGGCGTAGCGCTGGTCATGCGACAGCTGTTCGCGCTGGCCCAGGTTGCGCGCCCCGCTGGACAGGTACGAGGTGACGATGTTCCAGCCGGCGCGGCCACGGGTCAGGTGGTCGAGCGTGGACATGCGCCGGGCAAACGGGTACGGGTGCTCGAACGACACCGAGGCGGTCACGCCAAACCCCAGGTGCTCGGTGACGGCCGCCATGGCCGGCACCAGCTGCAGCGGGTCGTTGACCGGCACCTGCGCAGCCGTACGCAGCGCCTCGTCGGCGTTGCCGCCGTACACGTCGTAGGCGCCCAGCACATCGGCGATGAACAACCCGTCGATCTTGCCGCGCTCCAGGGTCCTGGCCAGCTCGGTCCAGTAATGGATGTCGGTGTAGCGCGTGGCCTGGTCACGCGGATGGCGCCACAAGCCCGGCGACAGGTGGCCGACGGTGTTCATGGCAAAGGCATTGAGGCGTATCTGCTTGGGCATGGTGGCGGCCTAGTTCCAGTCGTGACGCTGTGGCTTGGCTCCGTTCAAGGCCCAGTTGCCCACCAGGTGGTACTTCCAGCGCACCGGGTCGTGCAGGGTGTGCACGCGGGCGTTGCGCCAGTGCCGGTCGAGGTTGTGGCGCACCTGGGTGGAGCGCGTGCCGCCCAGCTCGAACAGGCGGTTGCTGGCCTCGATCGCCGCTTCGGTGGTCAGCACCTTGGCCTTGGCCACGGCCACCGAGGCCTGGGCCACCGAGTCCTCGTCGGGGGCCAGGCTGGCCCGGTCGAGCACCTTGCCGGCGCGCTCCAGCAGGGCCTCGGCGGCTTCCTGGCGAATCTCCAGCGCGCCGATCTGCACGATGGTCAGCGGGTCCTGGCTGGCCTGCTCCACGCCCGCATCGATCCACGGGCGGGCCTGCTCGCGGATGAAGGTGATGGCGTCGTCCAGCGCCGCACGGCCGATGCCGGCGTCGATGGCGGCGGTGGTCAGTTGCGCGAAGGGGCCGGCCAGGGTCGGGGTTTCGTACGAGCGGTAGGTGGGAAACAGGTTGAACGCCGGCACGATCAGCTCCTGCGCCAGCACCGTGCCGCTGGAGGTGGTGCGCTGGCCGATGTTGTCCCAGTCATCGACGATCACCAGGCCCGGGGTATCGCGGCGCACGAAGGCCAGTTGCGAGCGGCCCTGCGCGTCCAGCGCCAGCACCCCCAGCCAGTGCGCGTACAACGAGCCGGTGCAGTAGCCCTTGCGCCCGTCGATGCGGTAGCCATCGGCATGGGGCACGATGCGGGTCTGGATCTCCTTGACGTTCTTGCCGCCGGTTTCCGACAGCGCATTGGCAAAGCGGTGCCCGGCCAGCACCAGGTCGAAGAAGAAGCGCTTCTGCTCTTCGCTGCCCTGCAGGCGGATGTCTTCGAGCAGGCAGTAGTGGTTCTGCGGTATCTGCCCCAGCGAAGGGTCGGCGGCGGAGATGATCGCGATCACCTCCGCCAGGGTGGCGAAGGACACCTGCGCCCCCCCGTACTGTTTCGGTACGGTGATGCCCCACAGGCCGCTGTTGGAGAACGCATCCACCACGTCGGCCGGGACCTGGCGGCTGCGGTCGCGCTCGGACGCGCCTTCGCGCAGCAGCGCGGCAACCCGATGGGCAATGGCGATGGCTTCGGCATCGTCACGGATGACGTGGGCATCCGGCTGGCGGATGTCGTAGTGGGCAGAAACAGGGGTGGCAGTCATGGTCTATCTCGATGAGTACACAGAGTCACCCGTGAGATAGCACAACCCATGCCACTTGAATTTCACCTATAAATCAATGAGTTAAGCACAACAGAAAGCGGCATGGCTGGATGCACGGCAACAAAGTGTTGGCCAACTGTTCGCAGTGCAACAGTACGACAGCGGTCAGTTGCTCCCCGTACACCGCGCGCCTATTCGCAGTAACGGGCGGGCATGAAAAAACCGG
>MQUG01000014.1:0-36057 GCA_007213375.1 Steinernema feltiae
TCGCCAACCGCCGGATTACTCGAATCCCTAACTTCCGAGCGGCGGTGCGAACTTTGTACAACGTGTTTTTAACTCGCGTCGTCTTTTTGCTGCGAATGGCATCAACGTCTCTTTGTTACAGATTAATGCCGCCACGTTTGTGTCTAGACACTAGACACAATTTAGATCGATCGATGTTCGCCCTCTTCATTTGCTCAGTTGTTGAGGAAATTGCAGCGAGAAGACGCGGTTTATCGGCGAGAAAGTTGGTTTCCAGCCCTCCATGCGCTTCACATCCGCATGATTTCAGATTCGTGCTTTGATCATCTGCAAACTCTCGCGACTCTCGAGCTTCCGTTGATTCCCGAAACAAGAATCGCGGAACGTCAGAGCGATGGCTGACAAGAAGGCGTCTCCGCTGCCTCTGAAGCGCGCGCCCAGGGCGACCAGCGGTGGACCTGCGAACAAAAGCGAGTATGGAGCAACTCCCAACGGGATACCTGACTTGCAGAAGCAGATTATCTGCACCCAGGGACCGACGCCAACGACGATTGCGGATTTCTGGAGGATGATTTGGCAGGAGAAGATGATCGTTGCTTTTCTGTTGCTCTCCTAGTGGCTGATTTCTCTGTTTTCAGGTAATCGTGATGCTTTGCTGCGTGAACGAAGGCGGGAAGAAGAAGTGTGAGCAGTATTGGCCCGAAAAAGTCGGCGAGAAGATGATTTGCGCCGGACTCGAGATCCTCAACGACCGAATCAGACGTTTTCGCCGGACCTACAGTACACGAAGCTGATCATCACGGGTAGATCACCGGAGAGAGACTTGATCATTTGTTTTTTTTGCTGTTTCAGGTACTGGATCCGATGGAGGAGTGCGACGTCACACCGGTAATAACGTTTTGTGGGACGGCTGGCCCGACAAAGGAGTGCCTCTGAGCTCCGGTGCTCTACGCTTGATCTTCCGCACTCAAACGCTCTCACCGGCGGTCATCCACTGCTCTGCGGGTAGAGTCCTCGCCACTCATCGTCGTTTGCTGATTTTCGCTCATTTTAGGAGTCGGTCGCACGGGAACAATCGTGGCGCTAGAGATCTGCATGCGCGTGCTCAACGCAGGCTCTGAGCTGAGCGTTTACAATGTCATCAAAGAGCTCCGCAGCCGACGTTTTCTCGCGTGCCAAACAGATCTACAGTACCTGTACGTGCACCGGGCTATTTTCGCTTTCATCACATCCGAAAACCGGAACAGGACAACTCGCCGCCGGTTAAGTCGCCGCCAGAACAACTCGCCACCGCCAAGTCGCCGCCGGAATTTTACTTTATTAGAGGGCACCGTAATGAGAACTTTGGCTCCGTTCTAAGCTAATCATACTTTAACTGCCTTAAGCTTTGGCCTAGGCACTACTGCAGGGTTTGCATAGTTTTTTTTTTTTGGCTTACGAGGCTTCGTAGGGCTCTTAGGCTTCGCGCTTATCACATAGGGGCGACGACATGATTTTAGCGCGAAATTTTAAAGTAAAATTTGTTTTGCATTTGACTTCCTTTTTTTGACAGACCTCGCTTGCTCAGTGCGCCTTGAGCTAGTTGTGAGCGTTACATGATCACATTTTACCGCTACCACAGGGTTGCCTAGTTAATTTTTAGTTAAGCGGAGCAAGCACAAAAATCACAATTTGTTTTTGCTACGAACGAACTTGTTCTTGAAAGAAGAAAATTTTGGCACTTGTTCCCAATGTGTGTGTTGGTTACGCTGGAATTTTGTCTTGTGGCGAGTAGGCGGCGGCGACTTGTCGCGTATCGTCCAAAAGCGTATGTTTCTGCAGTTGAATCCGTTTCTAGCTCGACCAGTTTGTTTGTTCTCGACTATGAGGAGCTTGTGAAACAGCATAATGCGATGAAAGGACCCAGTTGCGGATAGCTTCTAGGATATGTGCAATAAATAAAAAATTGTGCAATTCCCGATCGGTCGGGAAACCACTAGCTTGCACTTGCACTGGTTGCTATAACGATCTATTTCAATTTGGTTTTTGAGGAATGGAGTTTGACAAAGGGTTGATCGCTCACACAGCGCGTTTCTATTGATTTCACGCAATTTGTTGGAAAGGCTGTCTATCAACTGCCTATATGCTTGCTTGTATGTATGCTTCAATTCCATCAAAGGGCATAACTGGAAACACCACGCTTCATTTGCTGAATAATCGCGCAAAACCTAATTTGTAATCGTTTTCTTTTTGCTATCAGAGTGATTGGCGAAAGCGATTCGCCTTCCGTGTACGCCGGCACGGGCGTAGAAGCGATCTCTTTGAACTTGTCTTTAGGAGAATGTTGTGTTTTCGATTCGCGTCAGCGTTTCGCAAGAAGGTCTTCCGAAGCAAATGATCCTCCACACGATTCGGAAGATGCTGCTCGCATCTGGATGTGTGAATGCTCGCCTGGATCAGCCGAATCCAGGTCTTCAAGCCGAATATGAGGACCGTCGCCTGGAGATCGGGGGCAGAATCACCGTGGCAGTGCCAAGGGACGTCGACGCATGGCAGCTGATCGTGGAATTCACTTCGAATTTCTGTGCGGAAACGGGAATGGGATTGGAGCTGCAGCCTTTCCTGGAAGTTGACTCGTTTGATCGATATTTTCACGAAATAACGTAAGGCCACACCCAGAATTCACCCCCTAAACATGCCAATTTCAGGCCGAATCTTGACAGTTGTCATATTCTATGGTTTGCCTTCGGTAGCATGCCAAATGAAGGATTGTTCATCACCCGTGGCGATTACATCTCAGGCTACAACAAGAAGAGCAACAAATTCGTTTCCGATCGTGGATACAACGTCAATTACGTCTCTGACGAGATCAGGTGAGAATCGTGAGCTCACTTTGAGAATAGATGAGAAGAGGAAATCTGGGAGCGCAGCACGCGCAGCACATTAGAGGTTTGAATTAGGCCAACCATAAACGACGACGACAATAGTCCTAATATCAATCGTACTAGTGTTTGTTGGCATTTTTGGCGCGTAGGACGAGGTATTGCTTGCCATGGTGACATGAAGCATCTGGCGAAGAGCGAAGACTTGAGAGTCTGGTGAATTCGTCACCATTCCATGTCGTAGAAACAAAGCTGACAATTCGGGGGTTCCTAATGATCGATATACGTTGTCCATTTCGTGCTAGAAATGTGTTTGCGGTAATTTTTGATATGTACTGCCGCGTTACCATAAGTTTTTTCGTTTCAATCACCGCGCGAGATGCCAGCGCATTTAGCGCGCTTTTTTGTGGTCCCAGCACGAGTTGGTCTGTCATTACGAAATTCACGCTTCCGTTGATCAGATACTTTTTCTTTTGAAGTATATGTGGGGTAGGTATGCCTGGTTACGTGATGAATCTCAGAAGTGAAAAAAACGCTTTGGTGCCCGTGTGGATTGAAAATATGACTCCATGTGATAACAATGGCGTTACCAGGCACCGCGCGAGAGGCACTTCAGCGTGTTTGGCGCGCTTTTTTTGGTCCGAACACGAAGTGTGCGCTAATTTGATTTTCGAAATGTTTTGTTGTTGCTTGCTACAAGGGTCAACGAAGTTCAGTCGTATGAACTTGAACGGGTTTACAAGTTATGCTTCGCATTTGCTTTGAAGAGCTTTGATCTTCGCGAATTTTCGATCACATTTTTAGGAAGCTCAAATTTTCTTCTAAGGGTCATTATTGATTTGCTTGAGATTTACCTGCTTCATCATAGTCTTCGTTTTACAGGTTTGGTTTGCTACGTGTGCTAAGGTGTTGAATCTGGAGGCTATAATAAGTTGATCTTTTGAATCCCGCCTCGATCTTTACCCACTAAAATCATGTTCACAGTGAGCAATTCGCCCCTCTCTATGATTTTAGGATTTTGGTTTTGTGTCATGGTGCGCGCTCTTTTTCTTGACTTTACATCTTTGATTTGGCTAATATTTCTCTTTGTGGTCTCGGGCCTTGTACGCAAGAATTACTGTAGAGGCCGATTCATGACATGCGGTCATTGCCTTAACCAGTGATGCCGATGAGTCAGTCACTCGCGAGTCAGTTGCGAGTCGAGTTGACTCATGACTTGACTCGTTTCGATTACGGAGATACGATTCGACACGCCGACTCGACTCGCCTCGATTTTTTGGCGAGTCGGCATCGCTGGCCTGAACTTTACATGTGAATACAGAGAATACAGAGATACCATAGTAAAACATTTTTGTCAACTTTCTCACGGCCATTGAGTTTCCCATTTTTTGAGGTTTATGCATTCTGATGTATGTTGTCCTTTTTTTGGTAATACTCATTGCCCGAAGCTTCAGTGTTACCACAATTCAATGTGAACATGATTTTGGTGGTTTTTTTCACTTCTTCTGTGATTCACCACGTTACCATAACCCTCAAGTCAAAAGATTTGAGGACATCATGTGAGGCACGTACCACGTTCTACATTTAAAAAAAGGTTAGCACTAAAGCTGCCCCCCTTCCCCCATTGAGATCGATGGATGAAGCGCAGCGCACGCGGATTGGGGGACGTTGATGACAGCTGCGGTCATTGCCTGCACTTCACACATGTACCACCACGGCTACTGTAGTGAACTATGTTTGGCCTAAACACTTGTCAGCTCGCGACCATTGCGGTTTTTTGGAGTTTTCCTTCAGCGAAGTCATAGCATTCGTCGAACCTCTTGTTTGCGGGGAGATCTGACTACTTCGCACTGGCAAAATGTTGTGTTTTCGATTCGCGTCAGCGTTTCACAAGAAGGTCTTCCGAAGCAAATGATCCTCCACACGATTCGGAAGATGCTGCTCGCATCTGGATGTGTGAATGCTCGTCTGGATCAGCCGAATCCAGGTCTTCAAGCCGAATATGAGGACCGTCGCCTGGAGATCGGTGGCACAATCACCGTGGCAGTGCCAAGGGACGTCGACGCATGGCAGCTGATCGTGGAATTCACTTCGAATTTCTGTGCGGAAACGGGAATGGGATTGGAGCTGCAGCCTTTCCTGGAAATTGACTCGTTTGATCGATATTTTCACGAAATTACGTAAGTCCACACTCATAATTCATCCCCTAAACATGCAAATTTCAGGCCGAATCATGACAACTGTCATATTCTATGGTTTGCCTTCGGTAGCATGCCAAACGAAGGATTGTTCATCACCCGTGGCGATTACATCTCTGGCTACAACAAGAAGAGCAACAAATTCGTTCCGGATCGTGGATACAACGTCAATTACGTCTCCGGCACACAGCTACTCTTATCGTGGGCTCACTTTGAGCACGATCGTCGTATTTTGACCATTTACTTTGCTGTCACGTTGCCTTCTGCCGCCAATGACGGACTCCTGTTCAAAGGATACAAACTAGTGTTTACGTATCAGAACATTATTTCTGTCATCGCTGACACTGACAGAACTCGCGATGGGAATAATGTGGTTTATTTGAAGCTGCGACATCCGCCTCAAGTACAGCAATCGCCAATAATTTCGTATTATTCTAGTTTTTTTCAGTTATGGGAAGCGATTCCTCGCCTGTACGCAAATCGAAGATTGGTGAATTTGGAAGCTTGTCGCGATTGGATTCGCGTGTTCGAGTTTTCGGGGAATAATCGTTTCTACGGATGCAGCAAGTCGTAAGTCCGCACACAGAATTCGCCATCTAAACATGCGAATTTCAGGCCGAATCATGACAACTGTCATATTCTATGGTTTGCCTTCGGCAGCATGCCAAATGAAAGATTGTTCATCACCCGTGGCGATTACATCTCTGGCTACAACAAGAAGAGCACGAAAATTTGTTCCGGATCGAGGTTACAACGTCAATTACGTCTCCGACGAGATCAGGTGAGAAAACTATCTTTAAAGCCAGAACTGCGACATAGCCGAGTAAGATCCTATTTGTAGAACACAGTCGTAGTTAACACTAACTTTTAATCATGGTAAATTATCACAATTTAAAAAACACCTTTCAACGGCGGTGATAAGGATGGTGACGGCGGGGCGGGCGGACACGAGCTCCGGGCTGTTGAGGCTGAGGCTGAGGCTGAGGCTGAGGCTGAGGCTGAGGCTGAGGCTGAGGCTGAGGCTGAGGCTGAGGCTGAGGCTGAGGCTGAGGCTGCTGTTGCTGCTGCTGCTGCTGCAGTTGTTGTTGGTGATGTTGGTGCTGCTGCAGTGCGCGCTGCTGCTGCTGAACGAGCGGCTGGCGCTGCTGGTTGAGTTGCTGCAGTCGCCGCCCATCTGCCGCGCGGAGGTGATCTGGAGACGGAGCGCCGCCTCGCACGAATGCGTTGGGGGGCTGGCCGCCAGGGTTGGCCATCGGGGGTTTGTCGTCTGAAAATAAATAATTTAGAAATAGAAAACGCGAAAGCGGCATTCTGGGAACGATCTGGGAGCGCGCATCACAGTCATTCAAGCGCTCTCGCAAGCGCATTCATTGATCAAAGGCGATGCTTCAAATTCCAATCATGGGATTCACATGGCGCCCATGGGGGAGCTGCGTGAGAAGTTTTTGTGAAACTGCGTTTTTGAATGGTAAATTTCGCTCTTTTGGGGTCAGAGTTTCTTTGTGGGAAGTTTTTCCTTTGTAATCTCGCACCCACAATTGGCTAATCTTTAAATTTCCAGCGTTGAAATGGCGGGCGACGCGTTTTCTGTTTTGTCATCGTTTTCCGGGGTATTTGATGCTGTTCGCATGTTTTATTCGCGTTTGTTTGCATTGATTTTGGTCTCGTGCAATACTAAGTAAAGGTGGTTGAAAAGTGAACGACCCATCGGCCGACATTGCTTGTTGCGTGAATGACTAGTTTGAGATGCGCATGGCGCAGCGCTGATTAGCGGATGTTCCGCGAGATTTTTGTCGGTTCAAAGTTTCTGGTTCGCCTCGGGTGCGCGCGATTGTGAAATGCGAAATGCTTTTAGCGGAGAAGGAAGGAAGACGATGCTGATTGACGGTAAGATGGAGAAAGACGATTGTAAGTTATATATTTCATTATCCTCGTTTTCGATTAGAACATGTGTTTTCGACGAATGTATATTGATCGAAGACTGGTCATGTGGAAGCCGCTCCAATTGCCTCTGTTGCAATGTAAACTGCGATTTATACTTTGACGACTTTGACTATAGGCTTAGATCAATCGATTGTCCTGTTTGTGAGATTTTTACTTTATTTGCTCTTGTTCCATCGATTCATCTGTATGACTCCTAGAGAGCTGGCCGTATGAGGCAGTTTTTGAATGCGCTCTCTTTTTGTTGCGTTTGAGAAGCTCCGGTCGCTAACGTTTTGTTTGTTTCAGCTTGTTTCAGATGGATGATATACTTAGCATACTTTTGCGTAATTCTATGAGCTTTTGTACCGATCGATGAGGTTCACTGTGCGGGCGCGATGACTTCTTCTTGTGTTTGACCTGGTAGATTATTTATTACGTGCTTGTAGGGATTTGTAGATTTGCGTAGAATGCGTAGGGAACGTAGAATTAGAAGATGATGAAAAACGCTAATGAATGCTTTGAAACTATTTTATGTGTTTATGTAGCATTGACTGAACATTTGTTGTTCTAGGGCTGGTGTTATGCTACTCTGGATGTCAGCGTACGATGAATTATCGTGTATATACAAGCCGTTAGACGTTTCTTCAACATTCATTGCTGTGCGCTGGAGCTGGAGATATCAGGTGAATGCAATGCTTCTGCCGTTATATTTACCTTTATCTGATATCTGAACTATATTTACCTTTTTTATATTTTCTTGATTAACTTGAAGCTAACTGAATTACATCTTGAGATATGAGCATAGAGCAAACGATAGATTTTGAGAGCTCAAGAGCAACAGCTAGAGTTTGTGTGGGTGCTAATCATATGATTTTCAGCGTTCGAATGGCAGGCGGTCTAACAAGGGTGACAGCAATAACAGACTTAAGCTACTCAAGGAGCTCGATGACATGAAAGCGTTGCTTGAGAAGATGGATCTCCGTTACGTTGCCGCAGCGTGTGACAGTAGCTCAGTGCGCCCAGTTGGAGATGGACAGTTTGGTAGCTGGATGCATCGCTCGTGATATGAATTACTTCTGTTATAATTCATAATTTTTCTGGTTTTTAAGGATTGAATAGGTTGTCGTTTGATCGCCTTGGCGACACTCCTCGGTTGTGACTCGTATGAGCGCGGCATTCAAAGGGTTGGCGTTGTCACTGGTGATCATCGGCAGACGATTCTCCATCAGTTTTGCAGCTATGTACGCATCAGATGAGCTTGGATCATGGCACGAAGACAGCGAGATGAAAGAGAAGCTTCTCAAAGCGAATTTCCACTTTCCGAATTGTCCGAGTTCGGAAATGATCGGCGAAGCAACCAACGCTTACGTGCTTCCTAGCGTGAATACGGTGGAAGCCGATGTAATAAACGGATCGCTCGCGGATCCTCCTGGTCATGTCAAGGAGAATTTAGAGGAAGGCTTGGCGCGCGCACTTTCAAAATGTCGCGCGATCATTGTTCACGTTTTATGCGTTTCTGGTCGCATTCAGCACGAAATGCTGGCAATTTTCAGTCTTCCCCCAGTATTCTTCGCTCAGATAAGTCAATTTACTGCGTTCCTGATGCTTTGTGATCAGATTTGCGTGTTTTAGCGTCGATGCGAGCAAGTCGGAGGGTCGAAGAGCGGCGGAGAAGACGACGAGGAAGGCAACAACGATAAGGAGAACCTGAACGGAAGCTGGAAACGAGGACGCTTGTAAGTTTAGCAATAAATATATTGGTTTTTAGCTGTTTTATTTGTTATTAGTAATCACAGAAATTTTTTCCTTGATTTCTTTCTGTTTTAGATCGCTATTATGAGTCTGGAAGACGATTCACTTCCCAGTTCGATCGATTCGCGGCGTGGCCTTGGACGTCGACGACTTGCAGAGGATACGATGGATTCATCACCAGCTCCGAAGAGAATCGCGAGGGACGAAATGACGACGACGATTAAAGCAACATCTTAGCAACCGTCGCTAATAATTGAAAGTTACCATGCGGGGAAGCAGTAAGCCGCATGTTAGCTTCCCGGATTTCTATGTACATAGTTTTTAATATGTTGTCTTCTCATGTTGTCCACCCTCTCTTTCTACATTTCGGTGGGCCTTTTCGTTTAGTAGGTTTTTTATTGGATCTACCGCACATTCCGAAATTGCTCAGAACGAAATTCTTCCTTGGACGCTCCCATACAGAATTCTTTCAGATATCATCACACAATATATGCTGCAAGGTGAAGAAATATGCAATTTAGGTTTATATTATTTGTTACTTCCTTCTGTAAGTGCTTTTTTGTAGAGTTTCTAAGATTTCTGTTTCTTGTTATTTTACACCCGTTGTTTTCCATCCTGTTTCAATGTCCGCGATTGAAACTGAGTCTCATTTGAGTCTAGTTGTTTTGCGCGCGCGCCGTCGACGTTTTGGTTGTTTTCCGGCGGAATGATACGCTTTTCAGGTCGCTTCTCGAGGATTTGGAGTAGTCAGGTAAAAGTGCGTTTTGCTTCACGAACATATTTGTCATTTAGATATCGACTTCCGGATCCGCAATGCGGAATCCGCATGCGAGGGGCCAATTAAAAATTAAAGTCAGATAAGTATTATTTAACGATTCAAGATGCTTTGTGGTTCCATTCTAGGTTACCGTTGAGCGATTCGAACACTTGCATATGAACGTTTCGCCAGAAAGTCACGTCAACCCCATCACGTGCACGGAGATGCCCATGGACTGCGTGGAAATCAAATACGAAGATTTTTCGATTGAGAAAGACTTGAAAAATGGTTCGGTAGCTGATCCACTGGATCGCAATTCGACGTCATAAAGCTTTTTATTTTCGAGCTGTTTTATTTGAAAATTTTATCAATACAACGACTTGAGGTCACTGTGAGTGACAAGAAGTGGTTTCCGCGGAGAAACAGGAACGTTGGTGTATTTACATCTGCACAAACGGTCATCAGCTGACTTCCGATTCATGGAGGACAACCCGGCGATTTCACAAAAACTGCGGAACGAGTGAAGAATTGCGAAAGGGCGAAACTCAAGCTTGTTCACGGAGGATTGTCTACATCGTCGTCAATTGTTGAATCGTTCTCATCTCAACTGGCATCAGTAAAGCTCTTGAGGCTTTTAATGGATGTGCAGCTTACAGGCTTTTCTATTGAGTGAGTCATCGTTCGACCAAACCCTACATCCAATTCATAAACGGGTGTGATGAATTGTGCGAAAACTACGAAAGATGACCGACGCAACGCGAATTGAGATCGTTGCGTTGGCATCGCTTCGGTCGCGTCACAACGCTACAAAAATAAGCAAAGCCAAAATTTTGAATTGTGGGTCAGTGACATCAGCGATGGATCGTGTTCCCCTATGCTTCATCGAGGAGACGATTCTGCTTTTAGATTGTTCTAAAGGTGTACGACCATACGAGCCTCTGCGTGAGCTCTCTTCCAAGTGGGCGAAATCGCGAATCGAGAATACGATATGATCCGAAGTCACGGCATCGACATTTACTTGTGGAACGACGAAACGTCTCGAACCACACAATTCGCTATTGAACGCGCTGTCGTACAAATGAACTGGAGTGAGCTGGATTCGTCGCAAACTATGATAACTCGAGTTAATTTTATCACTTTCGGTTTACCAAGGTCGATTAGCAAATGGGCGAGCTGGACGCTGAAAACCTCCGTCGTCTCCGCAAGTTGATCTCGAAGAACAATTTGTCCGCTGATGTTCAAATTTCGCAGCCGATTGAATTCAACGAAGACCTCATCAGGAAGGTGCTTCTGTTCACACCGAGGATCAGCTGTTTGTACTGGGAATACGGAAGCGTGCGGCTAATCAACGCAATTCTGAAGCACGCGTTGAGGCGGGAGCGATTACGCATGTTCAGATTCATCCACCGCTTAAAATTTCGCAGGAAACGGTGGAATTTGTTTGTGAAATGGCGTCAACGAAGCAGTTCGAATACTTGCACATGAACGTTTCGCCCGAAAGTAACGTCAACCCCGTCACGTGCACGGAGATGCTCATGGACTGCGTGGAAATCAGTGGACTTCAGAAAATGATTCAATTGTTGAGCCACCTGGATTCCGAAATGGTGCGACGATTCACGCAGCGAGCGGAGGAGATGCGCTGCGTCTTCGAATATTTTCCGCTATCTGATCTTCCGCTATCTGATCGGAGTGCGCTGATAACAATTCTTCGGATTCCCTAAATTCCATTGGGCGATGAAATAATAAATAAATTAACCGTAATAAATTGTGTGCCAGATGCAATCAGCAATCGGGGTGATGCAACCTCAACGCGATCACCCGCCCTTATTTAGTAGTTGGCGATGCCATTTCTCAATCATTGTTGTTTTCGGAACGACAAACGACGATGGACGACCCTGGCGGCCAACCCGGCACTTCTTTCCTTTATGTGTGTTGACAACCGGTTGATTGCAAACGGTTGACTGCAAACGACCGGTCGCTCTGGAGCATCCCCTGCTCCTCCTGATCTGCGCCACATCCTCCGCTCCTCCTGATCTGCACCACATCCCCGCTCCTGCTGCGCTGCGCCACATCCCCCGCTCCTCCTGATCTGCGCCATATCCCCCGCTGTCTTGTCTAGCCAGCATTTCAGACTTATCAGCCAACACACATATTGGAAAGAAGTTCCGCCAACCCCCAACGAAGACGGCAGACGCGAAGAATTCGTGCGAGGCGGCGCTCCGTCTACAGATCAACTCCAGAATTTAGTGATCGAGGTGGAAGATTTGAAGAAGGTAGGTCATCTTCCGTCATTTACATCCACCAACCGGCAGTTCAGGATCCATTCGACGTATTCTACTTTGTGGATTGTTTGGTTTGGGGAATCACAACGGCCAACGGGCGACATCCGGAGAACCCGATGAGCGAAATCGATTCGCAACAATGGAGAAAGAAATCGCGAATCTGCAACGAGCAATTTGCAGAGCGACTCCGCATCGCAGACATCGTGCAACGCTCCAGCACATTCCACAGACTCAAACTAGACACGCAAACGCAGAAGCGATGACGTGTAGCGTTTTCATGCAACGAGCAGACTTCAGTGCTGTCGGATCACTCGACATCTTTGCAGGTTGAAAATCGCTCGCTTCGATCGCTCTCCTCTTCAATGTTTGTTCGTGGAAAACAGAATCCGGAAAACAACGTCTTGTTCGACAGCGATGATGAGGCCGCCGTCGGTGCAAAGTCCGCCAAGTCCGGGAAGCTCTCGTACGTCTGTGCCGCAAACACAATTCCAATGACGACGAAGAATCTTGCAGAGTAAGCGGCCATTCGTTGTATTCTCTTTGAACTTGTCTTTAGGCGAAATGTTGTGTTTTCGATTCGCGTCAGCGTTTCGCAAGAAGGTCTTCCGAAGCAAATGATCCTCCACACGATTCGGAAGATGCTGCTCGCATCGGGATGTGTGAATGCTCGCCTGGATCAGCCCAATCCAGGTCTTCAAGCCGAATATGAGGACCGTCGCCTGGAGATCGGTGGCACAATCACTGTGGCAGTGCCAAGGGACGTCGACGCGTGGCAGCTGATTGTGGAATTCACTTCGAATTTCTGTGCGGAAACGGGAATGGGATTGGAGCTGCAGCCTTTCCTGGAAATTGACTCGTTTGATCGATATTTTCACGAAATTACGTAAGTCCACACTCATAATTCATCCCCTAAACATGCCAGTTTCAGGCCGAATCATGACAACTGTCATATTCTATGGTTTGCCTTCGGTAGCATGCCAAACGAAGGATTGTTCATCACCCGTGGCGATTACATCTCTGGCTACAACAAGAAGAGCAACAAATTCGTTCCGGATCGTGGATACAACGTCAATTACGTCTCCGGCACACAGCTACTCTTATCGTGGGCTCACTTTGAGCACGATCGTCGTATTTTGACCATCTACTTTGCTGTCACGTTGCCTTCTGCCGCCAATGACGGACTCCTGTTCAAAGGATACAAACTAGTGTTTACGTATCAGAACATTATTTCTGTCATCGCTGACACTGACAGAACTCGCGATGGGAATAATGTGGTTTATTTGAAGCTGCGACATCCGCCTCAAGTACAGCAATCACCAATAATTTTGTAATATTCTCGTTTTTTTCAGTTATGGGAAGCGATTCCTCGCCTGTACGCAAATCGAAGATTGGTGAATTTGGAAGCTTGTCGCGATTGGATTCGCGTGTTTGAGTTTTCGGGGAATAATCGTTTCTACGGATGCAGCAAGTCAACCTTGGGAGCTGCAAGCGTTTTCGCATTTGCCATGCCGAAGAATGTCGTTGACCCGAAAATTCTTTTTGAAGAAGAGAAGGAAGAGTGGAAGACGTTCGCTGAAGATTTAACGACTCGAGAGGTAATTTATTATATTCTATATACGGAGTGATGCTTGTTTTCTAGAACCCTACGCGTTCTCTCTACGACATCCTTTCTCGCCTGAAGCGAAAGGCGAATATTCGACTTTCGTTTGGATCGATTTTGTCTGTCGCTCGCCCAGTCGTCAAAACCTGTGATCCTCCGATGACACAATCGTTTCGGATCAACTATTGCTTTGAGGTACAGATTTTCAGTGTAATTCGACTCATTTGGGGGTGTTTTAGGCTCTGACTGGAAGAGGATTCACTGTTACCGACCAGTGGTGTCCAATCGATACGAAAGAAGTCGATTTCTATCCGCTGTTCTTTGCCAGAATCACCTGGTGTCTTTCTGAATGCCCCGAAGCGGTCGAGAGTGCAATGGAGAGCATGTTGTCGGTGTTTGATGAACGGAAGCATCACATCAACTTGATGACTGTTTTCGAGCATCTCTACGAGCAGAAGATTCGATCGTTGGTCGAAGAAACAGAAATGGAGGATTGTGGTTTCAACGAACTTCCGGTTAACTGTGTGATGGTCAGGAAGATCATGGTGATGCCATCGAGGACTCTGTTGATGGCACCGGAAGTGATGATGACGAATCGCGTTGTTCGACATTTTGGAGAGGAGAACGCGCTGCGCTGTGTGTTTCGCGATGACGGAGGGAACAAATTGGTGCCGAAGGAGTTTACACGAGGTAGATCCGTGGAAGGACAATCGGTCACGATCAAAGAACTCGTGAAAGGAACTCTTTCTGATGGAATTATGGTTTCTGGACGGCATTATCAGTTCTTGGCTTGGTCGAATTCTCAGGTACTCTCTGTTTGCTGGTCATTTGCATCCATTCTAATGATGTTTAGATGCGAGATCATGGCTGCTACATGTATGCTGAGACATCGATCCGCAGCAAAAGCGGAGAAGAACGGGTGTATGACATAAACGACATTCGAAAGTGGATGGGCGACTTTAGCTCTTCAAGAAACGTTCCAAAGCTGATGTCACGAATGGGACAATGTTTTACTCAAGCGCAGGTACTGTATACGAGCTCTGTGGTGTATTCAAATTTCATCTTTAAGCCAACAATTCGTCTCGGATCGTCAAGTTGGTGTGTCGAGGAGGATCACTACACCGGCACTCTGAACAACCCAAAGAAGTTCTGCTTTAGCGATGGCGTAGGGAGGATTTCCGTGCGTTATGCTGAGCGAATCGCGGCTCTGTTAAACTTGTCGCCAGTGCCATCATGCTTTCAAGCAAGTCGTTTTTTCTGTTTTCATATGGTAACCAAATGTTTAGGTACGATACAGAGGTTTAAGGGAGTTTTGTGCGTTGATCCTCAACTCGATCGAACTCGGGATACTGCGATTATATTCCGTGACAGTCAAATGAAGTTCATCGACAATGACCGTAGTTCGCAGGGTCCGACACTCGAGGTCGTCAAGTATTCGATGCCTTCACCTGTCTGCTTGAATCGCCCTCTCATAATGATTCTCGACCAGGTCGCTCAAAAGCAGGGAGCACATTGTCATCGTCGTGTTTGCAGCGCAGTTCATCAGATTTTGGAAAATGAGCTGACCGCACTGGCTGGTATGACGATCTATTTCAGAGAGATATTGAGAAATTGTGTTTAGTGATGCTGTACGACGAGAACGCTGCAATTCGATCGCTCACACAGCGCGTAAATCTTTCGATTGATTTCACGCAATTTGCGAATACCGGAATTCGGTTGACGGAAGAACCGTTTCTCCGAAGTCTTCTTCTTGCCATTCACAAGTACAACATTCGCCAGCAGCTGTCCAAAGTCAAAATCCCATTCCGAACAACATGGGACGGACTATGTATGGCGTGATGGACGAATACGGTATACTACAGTATGGACAAGTGTTCATTCAGTACTCTCACAGTGTAAACAGGCCTGGACAGCAGAAGGTTCTTCATCAAGGTGCGCTTGAATCTTTTTTTGTCAACAAATGTATTTTGTGAATTTTGTAGGACCTGTCATGGTAACCAAGAATCCCTGTCACGTCGCTGGCGATGTCCGCATGTTTGAAGCTGTTTATCAACCGTGTTTTGATCATATCGTCGATGTTATTGTCTTTCCTCGTCATGGACCTCGACCTCATCCAGATGAGATGGCCGGTTCGTTTGTCAGTTTTCTCTGTAGCGCTCACTTGTCACTTTCAGGAAGTGATTTGGATGGCGACGAGTACACCGTCATCTTCGATATGAACTTGTTCTTTGAGAGTAATGAGCCCGCTATGAAGTTCCCCAAGTCCGAGGCCCCGAATTTGATGTTATGCCAGAGGTAGATCCGCGCCGAGTCCATTTCACACCAGAATTGATGCTTTTTAGACTGACGATATGGTCGCGTTTTTCTTGAAATATCTCGAACAGGACTCTATTGGTCGCATGTCAAACGCCCATTTGGTCATGTCGGATAAATTAGGCCTCTTCCAGTTAGTCGTGAATCCATTGATTAATCATTTCGTTACCGTTTAGTGAGATTTGTAACAACATCGCGCAGAAGTGCTCTGTAGCCGTGGACTTTCCCAAGTCGGGTCAACCGGCTGAACCGCTGCTGATCGAGGAACAATGCGAAGACTGTCCTGACTACATGAAGAGCACAACGAAGCCTTCCTACCGCAGTAAACGACTTGTTGGACAACTGTATCGCAAAGCCAAGAGCATTGAAGACATTGTCGATTTGATGCCGACTGGCGGAGATCGCAATGCGTCGTGCGATGAAGACTTCAATGTTGCAGCGTATCTTCGCGAAAATCCAAAGATTATGAACGAATGCTTGAAAGTCCGAAACGCGTACAACTGTAAGCTGCAGGTAAATCAGCAGTGGTGTGCAAGAAAGGTTCAAAACGCCGTTTTAGCAACTACTGGACGAATACGCTATTGGCGATGAGGCGGCGCTGATAACGGGACACATAATATCGATGAAACGTTTGACAGAGATGGAAAAAGACGACTACACGTTCTACCACACGGACAGAATTGTTGAGCTCCGCTACGGGAAGATCTTCGCTGTGTTTCGGAAAATCTTTTTCGAGGTAATTCGCATTCTTATCAGACCACGGATGCAATCCGACTTTTAGGAGTTTGGAGGCGAGGAGAGCCATTTCGATGTGCTTTCAAGTGGAACTCGTGAATTCAAGATGAACGAAGTGATTGTCAGAAAGGCTGTTGCTGGTATACTGTAACTTATGGACAGTACGGATCGAAGAAGAATTCATGTCAGTTCCTGTCATTTCCATGGCTTCTCTGGGACATTCTCACTGCTGTCAAGAGACACAAGGTTAGTTGTTCTTTTTGAAGAAGCTGGAATAAAGGCCATTGATCTTTAGAGCTTCCTGAAGAGTCGGATCTGCTCTGTCGAGAGTCCTCTTGCTGACCGTCTTACGAAAATTGCGCTGAACAAGTGTAAAGAAGATGAAAACGGGTTCACGGAGTTTATTGACGGTGTGCTGAAGAGCGTTCCGGTTATGAAGGCCTACCGCGATAACTACGGAGACAATTTCTTGAAAGCGTGCTATGTGCTGCACTGTTGGCTTTTGAAGGTAATCAACTCAACGCTTACAATAATCTGAGTTTTTGATGATAGGAACGTTTCTACGAGAAATCGGGAATGTCGTCAAGCCATTTGGCAATTCTGTATTTGCAGTTTGGTATCGCTGTGCGACATGGAACTCTGAATCAGGTTACAAGTCGAATAAGTCGAATTTTTCCGATGATGGTAAATCGAACTGTACATCTGGTAACGCGTAGTCCGTTCGTTTAGATAACGCAAGGCGGAGACATCGTTGATATCGATTCGGTGGGTCCTGTACTGCCTGGCATCGGGATTCAGATACTCGAATTTTTGCGCTACATTTCTGGATTCGACTTTATGTTCGCCGAAAGCATTCAACTGAACGCCGGAAATGTTCTCGATTCGACTAAAGCGATCACCAATAGCGCAGTTTGGAAATCGTTGTCTATGGTACAGGAAGCTTAGCAATCAGAGCTGATTTGATTTTATCTTGATTTCAGCTCGCGTTCAAAGTGTTCCATCACGTCACTTTGTCTTTCTCGTTCAAAGCTCTTCACTGTGAGTCCGAAGTTGAAACGTCGCCAGAAGCACGTCAGTTTTCATGGGATTACGGAGAGATGGACAATCCGCTGATCGTTCACAAGGAGGCGCTTTTAGTGAACACCCCAGGAATGCCGCCGGTGCATCTGGAATCGACTTTGAATATTCTTCAGGTGTGATTTGGTTGGCTGCTTTGATGACATTGCTTTCTTCTAGGCCTGGTCGGGAGTGGATGATTTGATGGTGCGGCCACTGAATCGCCGCGATTTGCTGATTGTCACCTGCGCGGGAAGTGCTTCAAGCCGTCAGATGCTACGCAGATTGCTCCAGCTCTCTCCCCACGCCCTTCGAGAAGCGCTTTTGGCTGACGCAATTCCACAGGAAGTTCTAGGAGGGACGGAGATGTAATAAGAAAGTTGTTGTTGTTGTAAGTAATTGGAGTTATTTTTGTAAATATATAAGCAGTTGACGGTTGAAGTGCATCAAAAGTCCAGGCAGTACAAGTCCTGCCGCGCTCGCTACAGTAACACACGTAGTGTGAAGATTGGTCGCATCGCAACTTGCGACTACGAGCATAGCATAAACCAGTTTTGATTTCTATTTGATGAACGATGGGTCAAAGCTCTTCTAGGGCTGCGTCAACAATTGCAACAACCGCTGCTGCTGCTGCTCCAGTGATACCGATACCGAAACGGAAACCCAAAATGGCGGCTCCCAAAGCGAAGGAATCTCTCGACTTTGAAGCATCTTGGGCGATCCTGGAGGACGCGATGGAGAAGGTCTGCAGGCACAAGAACTTCGACTTGAAGACGTACATGAATTTGTACAGTTTGGTATGTGACTTTTGCAGAGATGACCCTAGCTATGTGGAGTCGAGCGCGGTTGGCATCGGCAGAGCGGATGTCATCTACGACGCGCTGCAAAAGTTCCTGCGCCGCTTCATCACCGGCGAAGCGGCGCGGATCGCCGAACTCAGCTGTGACGACGACCGCCTTCGTAGCTACAAGCTTGCGTGGGAGAAATTCGAGTTCTCCGCTCACGTCACCAACGGCGTCTTTCGCTACCTGAATCGTCATTGGGTGGCGCGGTACAACGAGAACGTCGTCGACAAGGCGAACAAGGAGAACAAGAGCGGCGGTCCTCCGAAGCAGCGAGTCTTTGAGATTCTCACGCTGTGCATGGTGCTTTGGAAGGAGGAGATGATGGGGAGCAGAACCGTCAACATCACGCGATCGGCGCTGAACCTCATGAACCGCGATCGAGACGGCGAGAACGGTGTGGACGGCGGACTGATCAAGGCGCTGGTCAGCTCGCTGGTGCAGATGGGAATCGAGTTCAAGAAGGACGACGACCCGCTGGGAATGTGCTCCGCTGTGGCGGAGCCGAAGAAGGAAGACGACAACGACAAGCTCACCGAGGAGGCGCGTCTGATGCTGCAGACCTACGAGAAGTACTTTGAGACACCGATGCTCGAAGAGACGCGGAAATACTACACGAAGGAGTCGGCGGCGGTGATCGAGGACGGCGACATCATGGCCTACATGCGGAAGACGGAGGAGCGATTGACGGAGGAAGTGGAGCGCTCGCGTCGCTACCTGCACGACGTTCTGTCGAACGAACGGCTGCAGAAGGCGGTGGAGAGCGCGTACATCGAGAAGCGGTTGGATCTGTTCCAGGGAGAATTCCGGAATCTCCTGGTCGCCGAGCGCATCGGCGACCTCAATCTGATGTTCAAGTTGTGTTCGCGCGTCGAGAAGGCAATCTACCAGCTGCGCGCGGACTACCGCGACTACGTGGCTGAGAAGGGCCGCGAAGCAATCGCCAACATCCCCGCCATCGAGCAGAACGACCCGAAGACGTACGTGCACACTGCGCTGAAGGTTCACGCAAAGTTCCTCGAGATGGTCGGCGGCGCGTTCGAGAACGACGGCGGATTCATCCAGCACTTTGACGCCGGCTGCATGCTCTTCGTCAACAAGAACAAGATCACGGAGAGCACGAGGACGCTGAACAAAACGTCGGAGCTTCTCGGACGCTTCGTCGACATCATGATGCGCAAGGGAGGCAGCGAAGATTTCGAGAAGTCGATCGACCAGGGGATGACGTTCTTCACCTACGTCGAGGACAAAGACATCTTCCAGAAGTACTACAACAAATTCCTCGCCAAGCGGCTCCTCATGGAGCTCTCGGTGAACGACGACGCCGAATCGAGCATGATTTCGCGTTTGAAGGCCGCCTGCGGACACGAGTTCACGATGGCGTCGACCAAGATGTTCCAGGACATCAGGGTCAGCAAGGAGACGACTGCGCAGTTCCGCGAGGTATACACGCGCTGTGATATAGCAGCCCATATTCCATGATTTCAGAAATACGGCCACGAACTGGGAATCGAAGCGCAGGTGCAGATCCTCAGCACCGGGAGCTGGCCGTACACGCCCACACACATGTTCAACCTGCCCAGGGAGCTCGAACAGATGCTCAGCAAGTTCACCTCGCAGTACATCGAGCTGCATCAGGGTCGCAAACTGAACTGGCTGCTGAGCGCTTCGCGTGGCGAGCTCGTGGCGCACGGCTTCAATCGCAAATACACGTTTGGCGCGACGACCGCACAGATTGTCGTCCTCCTCAAGTACAACGACGGCGATTGCTTCAACTTTGCCGAACTTCTCGAAAACATCAACATGACGCAGGAACAGCTGCAGAGCGTCCTCGCCTCGCTCGTGAAGGCCGATCTCCTCAAGCTGAAGGATGAAGACCAATACGTCTTCAACGCAAAATTCACCTCAAAGCGCATAAAGGTCGACTTGCAGAAGCTGCAGATGGTGGTGAAGGACGGCAGCGACGCGGCGAAGAAGGAGCAGCAGGCGATGGAGAAATCGCTCGACGAGGATCGCAAAGTCGTCATCCAGGCGGCCATCGTGCGCATCATGAAGATGCGTCGTCGTCTCCAGCACAACGCGCTCATCGCCGAGGTCGTCGAGCAGGTCACCGCGCGCTTCCAGCCGCGCATCCCGATGGTCAAGAAGTGCATCGATCTGCTCATGGAGAAGGAATATCTCAAACGCGCGACCGATGACCGTGACATCTACGAGTACATCACGTAAGGAGCGAGGAGTTGCCAGGTCGACGTGTTATTTCAAGTTAATCGATATTGTATTTGTAAAAAAGACAGTAATATATAGTTCCTTTGCTCTCCGCTCCCTCTAAACATCACAGAACTCTAAGCATACAGTGAAATGCCGAAAATCGCCTCCCCAAAGTCAAATTTCGCGTTTTTCGGTCAACAGATCATTGATTTGCTCGTTTTCTTCGCTGTATAGACGCAAACGTGGATATTTCGGACCAATGGAGAGCAATTCGTGACCGGGGGACACGTAGGAAGCAACCGAAATGCCGACAAAAGCGCAGAAAATGGCGTTCCTGACAGGAGTTCAGCGTTTGCGACCATCAGATCACCGTTTTGATCATTTTCTTCGTTGTTCGGGCTTAAACTTGTTTAGTCTGGGTCTCTTCAGCGTAATTTGGCCCGGAGAGCACGCAGCAAGCGTCAAAATCGCGAAAAATGCCGCAACCCAATGTCTTCGATATGCACGTCATGCTGATCGTGTCAGATTATCCGCGTTGATCTCATCGAAAAGTGATAATTCCTTGTAAAATGACATACTGAACAACGTGGCGGAGGTGGATTTCATATCAGTCTCCATGAATGGAGAAATCAGCCAAGTATAGGATTCCTCGTTGGAAAAGACAGAAATCCGAACGCGCGACATTTCCACCCATTTCTGGGGAATTTCAACTGCGGAACAACAATAATAATAACTTTACTTTCGGCTCTTATGAAAATCGTAATAATTAAGACACACAATTCCACAACAAGCTAAGAGAGAGAGAGAGAAGCCTAGTGAACAACGGAATGTCGATGAGAGAGATCGCGGCGGGACACGTGGAGATCAAAGTGGGAATGAGAGAAGAGAGAAGTGAGATCGGATGATTTGGAATTTGAATTGAAAGGCAACAACGATCAGCAGCTTCTGATCAATTCGGGAATCACTAACTTGGAGTTGTATGTACATGCGCGCGGCGGTAGGCGTTCAGAGAAGGAGGCGTCGGCGAGGAGTTGAATGAGCAAAAAAGGTCCGAGAAGAAGAAGCGAGGGAGAGAGAGAGAGGAGGGAGCGGCAAGAGGATGGTGCTGTGAAGGTGGTGGTGGTGGATGCATACATCTGGAATCCCGTAATTGTCGTTTGGGCGGTCGGCGGAGTGACCTAGTCGAGCGAGTAGTTCCGTAGCTCGGTGAACACCTCGGTGAAGAATTGCGAGTTTGAGTTGAGCTGCAGCATCTGTTTGCTCATGCGGTTGACGATGTTCACGCACCGGTCCCAGAAGGCCCCGCGGTTCTGAAATGAGCACAAGATGAGCACTACGACCGAGAAAAGGCAAAAAGACGAAAATTCAATGATTTGATGGTCAATTTGGCGAATATTGCCGTGAGAATGGCGATTTCGACCAATTTCACGGATTTTTCGGCAAGAAATGCTGAATTGCTGCACGCTTCTAAGGGCAATTGAAGGTCAAAGAACGCATTATTGCCATCCGAATAGCCCAAAACAGCTGGAAAAACGCGTTCCGGATGAGGAAATTCGTCAAATTTTGAATTTCGCGCTGGCAGATTACCATTTTGACTATTTTTTCGCTGTTTGGGCGCAAAGATAAGTATTCCGGGTCGGTGGAGAGCAATTAGTGACCGGCGAATACGTAGAAAACAAGAAAATTGTCGAAAAAGCGCAGAAAACCGCGTTCCTGGCTGTAATTCACAGCGTTTGCAGCCTTACGTTTGATTCACCGTTTTGATCATTTTTTCGTTGTTCGGGCTTAAACTGGTCTAGTCTGGGTCGCTTTCAGTAATTCGGGACCGCAGGAACACAAAGCAATCATCAGAATTCCGAAAAAAGGCCAAAATCCACGCCTGGCATGTGTGCTACATCCCCTGATATACGACAGTTCAGCGTCATGCTAATCGCGTCAGGACCAATGTTCGCATCGCTTTTCCACGGGCTCACCTGTTCAAGAATGAACGGCTTCAACGGGTAGGAGATCTCGTTTCCCATGTAGCTGTAGCTGATGTAGAGGCACGTCAGCACGATCGACTGCAGCTCGTCAACCGACTCCACTTTCGCGCGATTCTCTTTCAGCATATCGCGGATTAGCATGTAGACGAAGACGAGATTCGCCGGATTGATGAACGCGACGTCCTGCCAACCCTGAAACGAGTGTGATTGAGTGCCGCGTGGCGCGGTAACTCAACGCACCTGCAGCAGAAGCGCGCGATCGACCGACCGCAGCCACATGACCACGTGCGCGGGTTCGAACGTCTTCAGGCGGCACTTCACCGAGAGGAATTGGCCCAAACCACGCAGGAGGTCGGACGTGGAGGCCTGGATGACTCCGCGGGGCTTCTGCCTCAGCGACGGGGGCTTCTGAACGGCGGCGGTGGCGGCCGAATCGAGAAAGTCGTCGACTGGCGGCTGCTGGTTCGAGCTGCTGCCGAACGGGTGTTTCACAACGATCGACGCCTTGTGTGTGGGCGAGAGCGGCGTTTTCGCTTTGGGACCAACAGGCGAGATCAAGTTGTTGTTCACAAAGTCCTGCTTCTTGAACGTCATCTCACGGCGCAGTTCGTCGCGTAGGCTAAAAGCGGAACTTCCGCAATCAAAGCCTAATGCGCACGAACCTGTACTTGTTGGAGATTACGGTAGTTTTCGCGACGCTATCCACGACGCTCTTTGCGTTGACGCAGTTGCTGACGAAATGCTCCCGGATGTTGCGCGGCTGTTGCTTCTTCGACGGCTCGTAGCGTTTGTAGTTTTGGTTGTTGTCGAGCTGCACGCTGAGCCGCGAGTACGGTAGCCCCGTGGTGGTGGAGGTCGAGTGGTCGGAACTATCGCCGCTACTGTCGCCGCGCTTCAGCACCACGTGGATGTCGTTGTGGTCGGCGGCGCGATTCTCTCGCTCCGAAGGCGACGATGGCGGATGCGAGCGCGGGAGCGCCGTTGACGGCGCCTTCTTCGGCCAATTCCATCCCGACACGAACATCGACTTGCTGAGATTGGAGTTGTGCGACGACTTGAACGCCGGCGGACCGTTGCCAGCCGTGAACAGGTGGTTACACACCGACGTTGGAGCTGTGCGCGGATGTTGCGCGACCGCCGGCGACGTCAGCGAAGCGCCCATCGCCTGAGGTCATACGTCGTGTGGAAGGAAGTGTGTCTGCAAAGGGATGAGGTCTTGACGCGATCAGTAACAGTAAAGCGACGATATGCACGGGTGAAAATCACCAAAAATACGAGTTCGGACTGCGCGACGGGCTACGCGAAAACACGAATTGATTGTGCTTGGTGGAGTGAGTGTGCGCGTGTGCAGAATGGCGCGCGCGCGCGAGAGCCAAATCCCCAGAGGAGACCCTCTTCTAAGTGATGGCCCACCAGCCCGCTTCGTGAAGGCGCTTCGCTGCTTTGTGTCGAACGAGGAGGACGACGACGACGACGACAAACGTGGCGATAAATAACGTTGATTGAAAAGACAAGATGCCTCCACACGCGTTTGGCCGATGCGAGCGAGCGAGAGGCGATGTGCAAATGCAGAAAGCGCGCAAGGAATGGTAATGAACCGCCGCGATGAGTCAGCGGGGGTTGTATTTCAGAGCGCCGGAAATGCGCATTTGCTATTCATATTCGCACTGAGCACTACGGTAGTCGTTAAATACGAAATTCACCTCTTTGACGTTCAATTTCTGGAATGAAAACAAGACGAAGCAGCAGGAAAGCACCACGCAAAAGAGCGCAAAATGAGCGAAAACATCACGCGACGCTGAGGACAACGTTTCAGCTCCAAATTTGGTGAATTTCGAATGAGGTGGCATGTTGAGAATCGCATCAATATGTGCTTAGCTGATTGCTGGGGCTTAGATGGGAGGCGAGTAAATAGAAGAGACATTAAAATGGGTGGATTAGTGGTACGAAAACTGAAAAATCGATTATCACGAAGCACTTTGATCTAGATCGAAAATCGCGTCGGGAGCCTAGTAAAAATACCACAAAAAAGACCAAAAATCAGGATTCTCCAACTCCTCTGCTTGTTACATGGCTGCGCTTAAGCACTTTCAGGTCTCAAAGGGCCCTGAAAGTCTCAAAAATTCAATTCCTACCAAACACAAAGGCAGCATCGCTAACCTTATTTTGGGCCAAAACGGGCGCAACGCGCAGCAGCCTTTCCGTGTCAGCCACCCACTCAAAAATTGCGCGTCAAGAGTCGGGTGGCCGAACGACGACCGACGACGAGCTAATAAGTGCGCAATTAACTTTCAGAGCGCTCTGCACGCGCTGAAACGAACCCTAAGGGCGCTCTTCTCGAATGACGCGCGACGCGATCAATGTGGGCCAATTCTGAGGAGGAGGAGGAGGAAGACTAAAAGGTTTCTCTCCTCACCGCGGTGGCCATCATGGACCGCTCTGCTGCTCCAAACTGCTCGCGCCTCTTTTTTCCGATTTGTGACGTCGTGCGCGACAAAAACAACTCGGGGTCGTCCGGCTGGAGCTCCGCCGGGATTCGACGAGATCAGAACACGATTTGAGGAAGCGCGCGCGGTTTGCGTGTTGTTTGGTTGTTACGACGATGAGCGCGAAAACTGGATTTTGGAACATTGTTTTTGTTCGTTAATTGTCGAAAAATGCAATTTGCAGCTCGAGCAGCCGGCTGGGCGCAAAAAATGGGGCGAAATCGTGACCAGAACAGGCCAATTATAGCGGGCGAAGCGCTACAGAACCAAGAATTGTGAGTGGGTGAAGCCGTAGGAAATGGAAGGAGGAAACGCGCTAAAAATAGCGGCGAATCGAGCGTTCTTTCAACTCGCGCAAAGCGGAAATCCGCCGTTTTGAGCGACTAGAGATTAATGGATTGTGGGGGACGTAAGCGAGCGAGCGCTGATTGAATTAGAAAGTGCGGATTTTTGACGTCAGCGTCTTGGAGATATGACTAATGATAAGCCAGATTTAGCTTGATTAAAGAGACAAGGGGCCTTATCATATGTTTTTGGAACTCCTCACCACGATCAGAAGCCGAATGCACATCGAATTGAGGCTGTTTGGTTGAGAAAAGCAAAAAAAAAATCGAGTTTCTGTCAAAAAAGACCCGAAAATCGTGAATTTTCATCTATTCTCAGCCAAACGGCTATAATTCTGTGTTTCCTTGCTCGACTCGATTGAAAAGCAATCAGAAATAAAGCTAAACGGACCGGAAACCGACAATTACAGCAATCATGGGTCAGTGCAGCCGTATGTGTCAAAATAAAGGCGCTACAGGACCACTTTTCTTCCCCCAGTTCTGTATCATCGTGGTGAAGAAGGTCGAAAATGGAGAAAAATAGATTTTTTTGTCTGTTTTTCTGAGCCTGAATGAATAGCTAAAACTGACAAGAATCGTCAGAATCGTGACCATTGTCGGATTAAATCCGAATGACGCACTTGAAAAGGCGCCAAAATTCGTCATCGTGTGTGGCCTTCCCTGTACGTCTGTCTGATTTTGTTACTTTTCAGCAGCGATCACCGATCCATGAAATTTGAACAGTTTGACCAATACAAGCAATTACAATTACAATACCTCAAGTTCAAATTCCACAATTTGGTGCGGAAATAGATGCAAACGATGCAGAAAAGCCCAATCAACAAATGTTATTGCTGTTTTCCTCCTCGTACTCCGTGGAACCAATATTTCAACGTTATCAGCAATCGCCGTTAAAAATCTGACAGACGCACAGAACGATGCGCTTTGGCACATTTTTCGAGTGCGTCATTCGGATTTAATCCGACAATAGATGACTGACTGAAGCTGAAGCAGCACACGAGCATGATGCACGATGTCGGCTTCTTCAGATCATTATTAAACCATATTTAGCCTTCTTAACGACGCGTCATAACGATCACGAATCTAATATTCATTTTCGGTCATCAAAAGAACGAAATTAGAACTTTTTTTAATAGGATTACTGGGCTCAAAGACTACCGAAGCGCTGGCCGGAAGAGCAGAGGAGCTGAACGCACTTTTGATGCGCAAAATGCGCGTTTGGTTTAGACCCGGAAATTTGAAATTCCACTCGTTGAACGCACTGATTGTACTCGAGGGGCGACCGCCGCTCAAAGGTCAACATTGTGAATAGGAGAGTGCGGGTTTGGGGTTTGGAACAACAGAGCTGATCGTTTTCATGAAATATTGGCTGCAATCGCGTCAAGACCATAAACGAGCGTTTCAAGACGTAAATAGCCGAAATGAGTGTTTAAAAAACTCTTGACGCGATCAACGCTGACGCTGAACTGTCGTCAGTCGGTGGATTTGCGCTTTTTCGGGATTCTGACGCTTGCGCAGTCACGCATCCACCGTTTTAGCCCAAGAACGGAGGTGTTTTCATGTTTTTTTCAAAGAATCTTCAGAGATTTACTCACGTAGATCGCGAACGCGAAATGACGCATTTGCGGTTGCGTCAATGTTGAGCCACATTTAGCCTCACGTCACCGGTCACTTTTCAAGCGTAAAAGGACAAGTAATGGATTGTTAGGCGCTGGTTTCGTTGTCCTTTTTGTCCCAACCTAGCGGAGCACTTAGAACTGAGCAAAAGAGACCCGGAAGAAAGCGATTTGAGCCGAAGAAGTCGAAAACATGACCACAAAACGTTGGGAAAACAAGTAATTGATGATCAGGCGCGGTTTTCTTTGTCTCAACACTATGGATCATGTGCCGAAACCCTAAATTATGGATCTGTTGACAGTGTTTTTCTCAGATTTCACTGTTTTTTCAACTCATTGAGGAAGGAACTCGACTTCAGCCAACCTGTTTGTGTCCTCCAATGCGTCATCGCTCCAATTCAGCATTCAAATCCCCCGAGAACCGAACGTAATGGCGCAATCATGACGCGAAACTCTTCTCGAAATAGCCCAAACCGAACATATGACGTTTACCGTAAATTCCCGCAGGCGCATACATATAGTTAATCTCTATGAGTAATCGCATCCTCGCTTGACTCTCGTCGCGCCCACTCCACTAGGAAATGCGCACGCGGATCGCATTTCGAATCGCAGCGAGCGCACGCAACGAGCTTTGAACGCTTGAACGTTTGAAGATGACGTCGGAAGCACGAAAACAACACACTTTTCACTCAAAATGGCGTTCTACGTTAAATTCCACGATTAGAAGACGTGCGGTTGACCGCACTCGCTGAACGTCTTTGCTTTGGAGCGTAAGGAATGCGCTGATTATCCGCCAGTCCATGCCAAACTACGGTTATAGGTGAGCGGTCGTGATTGGATTCCAAGACACGCGAACAACACAATCGTCGAATCAACCTCATTCTGGCTCTCGGACCAGAAGAGGATAATCACGATGCACTTTTGACGAGGAGCAAATGCTTGAGTGAAACCCGGAATTCAACATTCCGCGCTCAGAGAGTTCACGAGAAGGTAAACAATTAGAAATGTGGAAATGGGAAAGTGCAGTCGCGGTAATTGGAAAAACGAAATTCTAAACAACAAACTGGATGCTGCGCTTTAAAAATTCGGTTAGCAACGCTGCTGGATCCGATGGTGCAATTAGAAAAAGCTCATTCTCGATTGTGGTCTTGTCACGATTGGCATGAGGCCGCTAGTGCAGACAACAATGTTAGCTGTTTTCTTGCTATAGTCTATTTTCCGCCTAGTTACAGACTGTTCGCTGCAAGACCGAAATTATTGAAGCGGAATTGTTGAAATTGTCAAATGAAATCACACAATTGTGGCCACTTGGCTGGAAATCTATGAAAATCTATGATTTCCCGGTTAACTTTGACTTTTAGCCAAATTTTTAGCTTCAATTCTGATCCTATTCAAGTTCTGAGCGGTTTCAAGCGTGAAAGGACAAGCAATGGATTGTTAGGCGCTGGTTTCGTTGTCCGTTTTGTTCCGACCTAGCGGAGTGCTTAGAACTGAGCAAAAGAGACCCGGAAGGGAGCGATTTGAGCCGTAGAAGTCGAAAACATGACCACAAAACGTTGGGAAAACAAGTAATTGATGATCAGGCGCGGTTTTCTTTGTCTCAACACTAAGGCTCATTCCCTAAACCCTAAATTATGGATCTGTTGACTGTGTTTTCGCGAGATTTCACTGTTTTTTCAACTCATTGAGGAAGGAATTTTTAGCCTCATTTTGATTCAAGTTGGGAGCATTTCTATCATTCGCGCCAAGACCACAACACCAGGCAAGCGTATGCAACGCGCTGTATTCCTCATCATTCTAACGTTCAAAATGACGTAAACGACACCAACACGATCAACACAATCGCCGCCACCACCACCGCTGTTTCTTCGCCAAAACGCCAAAGAAGAGGATATTAATCAAATGAGGAGCGCGCGCCGCCAGCTGCGAGATTAGACGAGGAGGTTTTTGTTGTGCGCGATAGGAGCGCGCGCGAGACGAGCGCGAAAAGCGATTAATTAAGGCGAGCGGGAGGGCCATATAGAGGGCCCCGTGCCAACCGGATGTCCGACGTGAAGATGGCGGCGCGTAAATAAGCGTCTTTACGCAGAAGGAATTTTGGATTAATTAGAGCCAGCAGAAGCAGGCAGAAGGCAGTATGACCTTTCGAAGGACAAAAATCGAGTTTTTGGAGCCGGCGGACACAAATTGTTGTGTGTAACAAGCGATTAGTCACTAGTTTGAGAGTTTAATGCGCAGCGATACGCTTGAAAAGTCTAGACTTCGGTCTGTTCGCTAATTAGCTGATTGTGGAGTTTAGTACGCGGTTGTTATGGCGTTTGAAGGCAGTTGACCAGGGAAAACAAAGATGTGCACTAGCGATAAGAACCAGCTTCTTGCGGGAAGGTGCTTGTGTTGTCGTGCGTGTGTCGAATTCATAAAGAATTTGAGTTGTTTTTGCCGTTTGAGTGGAGTTAACTTAGCAAGAGTCTCCTCTTCAAAAGGAGGAGAATTCTAAGAAAACAACGTATTTTTAGATCAAATTGGTCATTTACGGCTAGATGAAGCCATTAACGCACAGATTGCCAGCAGCCGTGTGGGTGTAAAAATAGCCTAGAAGCTAGAAGGTTAGAAGCGTCTGGAAATGCGACATTTGAAGTCCAAGTTTAGAAATTTTGGTCTAGAAACGTTAATTCTTGAAAATTGCTTGAAAACACGCAAACAAATCAACTATTTATGATCGTGGCGGGTCTCGACACGAACAAAATCAGTCTATTTATGGCCTTGTGCATTATTGTTCTCCAGATTGTTCGTTGCAAGACCAAAGCTCGTGATTGTCTGAATCTGCGAATTGACGGATTTTTGTGAGATTTGCAGAGCCATTTTTTCCGACTATTTTTCCGTTTTTGAGCGATTGTTGGGTTCGAATGAATGCATCAGCAAGAGCACGAACGGGATCGGCGAACGAGATTCAATCGTGTGAATCTCACAAAAACCCTGAAATCCTGCAACGAACAGTCTGGAGTGTTAATACAGTATCCATGCACAGCTAGGCGAGAAATAGGGAAAATTCATGGCTAGACAAGATCTCGGCGCGAACGAAATCCGGGGGCTTCAAAGACATCACTCCAATTGCGAAAGTTGGCCTTTGAGTGATCGCTTCCCCTCCCGATGAGATTCTGCGAGCGGAAATCTGAATTTCCGTGTGTCAGTCAACCTCGTCTCGCTCCTCAAACGTCCAGCTTCCCTCCTGCGTCCACCTAGTAATCTTTGAGCTCTATTAATCTTTAAAAGCGTCAATTTGGTCCTTTTATGACCGAAAATGAATAACAGATTCGCGATCATTATGACGCGCCGTTAAGAACGCTAAATGGGGCTAAAAAGGCCGAATACTGGTCATAGCTTGAAGAAGCCGACATCGTGCATCATGCACGATGGACGGCTTCAGTCGTCTATCTTGGGATTCTTATCTGTTCTAGTCTGTTAATCGCGAAATCCGCGCCTAGAACATCGATCAAGAGAGAAGCTCTAATCGGAGTGACGATGCGAACAGACAGCAGACGATGTAAAGCAATCCCACAATCAACCCCAAGAAGCCAATAGATTCCCGCAGGAGTTCGCGCGCGAGCCCATAAGGAACCCCGTCCGCGCGTTACTCGCGTTTGCATTCGGAATTTATGGCCACTTTCGCCGCCTCCTCCTGTAATTTGTTTTTCGGACGACTGCGCGTCCTGCAACGTAAATAAACTTTTTGGAGTGAAAAACAAGCGAAAATGTGACCGGAAAAGGACGTCATCGGCACTCGCAATCAAGCCAAGAAGAAGATGATAACGCGGTGAGTCAGAAGCGGCTTTCAGAAATCCATCAGACAGACGGAGAATACTGTAATCGGCTGAAGATGGCTTGGGTGTTCAGTTCCTAGACGCTCTTCGATGTTTGCAATCCAGAGCAAAACAGGAAAATCAAATCAGCGAAATTCGTTTTGACGCGCGAGAACAGATTGAGTGGAGAGATAAGAGGGGTTGTGGCAGAGCAGATATGAAGATCGCAGACGAGAGATACGGTAGCGCGTGTTGGAGTGAAGTTGTGAGCGCAGATTGAACGTGACGACGATAGGAGAACGCCGGATAAGTGGTCAAATCAGAAATGACGGCAAAAACAGCGCCAGAGCAGAGAGCAGCGGATACGGTAGGTTGAGTGGGGGGTCGCAATAGGAAAAGGGGCCAAATAAGGGAGAATGGGAGCTAAAATAGCGCGTGCAATACGTGCAAACAACCCCGCAGCTGACCTCAATCGAATATTCATGCATTCTGACAAGTGCTGCTCCAAGCTTCGCGCAGTCAATCCTCGCAATCACACGTCACTTATGCGCCGCGAAAGAGAAAGCGACGCGTCAAGCGGCGGCTGCACAACGAGTTAATTACGAAGAAGACGAGCCAGCGAGTGGAGTTGCGAAACTCAGACCCGAAACTCGCGTGGCCATCTTCCCGCAACGTTCCCCCTTCGACGGCGGCGGACCTCGACGACGTAACGGGCCGCAAGCGCCGGCGGCCCACCGGGAGGAGGAGGAGAATCGATCTCGCGCACACACACGTCATGACTACGCGCGCGCACAGAGACTGGCGTGAGGTCGCGGCTGGCTTTAGGCGTGCGCGTGCAAGCGTCGTATAGCCGCCAGAAGCAGCAGCAGCGAGGAGCGAGCGAGCGGAGGAGGAGATAATGAGAAAACAATGGCCGAGGATGGATTGTGCGCGCGGCAGATTGTCGCGGACGCCGGCGATATGACACGAAGTGATGTTCTCGTTCGTTCGATCGTTCCGGGGACAAATTGGCTTCATTCGGAGTCGTTTCCGGCCGCGGCGGCGGTTGATTTTGAGCCGAGATTGCAGCAGAAAATGGCGATTCAAAGGCTTTGTTGCGTTGTCAATTTGGCGGAAGAGGAGAATGTGAAAGGACGTTGTTCGCCATGCGCGGAGAGAGGACTACGGTAATCCACGAAATGGTGAGGGTATGAGCGCTCCCCGGGGAGTGATCTACGTTTTCGCGGAGTTTGGGGGGGGCCTACCGCGTCGATGGATCAACTAAACGAACTCAAAGAGGGCGCAAATCGCTTCCCGGACAGAGCGAAGTGATTGTCTGTCTATGTCAGTCCATGAACCTCAGGAACAGACAGCGATTCGGAGCGATTGTCAAGTGTCTAGACAACTCGCTTTTCTCACTAATTCCAGGTTTGCCAACACGACACAAACTCAATGCACAGACACAGACAAGAAGCACCGTAATCCCTTAAACTCTCGACAACTCATCGCTCATATTCATCTTCAAAAAATGACAATCAACGACGCTCCCATCCGGCGCCATTGGACGAAGCGCGGACGAAGAAAACACAAAAAAGAGGAAACGGAAGCGCGTCAGCCGGAGGAACAAAGTTCGCTGTCTGCCGCACAAACGACTTTTGGACGCCGCGCGGACCCTAAATGCGTTAGTTCGAGGGTTTATCGGTTTCCCATTGGTGGCGGCGGATGGGTGACTGAGGAGGGAGATGGCACGAGTAAATTGCATTTCGAAAGAACACATTTAGCCGCTGCCGATGACTCATCGTAGTGGAGCCATCCGAAGGGATTACATTAGTGTGGTCACGAACGAAGCTTTATGGCTTGCGTGCATCCATAAAACGTCGAAAAACACTTGGAAATATTTACACCGAGAGAAAAAGTTAAATTATCGATACTTCAGCACACAACGTCCACGAATAAATTAAGTTACAACGCTTATTTGTAGAATTCGAAGTCGTTCTGGTCCTTCTTCACAACTGTCTTGTACGCCTTCTCGAAGTCCTTGGTGAGCACAACGTAGCGGTTTTCACGTACAGCTTGCATACCGGCCTGAAAGTTCAATTAAATCTCTTGAATCAAAAAACAAAGTATTACCTCCTGGCAGATAGCGTTGATATCGGCACCGGAGATCTTCTCTGGTCGGGCGACAAAATCTTCCAAATCAACTTCCTCGCTCAAGTTCATCTTCGCGGTGATCGTTGAGAAGACAAGACGCTTCTGGCGACGATCGGGAGTAGGGAACTCAATCTTACGATCCAAACGACCTGGGCGGAGAAGAGCAGGGTCGAGGGTATCATGTCTGTTGGTGGCCATGATGACCTTCACGTTCGTGGATTGATCGAATCCGTCCATCTGGTTCAGCAACTCAAGAAGAATACGTTGGACTTCACGATCAGCTCCAGTTTGAGCATCGAATCGCTTTGTAGCGATAGCGTCAATTTCATCGATGAAGATGATAGACGGACTGTTTTCCTTGGCAAGTCTGAAGACGTCTCGGACCATGCGAGGGCCTTCTCCCAGATATTTCTGCACGAATTCACTGCCGACAACGCGAATGAACGAAGCGGTAGTGTTCGCTGCGACGGCCTTTGCCAACATGGTCTTTCCACAACCGGGAGGACCGTACATCAGAACACCACGAGGAGGGTCAATACCAATCTTAAAGTCAATAAAGGATAAAAATGCTGACAAAATTAATGAAATTTACCTGCTTGTAAAGTTCGCCATGAGTCAAAGGTAGTTCGACGGCTTCGCGAACTTCTTGTTTCTGCATATCAAGACCACCAATATCGGCGTAATTGATGTCGGGCTTCTCATCGGCACGAAGCATCTGGATTGTAGAGTCGGCTTCTGGAGGCAACACATCAACCAATGCGTTACTGTACTTGTGCAGAGCCACACTGCATCCAGGTTTCAGCAATTCACGATCCAAAATGGAGAGGACTTTCACAAAGTAGTTGGATCCAGTGGTCGAGCCAACAATCGCATGATCGTGATCGACGGCTTCCAAGAATTGTCCAATAACCAACGGCACCGACTGAATCCGTTTGACTTCTTCTTGTGCGTGCAGCAACTCCTTCTCAAGGTTGCGTGTTTCAAGCTTCACGTACTCTTCCATCACGTCGAGATGCTCGAGTTGCTTTTCCAGTTTCTTGTACTTGAGGAAATCATCGACTTCGCTGGGTTCCAGTGCCGCGACGGCTGCCAGGGTATTCAACGACGTGCTGGAGTCGTTTCCCGATCTGGTCACTCCGATTTGGCTCAGTAAGTCAGCAGTCATTGCCATTCCTGCTTCTGTAAACGTAAAGACAGTTGTACAACAGGATCAGAATGTTGACACTTAAATGAGCGCGTGGCGATGAGAACAGCGATGCTAGCAAACAATGCGAACGAATATAGCAATACAGGAAGGTGTGAAATCTAAACGCTTTTCGGCTGCTCTTGTTAACCATTGATGAAGCAGGAGCAGTGCTATCACCTTGCGCACTAAATACGTTTTCTTCAATCTAGGTGCGCCATCAATTCACAGATTCACGACACAGAGGTGCGACAATTCATGAAACATGTTCGCACCAATGCGATAAATATTATTCGCAAGGAACAAGTCGACTATCATCACTAGGATCTAGAAGCGAGCGCTTTTTGCTAAAATTCGTAGTCAAAAACGCAGAATAAAAGCTGAATATTATTTAACGAAACTAAAATCTGTTTTACAAATCCACAACCATCGCCGCTAGCTCACAATTCGACGTTTTCCAGCTACATAAATCGCGCTTTCCGCAAATAATTGGCGCGAAGACAAAATCCGCCAACATGCCTTCAGAAACAAAACGGAAGAAATACCTGCTGTTGGCTCAAGGAAGGAATCAAATGTTGAACTGTTGAACGAAGTCGACCTTCGAACAGAATATCAGCAACGACTTGTCGGCATCACTGGTCAGTAGACAGAATGTCTGCTAAATATACAGTACACAGTCAAGCTTCAAAATTCAGCGTCAAGTACCTAATAGTCATACCTAACAACCTACTTCGTGTCCTCCATGATTTCGCGGAGCATATGGTCAACGTAGTCCGACACAACAGAGTGATCCTCAAGGATAGTGTCCTCTAGTTGCACTGAACTAGATGTAACTTGTTCATCACCAAAGTTGGGCAGTAAACGAATGGCACCAAACGAAACACGCCGGCCCTTTTGCTTCGACTTCATAGCGCTCAGAAGCATGGGACTCTCATTGTTAATGGCACGGTTTTCTTCAATTTCGAAAGTGATTGAATCAGACGGAGGACTTGTAGGGAGGAGACGACCTCAATCCTCACATCGTTGTTGCTGATATTCTGTTCGAAGCTCGACTGCGTTCAAAATTTGATTGCTTTCTCGAGCCAACAGCAAGCATTCATTCCGGTCCGCCCTTATCGGGTTTCTTCGGAAGCTCCATAACTTTATAGTCACAATCGTTAAATGTTCAACTTCTATAGCGCAATACTGAGTGTATATTGCCTTCCGCAGGTGGGGATGATGATCGTAAAAGTTATGCATTTGCACTATAGTTTTAGTCGTAAACAATAAATCGGCGAATTTTCCGTTTTTTCTTCGTTCCCACATGTTCCTCCACTTCGATATCCAATATTTCCGCTTTTCTCGCCTCTGGACATTTGTTGGCCTCCGGCGCAAGTGAGAATGCGTGGGTGATCAAAAGCCGACTGTGATCGCCAACGCTGCTGATGGCAACGGAAGATTTTTCGAACTGACGCGGATGTTAGGCGGCGTGGGTGAGCTTAACGACCAGTTGACGCAAAAAGACATTTGATCGAGATGTACTCGCCTGTTTGATTTTCAAGTGGGGTCAACGGTCACATATCTAAACAGCACATGTATTTATGATCCCCTCTTCCCACTCATTTGTTCTTATTCGTCGTCCTTTTGTTGGCGGGAACGCAAGGAGATGAGCGAATGTATAAACGATGTTCAAGAGAACAACTGTTTTAACAATTATTTGTTGATGTTCTTGATGTGTAAAAAACGGATCGATTCACGTCGATCGCCGAGGAACTGACAGCGACAGCGATGATGAAGAATAATTAGACTCTCCACCGGAAGAGGGCTGCTGTAAATGGGGATACAGTAATGTGTAAACGGCATTTGCGGCGACGGCTGTAAATGCAAAGGTGTGGACATTCATGGACTAGACAGTCTACTGCAGTCGGCAAAGTCATGCAAGTCGCACAACTTTCGTTCTTGATTTTCATAATTTGAGTCCACGCAGTCCACACATCTCTCCTTGCGAAATGGTTCCGACATATCAGAGCA
>MQUG01000015.1:0-34754 GCA_007213375.1 Steinernema feltiae
CCACGCGGCCTTCTAGATTTCCTTGATTCTAACGAAAAAGCACCAAACTCTGAATCCGACTTCTTGCTCTCCAGAAACAATTTGGAAGTAGCAACGGCTGAATCGAAACAATCTAAAATCATGGAACAAGTTCACAGCATGCAGTACACTTTAGAAGCGAAGCTGGATTCGGTGCTGCAGCACTGGAATCTAGATCACAAGCTGACGTTCCTTCAACGGCGGTTTGATGTAGGTTCTCGCGCTAATCGGATTCGAATGGCTGTTTTTTGCTTGCAGGACCGAAATCAGCAACAACAGCAACGTCCTGTGGTCTTGAGAAAAGCGCGAAAAAGAGTGAAAAGTAACGTAAACTGGAGGATGTTTGCGCATCAGTTCGGAAAGGACCACTCGAAGGCCGACTTGTTGTGGAATGCAAAGACTCGCGAAGAATTCCGACTTTCCATCGAAAACGAACTGCGTCAACTAACAGCAGAATCTGATTTAGCGGTCACGGAAACTCCCATTTCATGGAACCACACTGAATTCATTGTAGGATTGCTGGCTGCATTTGACAAACTAACATTTTTGTTTTAAGGCTCAATATCCATCCCTCTGTGATGAAATCAAGGTTGGTGACTACTTTCTAAGGCATTTACTCAACGAAACGGAAGCGAACGCTACCCCTATTCATGATGCGTCAGTTTGAACTCCACTTTGCATTTCTCAATTCTGCGTTTTAAGGAGGCAATTTTTTAACGATGTCTACCATCGGTTTCTTCTAACATCGAAAAGCGAAATGCGTTGTCTTTGTTTGAAGGCAATGGCTATCACTTACGGACGACATAACATTACAATCGGACAGTTTTCTGATACCCGCGACATTGTGGCGATGCTACAGAGAACAACGAACATCACTGAAAGAGATCATTTCGTCCTGCTGTTAAGTAAATTAGCGTTAAACAAAGAAAACGTCCGGGAAATGATTAACGGAGGCGCCGTTCCGCTGCTCGTAGACCTCGCTTCACTAGCTCATCTCCATGTTGCCCGCGCGACTCTCCAGAATCAGGTATTCGAGCTGCATCAGGTGTACTATTATATAAACCTTTTTTAGAGCAATGTGATTGACTATGATAGAAATGCAGATAGCGAAGGATCTTCCGAGTGGCACTACTACGACAAAAAGGGAGAAAAACAGGGACCCGTAACGCTGGGAAAGGTAACGATTCACCCTAGTTAAGTACGGGGGTTTTCTTTTCAGATGAAGGAAATGTATGAATCACAGGAGATCTTTGAGAAGACCGAAGTGTGGGCCGAAGGCTTGGGCCAATGGGTTTCACTATCATCGGTTCCTCAATTTCGTTGGACTATCTGTGGCCGATCGAATGCACTACCAGTATACAATCCTACGGAACTGTGCACCTTGATTCTCGACATGTTCATTCAAATGACGGAATTCTATCCCTCGAGGTTTCGCCACTTAAAAGTATATACTATTTTGAGGATTTTTAGAGATCAGAATGATTGTGTGATTCGTCCTCTTCCGGCAGTGAAACGAATTCTCTCTGACAGTCTTTACTTGTTCCCAGTAGTGCAACTACTTCTGACGTACGATCCCGCAGTCGTGCATCGAGTGGCTAGGCTACTGTACCTCGTGATGCAGGACAACCCCTACATTTCTCGCCTCTACATGTCAGGGCTATTTTACTTCATTCTTATGTACAACGGATCCGACGTTCTTCCGGTCGCCCGGCTGCTCCACTACACTCACAACAAGCAATCTTTCCGTTCTCCCACAGTATGCTTCAATTTTGCTCCTATGTTCTGAGTGTCGTATTTCCTAGGCCAACTCGGAACTGATTGCAAGAAGCATCTTAAGTCCTCTGCTTCCAGAAGCGGCAATTTTTTATCTAGAGCAGTATGGAGTGGAGAAATATGCTGAAGTCTATTTGGGCGAATTCGATAATCCCGAAATCATTTGGAACAACGAGATGCGCCGATATCTGATAGGCCAAGTCGCGTTGCACGTCGCCGATTTTTCTGGCCGCCTTTCGTCAAACATCAAGGCAATCTATCGCTACTGCCCGATTGCGCCTATCAAATACGAACAGCTCAAAGACGAACTCTTCTGTCACGTTTACTATTTGCGGCATTTGTGCGACACACAGAAATTTCCTGACTGGCCCATTCGCGATCCCGTGCCTTTCCTTCGAGATTGTCTTGCTGCCTGGAATGATGAGATGAATACGAAGCCTCCAGAAATGTCAGTCGAGGAAGCCTGTACCGTTCTGGGGATTTCAGTCAACGATAATGAGTAGCACAAATGTTCTGGGTTTAGACGTTTATTTATATTTTAAGGTGGAGAGACGCTAGCAAGCTTCGCAAAGCATACTTTAATATGTCACGTTTATACCATCCAGACAAACGTGCCGATGGATTGGAGATGTTCCAGAAAATTAATGTTGCACACGAGATTCTCTCTACTGCTCAAGGAGTTCCTGGCGCTGGATTACTCCCGAATGTTCAAAGAATCGTCATCTGCCTTCGTGCGCAAAGCATTGTATACAGTCGGCATTCTGAAGGTAAGCAGAGTTGAGAGTCAACCCAGTCACTTTTCGGTGCTTTAGAGCTGAGTCCATTCAAGTATGCAGGTTACCAACAGCTGATCAAAACTATTGACTTGGAGGCAAAAGACAACGCTCTGTTCAGAGATGGAGGGGGTGAACTTCTTAGCGCATCTGTGGAACTTTGTGCTTACACTCTCGCCAGCTCTTCTCTTAACGCTGAGCAGCTTCGTCGAGACAACGGCCTAGAAGCACTCTTGACCGCTTTTGAAAGATGCCAACCGATGGTGAATCTGAGCTCAAAGGAAACCGATATGTGTGTTCGCGTTTGCATTGAAGTTTGCAGATGTTTCTCCATCGCCGCACATTTTGAAGGGTCGCGCGAAAGAATCTCGGGGATGAAAACCCTTTTCCCGGCACTTTGCTGTCTTCTGAAGTACGAGAAACTTGGGTTGTTAGCTTCAGCGGCTGCTGAATGCATCTGTTCTTTGTCGGTCTGCACTCTGCTTCAAACGCAACTTTTCCAATCCGGAGTTTTGTGGCAACTTGTGCCTCATTTGTTCCGATACGACTACACTCTAGACGAAGGGGGTAAGGGCGAATTCTAGGGGAATCTTGTTCATCGACAGCGTTGTGTTTAGGAGTTGAACATTCCGAGAAGACGAATCAGCAGGCGGTTTGGAATCGCCTTGCGAGAGGAAGTTGTGAAGCGTTGGCTTCGCTGGCTGGATACAGAGAGCACACTCCCGATAACGATGGTGTTCAGAACAGCCTCCGAGCGATGCTGTCGCCTTACGTGTGTCGTTTGATGCGGGAAGGAAACAACAACAAAGTGCTGAAGATTTTGAACAGCAACACGGAGGATCCTTACATCATCTGGGACAACGCGACCAGAAGCGAGCTGATGGAATTTGTGGATCGACATCGCGAGAATCCAGGTCTTACGGTACTTTTACTGTTGAATATCTTTCATTTTGTGACTTTGTTGTTTAGAGTGAATTGTTTGGCGCGGAGTTCCAAATGACGGCTCATAAGAACGAGTTTGTAATCGGCGACGTTTTCGTACGAATATACAACGAACAACCACATTTCAAACTCTTCGTACGTGTGAAACCATCTAGATATTGATTCTGTTGATGTGTTTGTAGGAGGGAAAACAGTTCTGCGTTGATTTGCTGGATTTCCTGAGACAAAATGAGGCTTCTATTCTCGGAAAGAAGACGAACGGAGTTACTCCCAACGAAGAAGAAATGCTTATCGACTGGGGCGTTGTCGGTGATGGTAGTGGAATGCTCTCACTTCCGAAACGCGTAGAAATGTCGTTGGAGGCTTTGAACAACACCATTCGCGCAGATAATTCCAACACTTACTTGCTGATTGGACAGTTTGGACTGATTTTCTCCTACCTTCAAGCCTTCACATATCCGAAAATTCAGAAAACCGTCTTGGAAGTTATTTATCACTCTGCCGAAAACGGAGATTGTTTGACAGATATCGCTTGCTCGAAAAACGACAAAGCTGATGGGCGCGTTAAACTTCCACTTCTCCTTCCGTTGATCGAAAAGATTCCTGAAGTAACAGAGCGGGTGCTGCACACTTTGGGTGCGTTGGCTTCTAACGGAACGATTGCAAAGGAACTTTTAGAGTGTGGTAAGCAATATACTGTAATGTCGCTCTTTCATGAGTTGGCGTTTAGGCGGTCTTCTCTACATCCTAGGAGTTTACACCGATGTTCATGGAAAAATGAAGACGTCCGCAGCTCCTGAAGCGGGTCGCAACCGTGTCACTGCTGCTGAACTCCTTTCGAAGCTTCAGAGCGATAATCAGAGTGGACCACGGTGGAATCGATTCATAAGTCGATTCCTTCCGCCCATTTTTGCGGATGGATTAAGAGATTCGCCTCAAGCTGCGTATGTTTGCTCATCAACGCTCACAACTAAAAGTATTTTCCTACAGAGTGGCGATGTTCGACGCAGACAACGAAAATCCGGAGCTGATTTGGAACGATGCGATTCGAGGAAATGTGCGTAGCGTTATTCAGAATATGCTATCTTCGTTAGTACAAGCTCAACTTATTGATCCGAAGGCGAAGTGGAACGACAATCTGATCAAAGATTGCCCATATGGTTCGATTTTCGCAGGTGAAGTCGTCGTTGGAGGCATCTTTCTTCGTCTTTTCAATTCGAATCCCACTTGGGCCGTAAGACACCCTAAACAGTTTACCACTGAGCTCATGGAAAGGGTCCTCGAATTGATGCAGAAGCCGAACGACCAAATCGAGATTACTACCACGGCACTTGTAAACTTGATTGCAAATCACCCGACGACTGCCGATCAGGTAACGAACTACTGAAGGAACAGTAGGTATAACATCAGAATGTTTTAGTTACCCGCTCAGGGATATCTGCCTCAGTTTAGCGCTGCGATGATCGTTAAAAACTCCGCATCATCGAAGTCAGCTCTTCTCATTGTTGAACAGCTTGCTGGAAACACGGTATGTGCTTTCGTTATGTGATGATGGTTGCGTATGCGAATTTTTCTTTCAGTATTGCACTGAAGCGCTCGCGAGACTGCCTGTGATTCGCGGTATTAACGTGTGTATGCAGAATCAACCAGGTATGGCAATCTCCAGGAGTTTATTGAGTTCATTCGTTTGTTTAGCGTACACTCGTGAAGCTGCACACGCCTTGAAACTTCTGTTCAAACACAGTTCATCGGATCTATCTGAACAAATGCTGTCAAGCGGGATAATTCCGCATTTACTTAATGTCTTGGGAAGCCACCATCTTGAAGGTGTCGCGAACCTAGCTGCGGCGAAAGCAGAAATTGTCGAAGCACTGAAGAGTGCAGCTCTGGATCTGCAGTACGGTGACAAAATATCGTCGTTGCTGAATGAATCGGCCATCTGGAAGGATTACAAGGATCAGAGACACGACCTCTACCTTCCCGCTGCTCGAACCCAAGCGATAACAGGCCCGTCGGGAACAGGACTGGCGCTAACCTTCTCCGACGGTCAAGCAGGGCACACCGACGGAATGTTTGCTCCACCGCCTCGTCCCGTGCCTCCTCCGAAGCCAAACATGAACGACAGGTGATTTGGTGCCTTCTGTACATATTCCCCGAGTGACATTTTTCACATTGCCTTATTTATTAATACTCCAAGTACATAATTTAACTGCTCCTTTCCGGGTGTCAAGATTGCAATGGTTTGTAACCATCATCCACGTTCTTTCTCACTTATTCACATTCGATCAACATCTTTGCCCAAAGTTTCCTTGTAATAGATAGCCGCTGTGAATTCGGAAAGCTTACATAAATATATTAATATTTATTACTTAGGAAGGCAAGTGTGTTAAAGGAGTTGTTCACTTATGTACAGTCAAAATGGCACTTTGGTTTTTTGGAATGTTTGTGGTTCCCACGAGACCGGGAGGATACCGTAGTCCCTATAGTTTTCCGATTTCGCAGAGCGTAGAGTGCGGAATGAGAGCGACTGGCATCACGTTGTTGTCGATCACTTCCTAAACGAGCGCATAGGGAGCGTCTCCTGAATGCAAGATACCGTTTTCATGAAGTCAGCGATGTCGTCGTAGTGCCTTCGGTTGAATTCTTCAGTGTTCCGCGCGAAGACGTGGTACGAAGCGCATCGATTCGGTCCTTTCGTCTCCGCGAGTACGATGTACTCATACGAGTCGACTTCCGCGGGACCTGCTTTCACCAGGCACACTGTAACGCTCTGCTTAGGCACTGCGCACCGTAAATCCGCGATTACCTGTTTCATTCAACGTAGACAGTTCCATCTTGAGGAGAGCGGTCGAAGTTTTCGTCAACGAACCGCTCATCTGCAAAGGAAATTTAGAATTTGAATCAAGGAATTCGGTCTCAGCCGGAAAAGATTTGCTAGGCGGAAATCTGTGCTCACCTCGTGCAACTCGTTTTGTTCTCCGTCATCGCGGAAGAAATAATTCATCGGTGCGGCGTTCTGTTTCGCCTTTCCAACTGAAATCAAATGTTCAACGTGTAACACTCGGTCAGCTTACTCTCCATTCCGATGCACGACGCTTTCCGGCTGTCCAGGCTCGTTGTGACGGGACCGTTGCCTAGCAGCATCTTCTCCATCCTCTCGAGAGAGAGAACAGTTGAGAAGGTCTTGCGGAGGACTGTCGGGTTACCGTATATCTGAGTCCAACTGCCGCGCATCTTCGTCATGTCGGCGGGAATACATTTTGCACACGTGGAGGGTTCGCTGAGATTCTCCAACTCGTCTTCGAGGTCATCGACGGGACTCGGCTCCGTGTGCACTTTCCTGAAAATGTGCGTTTTGCGAGGTACCGAGAAGGCAGCGGCGCTACTTCATAATCGAATCCATCGCGTCGAACGTTCCCGTGTTCTTCAGCTTGCCGTCGCGATTCTGCTCCACGAGCTCCTCCTTCAGCTGGCGCAGCGTTTGGCGCTCCTCCTTCGTCAACTCGTTAGGATCGCTGGGGATGTCGATCCCGTATTTCGTTCTGAAGTAGCTCTTCAACTTGGCGTCGCTGACAAAGTCTTCGCGGGCGTCTTTTCCTTAAATTCCACGTCAACAGGACTGAAGTGCGGGCGGAAACGTACTTCCATATTTCTCGAAAGCGCTGGTCGCCTCGTCTCTGATCTCCTTTTGGAGTTCGGGGTTCTTCGATCGGAACAAAATCTGAATCACCGCGTTTCGCGTTCATTTGAGGGCGCGCCGCCTACCTCTCCTCCACTCGTGTTGTCGCGGAGACTCTTTGACTGCGACTGCTTGCGCTCCACTTTGTTCTCGTCTGCGGGGACGAAAGTCGTCGATCCGAGCGCCTTCGCTTGCTGTCGATTCAGGAATTCCTGCTGCTGCTGTTGCAGAAGGAGCTGAAAGAGGAAATTCATCGGACGCGAGCACGAGAGGGCGTTACCGCTGCTCCGGCGCGGTGATCGAGCATTTGCTGTTCATAGCGGCGCATGTTGTCCAAATAAGCCATCTGCTTAGAGTTGAAGTCGCTCAGCTTCTGCTGGTGCTCCTGGAGCTCCGTGAGATACTTCACCTTCCTAGCGGCGTTTATTCCGTCGACGCCGCCAGCGCCGAGGTTCTGAGGCACCGAGGGGATCATTTGCGAGAGTTGATTCGCCTGGAGCGCCAGCGGAAGTCCGCCACCGTCGTTCCGACTGATCGCTTGACCCATTTGGCCGAACGGGTACGCGTAGGGTCCATGGAGACTTGGATCGTTGACGGATCCAACTGCCGACGTCGGCGCCATATTGGAGCCGAATGCTGAAGGCAGACGGTTAGAAGTGAGGGAGAGAGAACGCGCTTACAGTTGAACGCGGCGCCTCCGGTTTGCTCGAAGAGATTCGTGGATTGCGGGGCGCGTCGGACTTCGCTTCCCGGCTGCGGAGTCGGCGCCGCGGCGGCCGAACGATCCATTTCTGGGAAGAGCGACTTGACGAGGGCGCCCGCGAGGTTCACCGCGAGACGATCGAATGCTGAAGCGGCGGTCGAAGATGGCGGATTCTGGTTAGGACTCACCTGGAGAGGGCGTCGGTTTCTCCTCGCTGCTGTCGCTCCGATGCTTCCGCGCTCCGGAGGAGGAAATCGTCGCTAGGACGAAGAGAAGGAAAAGTTTCATCGCAGTCGCTGGGCGCTTCGAAAGGGGCGAATGAAGTGGCGAACGATATCCAGAGAGTATCTCGAGGAGATCCGCGACGGATGACCCGGTGACCCTTTTGGGTGAAAGGAGAAGACTTTTCGATTTCGATTGTTTCAATTCCGATCGATCGCGCGTCGGAATGCAACAGAAAGAGAAATCCGAGTCGATCGGGGGCGCGATTCCGAGAAATCGGCTCTGCGCTCCGCTCCTTTCCTCTTCAATTCTCTTTTTGGACGTTTTCACTTTGTTTCTGTCAGTGTGACCGAGGAGCGAAGTTCCAGCTCCTGATGCCGCTTTCAGCGTTGAAATTTGGCGTTGCGGGCGTCGAAACGTGGAAGCGGCGCTTCTACTCGATCCTCGATCAGCCGATCGCAAAACTTCTGCAAATTCGATGTCGCAATCGCCGCTAAAACACTTTGAACGGTGCGGAGAGTCGCGAATCGGAGTCTCGGAAGTCGGCGTCTGCAGCGCGCGACTTCATCTGAGATTTCCGCCGTGCGACGTCCAGCTGCTCTCTACGCGATGCTTCCGCTCGTCGCTTTCGTTTTCGGCGTTGTCGTTCAACTCGCCGTCGTCACTCACGTTCTCTTCATCTGCAAACGCGAGGTGCTTTTCTCTCTCTCGCTAATCTCATTTGCATTGTTTCAGAAGGAAATCGTTCCCGTTTACTACCCACGAGCGCCGCAGCAACCCGAGGAGGCGACTGTCAGGGAGAGTCAGCCCGCGGCACAGAATCAGAATACGGCTGCTGCAGCTCCGTCCGCCGAACAGAATCAATCTCCGCAGGCGGCAGAAGAGCCGAAGAAGGTGACGAAGCCACCGCCTCCCGGTCAAGTCAATCGCTATCCGCAAGTTGTTTACGTGAATCGACCCTACAGCGGTGGACTGTACGGTGGCGGCTACTACCGTCCTTACTACGGTGGGTACTACGGTAGCTACGGTGGTTACGGTAGCTACGACTCGTGTGGACTAGGATTTGGCGGATTTGGATACGGAAGCTGCTCTCCGTGCTACACCTCCAGTTGCTGCTGGTAGCTTTGACCGATTATCGTGGGGTTACTGTAGAAAAGCTTTCAATAATTTAATATTTGTATCAATAAACGATTTGTAAAGTCGGCGGGCGAGTGTGAGGGTCGGGGAAGGAGTTATCACATTTGGCAAAGAGATATTGCATCTTGTGTGGTACGGTACATACAGTATATACATACAAATCATTATCAGAGAGAAATCGCGAAATCTTTGGAATATCTGGAAGAGAGAAGGCAAGATGGAGAGGAGGCGAAGGCACCGAACGGACGGAAACCGAGAAGGAATGCATGACGGATCGAGGTTACGGTAGAAAGACTACGGTAGGTCACTGGTGGAATGGCGCGACAACGTTGACGACGTTGACGTGCTGAATCTGCGCAGCGGAGGAGTCGACGAAGTCGGCGAAGAGCTCCCTGTAGAGGGGCGGCAGCGAATCCTCGAATCCGGATTCGGAATGTTTCATACGGAGGAGGGAGTCGGCGTGGAGCCTCGAGATTTTGTTCATCTGCATGCGGATCTCCGCGATGTCCGAGTAGAGGACGTCGGCGTTGGGGCCGAGTTCGTACTGGAGCGCGGTGTTCAGCTGCTCGTAGGCGCGGTGGGTGTACGGTAGCGAGAGATCCGAGTCGAGGAGGACGATGGCGGCGAGGAGAGCGACGGCGATGTGGCTGAGACGGCGCTGGGCGATGGAGGCGACGCAGTCGTGGACGGAGGTGATCAGGAGCGACTCGGAGGCGCAGTGGCGCGGCACGCGGAACTCGCCGAGCACCAGATGCCCCGAGTCGACGTCGTAGGAGAGCGACATGGCGAGCAGCGAGATCTCAAAGACGTTCCTCTTCAGCAGCAGGATCTGCGTCTCCTGGTTGAGATCGTGGAAGCCTTCGACCTGCTTCGCGAACTCGATCAGCAGCTGAATGATCCTCGTGAGGCCCTCGGCGAAGAAGCGCCATCCTTCGGAGTGCGTCTGCAAAGAGAATTCGGTTAACTTCGCTCGCTCGCTCGCCCTCAATCCCTCAAATCCCTTCCGCCTCCCGCGCTCCCGCGCTCCGGGCTGTCACGACGTAATCGCGTCGCGGCGAATCAAGGACACGCGAACGGGGTAGATGCCCTCTCGTGTCACCTGGTGTCCCCTACGTTCCCCTCGCCCCGTGCACCCCTAATGGGCTCTCAGGGTCTCTCCGCCGCAACAACAACTGCCGAGTACAGTTCCTCTCGGGGATCCACGCGTGCCAGCCTTCGCGCGGTTGTAACAATTGCCCCCGGCTGGATGACCCCGATCTGAGTTTCGAGGATTACCGTAATCCCCGGCGCCGCTAAATTGCCTCCGAGGCAAGCGAGCGTCGAGGAATGTGGTCGCGACAACGCAATTACAAAAGAAAAACGAAAGTGCGCTGACGCGATAGCTGAGGCTTATGCTAACGACAGTTACGGTAGCAGAAAAACTGGACTCACCATGTTCTGGTCGAAGAGCTCGCGCATCGCGTGAGAATCCCGCTGTTGACTCGCGCAGAAGTTGTTGAGGAAGAAGGCGCCCAACGTTTTCACGAATCCGGACTCGAAGACGTCGCTGGAAGCCTCGATCATTGTCTCCGCGCCGCCGAGATGCGCTTCGGGGTATCCGCCGTTGGCGGAGGGCACCGCGCCCTGTTGCGGGGCCAACTGCGCGTAGCCGCCGGCCGTCGCCGAGACCACCGGGTAGTTGACCGGAGCGGCGGCGATCGCGTGGTACGCGGCGGCGGAATTCGCGGCCGCGGCGTATCCGCCCGAAGCGATGGACGTCGGCGAGTAGACGCTCTGCTGATGCTCGTAGCCCGAGGGAGTCGCGCCTCCGCCGTTCACGTACATCGCGTGCACCGGCAGCGGTGGAGAGTACTCGTGAGGGGTGTACTGCCAGGCTCCCGAACTGATCATCTGATTCTCCGACAGCTGCTGATGTTTTCTCGCCTGAAAGCAGCGCATTCAGAGGATCGAACACAACACAAAGCTTGCAGGATGCACAACGAAGCGCACGGGTTACGGTAGCGAATTTGTAAATGCAAAATACTCACCTCGTCTGCGACCTTTTCGCGCGCTTTCTTCGACATTCTTCCGAACTTGACGGCGTCTCGACTCATTCCGAGCTTCAAACACCTCTGCAATCTACAGTACTGGCAGCGATTCCTGTTCACGCGATCGATGACGCACACTTGGCCTCTGGTGCACGTGTAGCTGCTGTTGGAAACGGACTGACTCCGTCGGAAGAAGCCCTGAAGCGCCGAGATGTTGAGAAGCACTCACACGAGGCACTCACCTTGCATCCTTCGCACGTGATCACTCCGTAGTGGATGCCGGAACTCTTGTCTCCGCATACTTTGCACGGAATCACTTCGATTTGAGCTGAAATGTTCATGATGAAGGAGTGGAGCGGTTTCGGGGTTTTGGGGCCGCCGGGGCGTCACGGGTGCAAAGCTAGCGGCAGATTAGGTCGTCGCGAAAACAACGATGCCGATTTGCGATGCAGAATGCTCCGCTCTCTCGAGTCTGATTGGAACGCCGCAGATCGGTCGGTCGTCGGCCCTTCGCCGGCCGCAGTCGATTGCTTAGCGAGCGTTGGCGGAACCCCTGGAACTCGAGTTCGGATTCCAAGGCCGAGGACATTGCAGAGCTGCAGAGATGTGCGGGGAGCTAAGCACCCTAAGGGGACGCTGGAGGGCGGGCCGCAGACGAGGGAGAAAACGTGTTTTTGTTTGTTTGTGATCGAGATCGACGCAGAATTTGTGAATATTGATCAGAACGCGACGTTCGACGCAAAGTGGAAAGTGCTCGTGAGGACAAATGGCCTTGGTCAGAAGACTAAGGTCGTCCAGGCTGCCCAGAGAGTGCAGCTGGGCCGTCGATGGGCCGCCCGGATCGCCCGGTTAGGATCTCCCGCAGACGACTTGGGGTCGAGGGGTCGAAACGAGGCCGAAGCAGAGAAGGACCTAGAAACCTGGTTTGGTAGCCTGCTTACCTCTCATCTATTCTCTTTCTGAGCGCCGTCGGTCGGTCGAAGAGAGGCACACTGACACTATTCCTGCCGCGCACCGTCCGCGCACGACGTGGGGCGTACCGTACGTCCCTCCGTCAGTCGAACGTCGGGTGGTTCGACGCTCGGGTGGTCGGTGCACCGTTCGAGGTCACCTGGAGGCGCGGAGAGCGAATTCTGCAGGAAATCCACCGCACTCTCGGCCTTGAGCAGCTCGTGTTGCGAGATCTGAGGCAGTTGCAGAGTTTTGAGGGCCGGTTACGGTATCTGCGGAAGGGAGGGAACACGAGGAGCTTCGTAGAGGCTTAACCGAACGGAGAGAACTCTCACTCAGCTCTTCCAACCTTTAATTACGGCGCTACAAAAGAGAGTACACTTGGTCGCAAGGTCATTTCACTTGTAATTTAATCGATCTTCGCGCGTTTCTCCCGACTTCTGCGCTCTCGCGCATCGCAACGACGCACTCGGGATTCTGGGTGCTATTGCTCGGTGGCGAAGAGGGCCGCGTAGAGGGCCGCGGATGCGGATTCCGGCGGCCTCGCACTCGCTGTGCGAAGGATAACGATCGTCGCGCGGTGATAAATCGTCGGAGATCGATCGGACGGAACGTCGATACGTAACGGTGACAGCCGAGGAGCCATTGGAGGTCGAGAGTGGGCGCAACGATAGCTTCACGACGGAGCGCGACGACCTCGAAGGCGGATTCGGTCAATGTTTATGGGCGGCGGTCGTCATTTTCGCCACGCGGAAGCCGCGAGGAATCGCTTGCAGCGGCGCCGGTTTCCCGAACTCGCGATGTGTGGTCCAGAATCCGCAAAGTGCCTTCGCTTCCGCTGAGCACGCGTGCACGTGCAGCTGTTAAGGGGTGATTACGGTAGGGGCGATCAGGTAGGGGGTGCTTTAGTCGAATAAGCAGATTCAGGCGCAAAGAAACAACGTGCAACTCTCCAGGATTCTCGATGCGTTGCGTGCTGTTGTGGTGGACGGAAACGCGCGAATCGCGCTGAATCCGTGCGTTGACTCGAAAGTGAACACCTTCGGATTCCCTATCGCATCAGCAGCAGCGGCGCGTTGTTTGAAAACGCGGCGTCTGTGGCTCCATGCGTCATCCTCCCTCCCTCCTTTGCAACTCCGCTCGGCAAACACATTCACCGGCATTTAACCTCCGCCGGCGTGGTCCACTCGCTCGCTCGCTTCCTCTTTCGGCTGCGCAAACGCGGCGGATTCTCCGCCAGATTCGCACACGCGTTTCACGGACGGCGGATTCATTGTGCAACGCCGCCGCCGAAGGTCATCGCGGGTGCCGCGCAACTCGCGCCTTTGTTTGTTGGCGTCATCGAAGGTCGTTTCGAAGTTTTGACGTCGCATCGCTCGCCGTTCGGCGCTGCGTTTGTCTTGTAGGGATTACGGTAGAAGGGAAGTCGCCGACTGGCGGAGTGACCCTGCGGAGTGCTAAGGGAGGGGACGGCGGAATGACTCACAGGGAGGATGTCGAAGCAACGTGCGGCTATTGTCACGCACCAAACACAAACAAAGCGAGCGATTCCTTTATGTCTGCGCTGAAACCCAATTCGTTACAGTTAGAGGTTATCCGAAGGTAGAAGCCCCAGTAGTGCCTGCCACTGAAGAATTCCGGCTCTGCAAGTACTGTAGCGGAGTATGCACAACTGTGTGTGATTTTATGGCGTCTTCTCGCAAATCGTGCGGATTAGGGATTCCGCTCTCGGAAAGCGGAACGGCAAAAACGTAGGAATTCCCGTGCTGAACAAGACTGCATTTCGATTGCCTCAACAAACGAAATGTCACCACCACAACTGATGATGAGGAAAACGACCTGTGGCGGTTGCGATTCTGCAGCTCGTCTCCCCCAAGCGGTAGATATTCTAAAATCTGATACGGTAACTCAAAAGGAGCCGAAACCGCAGTTCTATGCCCGTTGGGGTCGATGACTCAATTCTGTGAAAACTTCAGCGAGAAAGCAGGTTTAAAAGCATTGCGAGTGTGAAGGCAGATTCGACCCTCACTCCCTCCGCAGTGCAGCAGCATCGCTATTCGATCACAACAATCGGGAAAGCGTTCAGAACTGATTTCTCGTGCTCACAAGAACGTCCAGAACGTTTGTTTCGGTGTGGAGCAAACCTATTAATACAGACAAATGACGATCTCGCAGCAAATTTCAGCTCGATGAGAGGATGCCATTTGGTGGTCGTCGCTGCCTCATGTGCATCAGACCTAAAAAAATCGCCATCGTTTGGAGAAAACGTGTGCGGACAAGCGCGAGGAGTCGCGATTCTGCTCAACAATCTCAGAGAGCGCGCGTCGTTGTTCACTTTTTAGAGAAATTGAAGTAAAATTCTTTTTTTCGATTTCTTCTTTCAAGGTGAAAAGCCGTCTGACCCTAAACTTCACATTAACCGAACAATAATTGCGGGTTGATTGCTGGCTCAACTCGTTAGCGATCACAACATCGCTAATGTCAACAACCTGCGCGACAACCCCTAAAATTCAGTGTTTTCGCCCGCAAAGCGCCCCAGGGCTCCAGTCTTCGTGCTCATTACACTTGCGCGTCGAGAAATGACTGATTAGCGAGTAGTGAGAGCGAAAGCGCTTCACGACAAGCATTCCTGTTCCTCCCTTCACACCGGTTCAATTAACCCGCGACCCAAGGCTAACGCCGACGCGCAACCGCCACAGTCAGTCGTTCTCGAAAGCGATGAACCTTGCACTCCAACTGCTCGCCGCGGTCTTTTTTCTCGGCGTCCACGTCTCCGAGGGCGCCATTGAAGTCGGCTTCTCCGAGGCGAAAGCGATGTTCAGAGTGAGGTCTCCGTCAAAGTGCGACCGCTTCCTCCTTCTCGTCTTCATCGCAATCACTTTCAGGCGCATCGAACAGTTGAGAACTCTCAGTGAGTTTCTCGTCAATCAGCCCAAGAAGCCTTCTGTGGAGCACGTGGTCGTCGACGGAAGCAGCGAACGTGCAACGCAAGTTCACATCGAAAGTTACCCCGATGAAGCGCCCCTCCAAGTGCAGTCCAACCGTGCTATCGTAACCAACGAGGGCGTCCGCAGGTAAGCAAGTGGCGGATGCTTCAGGGCTGCAAAGTCAATCTTTTATTAAAAACTTCAAAAAGCAATTCGAACTTTCACAGGAAACGCAGCATCTCCGATGATCGAGTCGCCCACTCGCTCGCTTCGACACCGGAGGTATCGCCCTTCTTTCCCAGTCTTTCGAATCACGGAGTGCTTTCAGGGATTCTTCGCGGAATCCGCGCTGCCGCCCTCCATCTCCCCCTCCGCGGGTGCAGCGGCCGAAGTTTCCAGTGGAGCTTCTTCGATGGCCTCACGACTCCGTCAGGTGCCACTGAATCCCTCGCGCACCGACAACATCGTCCCCTTCGATGCTGAAATCGACCCCGACTTCCCCATTGAGGCGCCCGTCGCGCGTGGGCTCTACAACATCCCCGAGGGCCACAATCTTGATAAAGACATCGACGTCGACTTCCGCACGGGATTCCGCCACGGACCTCCGAGTTCGGTGAAAGATCAGCAGGACAAGCAGCAGATGACGTCAGGGAAGTTTTACGTTCCTTCAACCTTCAACACACCGTATCAGTCGATGCCAATGGCCACTTACGGAAGCTTTCCAGCATACGGCGCAAGCGCCTATCCTGGGCAGCTTGCTCCACCGGCGTTTTTCGGATATTCATATCCGTCGTACCTCTCCAACTCTTATCCGGTACGGCTAGATTTGTTTAATTCAATAATTTAAGTGTTTTCAGTACTACATGGGCTAAATCAATTAAACTCCGAATCTCAAATTGTTGATCTGTTTGCAAAGAATAAATTTTATCACTTATCTTGATCACTGACATTGATTTACCGTTCACTGAGTACCGGGAACAACAACATCAACTTATACTTCCCATTTTAACATAAAACAACAACGAAAACAACAATTCATACCATTAGTTCATATCTCAGAAGCATTAACACAACAAATAATTACGCTGATACTCCTTCTCCGGTCTTCCATCCAGATTTCTTGTCTACCTTGAGTTTTTCAAGTTGAAGGCACATCTGTTGTGCACGGAACGTCAAGCGTTTTGTATTTTCCATGACTTGTTCATGGATACTGGTAACCTTAGCTCCCATAACAACTTGTCCGAGCTTAGAGTCAATTTTCGCTCCTTCGATACGATAATTGCGAATAAGATCAACGATCCATCTTTCAGCTTCTTGCTCGGCCATGTTCAAATTTTCCGCAAGCTTCTTGATGCTAATGCACTGGTGTATACGACAGAACATTTCAAAAATGAGCAATCGAGCGCTCTCGCGAAAGTCATCCAAACAGGCGGTCAAGAAGAAGTCATTACTGAGCACCTGTTCGCATTGGCGAAGCTTGACTTGAGCAGCGTCAAAGTCGAACTTCACATACAAGGAAGTAAGAAAATCGGTAACAGGATCTTCGTAGTTATGTCGTTCCTAAAAAATACAAATGTTTCACTTGAAATCGCGGAAACAAAAACGTACAACATCGATAACCTTGATGAGATCCTTCAGAACTTGCTTCTGTCGATTCTTGCTAGTTACGACAGCAACGGCCAAGTAGCGCAAAATATGAGGACAAATGATCTGAAGAGATGAATAGATGACGAAATTTAAAATCCAACAAACCTGGATAGCGTTAAGGTACGGTTGTTGATTCAGACACATTTCGATAATTTCATCGCGTCCTTTCGGGTAGTTGAAATAAACAAAGAGAGCCCAGTGAATCAACCAAGCACGGTGACGAATCAGTTCCAGTTCGTTTCCAAAAGGATCTGAGTCGATGAAAGCGCGAAGCTTCGACAAGTCGTCCTTAGCATGAGTCCACTCCTGCAAAAGGATTTCGGAGGACAGCTTTCCATACAGTGCATTCAAGTAGTTGACATCGCTCTGATGAACTAAGCTCCGATAGTAGTATAAGCAAATTGATGCTACTGAATAATTTCCACACTCGTACTGGAACTTTGCGTATTGGTAAAGAGAATTCAGACTAGTTAGTTGAAACTGAAAAAAATGAAGTCAACAAAACGGGTGCCGATGACATACATTGTACTTCTGAACAAGGTAGTCAAGTGCTTTGCTGTTCCCCTCGCGATCACGTGCAGCTTCCATCATTTCTTTAACATCATCTTGCTCCAGAAGTTCAACAAAAGAGTCGACCTCTTGCTTCAAACGTTCGCGCTCACTGAGAATTGCGTCACGGCGAGCAACAATTTCCTGAGGGACAGCATTCGAAGGGAAGAATTCCATTGCGGAATCAATCATGTTAGTTTGCAACAAGACATTACGATGCATAGAAGTGAGCGACTCCTCATCATAAACCTAAAAAATGATGTTAGACTATAACATGACTTTACATTGCTTTACGTTTCGTGGACCAATGAACTCCAACAAAGGTATCACCAGATGGAGATCCAAGAATGGAGCCATTCTTTGAGTCAAATCAAATTCCGCCATGCTTGTTTTATCTGAAAGCAAACCAAGAAATCACATACGCTTAAAGCAACGATACAAGGAATCTGTACACACCACGTTAGCTTTATAGAGGCGCAGCGAACTATTAACCACGGTGGAGGTGCAACAAAACGAGTGAACGACGAAATCGCGACTAATGCAATGTCACAGTATAAATGCACATTTGTTGATCTTCCGTTTAGGACCAACTGTTTTTGCCGCGTCGATTTCCAGCTTGCATTTCCGAAAATCGTATTCTCACAAATAATGGTCCAGATAGATAGATGATCGAGATGCCTTCTATTTTGGTAAGTGATCAATCAGCATTGAAAAGCACTGCCAAATTACTATATGAAGTTACTATTAGCAATGCTATCGATCTATTTAAGAGCATATTTGATTGCGATGCAAGCCATTTGACGAACGATTCCTTCAGACTGCTTCTCGCCGCGGAAATACTTATATATCGCGAATCCCAAAATCAGCCAGAAAACGCCGCGTGTCACCAGAATCTAAAATCGCGAAAATTGACGTAGACATCACTGGTAAACGTCACAACGGTGCGCGTTCGGTTACTTCGTCGCGACAAAATCGCGCGCGTTTTTGCGGTGACGACAACCGCAGTTTCGGCGAGAGCGCCTTCCTCTCATATTCGCCCCTACCATATTTTAACCGAATAGCACTGTTCATCGTGTCCTCGAGCCGCTGTTTTCTAATTCTGACTTATTGCCTCGAACCCTATTTACTCACGCTACTTTCTCGAGTCTGCCTCTAAATCCACGTTGCGGAACCGCAGATTCACTTGTAGATTTTCAGATCGAAATCTTTTAAGGAACTTATCGTTAACATTCGCCAATTTTATTTTACTTTCACCGCATATTCTATTCTATTGATACGACATGGATCCGGCCAAAGCCGGTGGATCTGCTCACCAGAATGGGGATTCCCAGTACGTTATTCGCTTTATCGCTGACGACAAGATTCATTGAAATGATTTACTTCTGAGCGTCTCATTAACAAATTCCCTTTCAGAGGACCCCACACAGCTTCACGAGGCGTTTCGAACGTCCCAAGAGTTCGGAAACTGAAAGTAGAGGACGCCCTGACCTACCTCGACCAAGTAAAGCTACAGTTTCAATCGCGTCCGATCGTATACAGTGACTTCCTCGACATCATGAAAGACTTCAAATCACAAGCGTACGTTTGAGAACCACGTAAACAAACCGTTGGAATGCATCGTTTCAGAATCGACACGCCGGGAGTGATCAAACGAGTCAGTCGCCTATTCCAGGGGCGACCGAATCTGATTCTCGGTTTCAACACATTTTTGCCGCAAGGATTCGTGATTCGTGTACAGAACGACTCTTCGATTCTCATCGAACACCCCGATGGAACGAAGCAGTCGGTCAACGAAAACGAAGACGTCGAAATGGACGAGCGGCCGGAGAGCGAGATGCTGCATGAGATCAACGGTGATCAACAGCAGGCAGATGACGGTGAGCACAGGTGTCATCGTGCGGCGGAATCTGATCGGTTATCTTATTCAGCGATGTCCGACAGCAAAGACGATATTCCTGGTGGTCACTCAGACACCGCGGAAGATGCTTCTCCGGATGCGCCGGCTGAACTGGACTTGGAGAGCGCAGCGGCGCGCTCTCAGGAATCTTCTCCTTCGACAACGCAGTTCGATTACGCGGTCGTGTACGTCAACAAAATCAAGAAACGTTTCGAAGGCAAACCAGAAGTGTATCAGACTTTTCTACAAGTGCTCCACGCCCACCAGAAGAACTCTTCGTCAGAGGAGAGCTCGGAGGTTGCGAGCAGCGAAGGCGAAGTGTACAAGCGTGTCGCAAAGCTCTTTCAAAACGAACCCGATCTGATTGAGGAGTTCGGATCGTTTCTAACGAGTCAATCGAACAGAAACGCCGAAGCAGCGGCAGCAGCTCCGTCAAAGAAGCGTCCGCTCGACGATGATGACAACGAAGAAGATGCAACTCCCGAGAAGGTAAAATTCTGTGAATACGTGCGTATAATCTAATTCCTCGTTCAGAAGGCCAGATTGGAGTGGACAGTTAACTACAACACCTACAGGTCCGATATCGTCAAATTCGCATCGAACGAAGATGTTATGTTCTTCGACAAGGTCCAAGGTGTGATGTCCCGCGAAGGATTCCAGAATTTCCTGCGTCTTCTGATTCTCTACAACCGCAATGTTGTATCGCGTAGCGAACTGGTTGATCTGACTCTAAAATTCTTCAAGTGAGCTCAACGAAGTGTTTTTATTTTCACATTCTGGCGTTTTTAGCGAGCATAGCGAACTGAAAAAGGAATTCAAGACAATGATCAATCAAGCAGAGCAGAAAGACCCTATGGAAGAGGCTTTCAACGCTCTGAGGCAACGATCGATGCCGCCACCAGATCAGAAGCCTTCAGTCGGTATGGATTATTCAGCAACTCTCATTTCAACAAACGATTCTTTCAGATTACGCAAGTTGTAAAAGGTTCGGCGTCAGCTATCGGTCTATTCCTGATGGATACCAAGTTGCCCATTGCACAGGTAGGACGGATCTGTGCAAAAAGGTTCTCAACGATGTATGGGTCTCGTTCCCCTCCTGGTCATCGGAGGACACATCAAACGTGTCTTCCAAAAAGACGGCGCACGAAGAATTTATTTATCGCACCGAGGAAGAGCGCTACGAACTGGACATTGTGCTCGAAGTGAACAAATCGGCCATTGATTTGTTGTCTCTCATTGACGCCAAAATGAAGCGCATGAAGCCAGACGACTTGGCGAAACTTCGATTCGATGATAAATTCGGAGGGAAATCGAGTTCACTAATGCGGAGAGCTTTGAAGCGCCTTTATGGGTTTGTGTCGTCTATTCATTCCGGTTTGAACTGATTCTTTTAAGCGAACACGCGAACAAGATGCTGGAAGGCCTGATGTACGCTCCATCGGTAGCTGTACCACGCGTCCTTACCCGAATGCGCGAAAAACACCGGGAGTGGATGGAGGCGCTGAAGCAGTTCAACCGCGTCTGGAGAGACCAAATTGACAAAAACTACAACAAGAGCCTGGATCATCAGGCCACCGCATTGAAGTCATCCGATGTGAAGATGCTCAAATCGAAGAGTCTTGTGCATCACATAGAGAATCTTTACGACGAGCGCATGGCGCAACTCGATGAGAGTAATCCGGGTGTGAGTGCTGATCCTAACGGACCGCACATGTGCCTCATATACGGAAAGGACCGAAGCGTAATCTACGACGTCAACGATATGCTTATTCATCACGTGAAACGTCTTCCGAACCTTCCAAAGGAGGAGAAACAGTTGGTTAAACTCCACATCAAAAAGACGCTTCTGGAAATGTTCGGTCTTGAAGCTCAACAGCTTTCCGACGACGAGGAAACCACAGCTGCCGAAGAAGACGTTGGCGACAAATCCGAAGCCGATGGTAAGCGTCGTCCGGTAAGGAAGAGCATTGCGGAACGCAACAAAGGACAAAAGAAGGCGAAAAACTCAGCAAAGGCGGCAAATCATGCTCAGAAGCACCACAAGGTTTGATTCACCTTAAAGATGTGGATTTAATCAAATGATTTACTTAGGCGGCTAAGAGCTCCTCTAGCACTGCGTTCAGATATCGTCTCTTCTTTGGATCGAACATATGGTACAGCTTTATGCGAGTTCACCATATTTTGGTCGATCGATTGACCATTCTCAAGAAGGAAACAATGAAGATGACTACTGAATATGAAGATGCACTGAAGACGCGGGCAGAGCAGGAGCGCATCTATCAGCAGTTCGGAACAGATCCGGGTTCTCACGAGATGAACGCGGCTGACACCAACCGCGGACTTCTTCTCTTGAAACCACCGCTCGAGTCTCCGAAACCCTACTACAGCAAAGTAATCGATTCGGTGAAAAACCTTCTGGACGGTCAAATGGAGGGCGCCTTATTTGAGGACTCGATGAGGTTCGTTTTTGTGGAATATTCGTTCTTTTTGTGATGGGAATTATTCAGGTCCATGTTTGAAACGCGCGCTTACTTAGCCTTTACGATGGACAAACTGATCGTTCAACTGGGAAAATATCTGCAGCAGATAGTAAACGACCAAGTGAACACCTCGTGTTTCGAACTCTATCAGAAGATGAGTCCTTCGCGACCGCGCCTTTTCGTGGACAACAGGAAACGAAAAAAGAATCGGCACCCTGTGGTGGCGTCCTGTGAGCAGGATCAGAAATACCAAACGGCTGCAGAGCATCTGCTGAGAAACCAAAACTGCTACAAGATGTACTACCTGAATGCCACGTCACCAGTGGTCTCTGTGGAGTTGATCAACACCGATGTGGACAGTGACGATGAGGATGAAGAGGAAGAAGAAGTTTCCAGTTCAGTCAACGATCAAATCCCGACTGTAAGTGGAGTCGGCGCGGACGAAGAAACGAAAGGAAAGGTGTCAAATCGGAGAAGCTACAACCGAGAATACGTGAATGTACGCTAAATAATCATTTTAAAATGAGTTAACTCTGCTATTTAGGAGCAACAACACAACTTTGATGTAAAGTCGATGGAGAGATCACGATTTTTGGCAAGAAACAGAAGGAATACTCGCACCTTTAAGTCGTTTAAAGATGAGAAACCTATGATCGTTGAAGGATTGCAAGCGGTGATCGAGGACGACAAACTGCATTACGTGGCAAATACATGTGACTTGTTTTACAGAAAGCAAGGACGTTCTCGTGGAAAAGCGGTAAGTAATCAGTATCTTCTGTGTTAACCTTGTGATAATCGTTTTAGAAGCATCAAGCATTGGCAACACGAAAGTTGAAGGTCTCTCGTCGTTGGCTTGAGCAGATCGTCAAAAGGAACAAAGACGCGAGTTGGCACAACTGGTTGCAGGATGGCTCGAAATGTACCAAAGTCCGAAGCTCCCAGCGACCATTTGCCGCGCACAATGTATACAAGACATCTCCGAAATAGCGATCACGCCGTGTATCTTGTACATTACTCGAAATTGAAGGCTCCTGCCAGTTGCCTGCATATAAAACGTCAAGTGCCCTTCATTCAAATCAATGCGTTAAAATAAACTTATTTTATCATGCAAACTTTAAAAAGAACTAACTACAGACTCACATTAGTTGGCATTTAACTTATTTACAATGAACTGTTACCGCATCTAGGAAAAAGAATTCAGGAATACAACGACTCGACTTGAGGGGACAATTTTAAGCGGACATAAACAAAATGGTTCAGATAATCTGCCAATTCGTCCACATCTGTATAGATTCCATCTTCATTGGGTCCAGGTCGCATAGCTTCAACAGAGCAGCTATTGTTCGTCACTTGGTTTGCAGACTGACACCCGGAAGGATCCGTAAGTCCATTGTCCTCAACGAGCGTCAAACGCAAATCCTCAACGTCCCCCTCCAGTGTGGTTTCCGATGCTACAAATTGACGATATCGAGTAGTAGAAGTTTGATAATCTTCGAAAGAAGAACGTGATACACTTGAGCAGGGGGTCTGCGGTACGTAATATGGACGGAAACGATACTTCATTGTATTCCTTAAAATATAAAACTAATTCATGTTGTGTACCAAGCAATGAGCAACATACTTAGGAGGAGACCGCGAACTTTCATCAACAGTGCTATGAGAAACACATTGTATCAACTGATCCGACCTCACTGGTGAATTTGGCGGTGCCATAGTAGATGGTTCATTCCACGAAGCACCTGCACCAAAGGAGAGCGAAAGACGTTCAAACGACTGCTGCAGATCTTCTGATGAGGAAGGCGCACATAACTTGAGCATTTCCTCCGCAGATACATTCGGGCAGTTCTCGTTACCGATGTTCAAGTTATCGGGTGCCAACGAAGACATTATCAGTTAAGATTACTAGTAGTGCAGACAATCGTCGCACATTTGAATCCACAACCTGAAAGATAATCAAACGTCACACGATGACAAACGCGCATAACTGACGCAATTCCTCCGCCTACTTCATAAAACACGAGTTATCAACTCAGGAAAAACAGTTAGTGTACACACGGAATGTACATATAAATCTGACACGACAAGCAAAGCTCCATCAATGTCTCATATGAACGAGCCGCTGTGACAAAGTCACTGACGTCAGAGGGCGCGCGCGCATTGAAGTTCGCCCGCAGCGATCAATGAACGCGGGTGTATTTAGCAAGCAGCTGGTTCGCGCGCATTGTGATACAACGACGATATCCACGAAATAGTAAACAGCTAAGCCCCAAATGAATCAATACGAATAGTTTACCTCCATCTGACTACAAAAGAAAAGTACAATATATAACTCCACTTTAGTGAAGAGTCCATCAGATCATTTTATCAGATTACTTTTTATGGCGTGTGACTCATTCAGCTCATCAACGCTTAAGACGAACTGTTTTAAACAAAATCTCCATTACCGATTGAGCGGTCGCAGATACCAATGGCGGTAAAAAAACAATGCGTCAAAACGTGTGACGCTTACAACGAAACGCATAGCATATGCCGTAGTTTGCCCATTTAAGGCATTCCTTCATCAATCGTCCGCAATCCGCTCCAAACTCACCACTCTCGCGCGCTCCAACCTGCAAATGAAATCTTCCGGCAAGCTGGCAATAACAAGTTGCGCTTGTATCGCGCTGCATGTCAGTTAGTTCCTTTCAAGACCTGGTTGTAATTTGAAGCGCATTTTCGCGCTACCGTAAACTGAAGGCATAAACAGAGCTTCGCGTCTTCTTGTTTGTTCGATTATGCCGCAAGCAACGCGTTGCTCGTCTCTCGCCTTCTCTCCGTTTATTTGTTGTCACGAGCACAAGGGACGTCCGCTTTGGTCGTCGTCCTCGCAGTCATTCACTCCTGTACGTCCGCTAAACAATATCGATTCGAGTTCGGATTAATCCCTCCTTCGGACGCGCATTGCAGCGAGTTCCATTTTCAGTGAGTTACTGGTCGCCCTGTGACGCGACGCCCACCTGAGGTTCGACTTTCCCTCGAACCCTCAGGCTTCGCACCAACGCGCCTAAGCTCGTTTCCATGTCTTCGCGTCATTTTCCTGCGATCGATTGTCGGCACCAGCGGATATTTAACTCGCGAGCTGAGTCACCCGGTTTCATTTAAGTCTTTCGTTTCACAACAGAATGAATAAATGCGCGAAAAGAATATGCGCGTTGCCGTTCTCAACCGGTTATTTATGTTCCTGTGCGGGATTGCGGCTACCGTTATTACCACGCGATGGCGCAATCGTCAACGGGACGGATGCTGCCCAATCGTTAGTTGCTCCTCTTCGGCGACTTTTCTTTGCTCCTGTGCGCCGCTAAACTTGTTTATCGCCTATTTTGCGTGCTGACTGCGCGGTTACAGCCTTTCCGTGCATCTCGGTGTTCATTTTCATCGTTTTTACGTCGTTCTTCAGGTTGCGCACCTTTTTTGCTTTGGCTCGCAAGGGATGATGCCGGATGACGTCACGGAACAACAACGACTTCTCAATGAGTCAATGCACTCGAAGGATGGAGACAACTCGAATGGCGGACCGCACATGGATCGACCGATGAATACCGTACTCACTGCTACGGTCAAATCAACCGACGGAAAGTTTCATCGCGTGAGCTTCGATGCCGAGAAGAACGTCATTGACTTCACGCTCATTACGTAAGTTGCAAGTGCCCGGGCAGCAACTATTCTGTTTACAGCGACTCTGCCGGACACACAACGGAGTACTCGATGCTCATCGGACTGAACGAAGTGCTCGCAGTGAAGGGAAAGCGCATCAAGCTCCGGCACGGTCTTCCTGTGAATCTGGAGCCAAATACGAACAATCCTCCGAATCACCTGTACATTTACCTCGTCGTCAAGAAAGACAAGTACAAGTGGAGAGTACGCGAAATCACAGTAATCTTCACCACTACCACTGAGAAGAAACTATGGTGCGAAACCCTCCACAACGCGACCAAAGGTTGGACAAACTGTCGCCACGTGCTAAGTTGTCGTTTTCAGGGTTGGCGTCTCGACCAAAGAATCTCATCGTGTTCATCAATCCATTTGGAGGCAAAGGGAAAGCGAAGCAGATCTACGAGCGTCAAGTGAAACCTCTGTTCGAAATGGCAGAGATAAACTGCGAGGAGATCCTCACCGAACGGGCGAACCACGCTTTTGACGTTCTCAAGGAGCTCCCTCACGACAAGTGGTCTACAATCGACGGAGTCGTTTCCGTCGGAGGCGACGGCTTGTTCAACGAGATTCTCTGTTCTGGGGTCAAGAGAGCGCAAATCGAAGCGAACAAAGACATTGCTGATATTAACATCGACTCATTAGCGACTCCGCGAATGCGGTTTGGAATCATTGGCGCAGGATCTGCGAACTCCATAGTTTCTTCTGTTCACGGAATCGACGATTGTCCCACCGCTGGAATCCACGTTGCTATTGGAAGTCAATGCAGCGTCGATGTCGCAACCGTTCACGAGGGGGAAAATTTACTGAGGCAAGTGATTTGAGCGAGTGCAATGGTGCTTCAACTGGTTTGGAATTTCAATTTTTTTTTGTTTTTGTTTTTACGAAGAACTGAACCAACAACACAAATGCACCTTTTCGACGCACAATTCCAAACATGTTACTAAAAGCAAATTTCCACTTTTAGAATCTCTGCCAACGCGATTAGCTACGGATGGCTGGGAGACGTGCTGAGGGATTCTGAACGGTATCGCTGCATGGGACCCGTTAGATATCAGTGGTCTGGTGAGTTCATTTACGTTCATCGTAACATGCCATATTTTCATCTTTCTTGCAGCGCTCCGAACCACCATTCGTCACCCGAAGTACTTTGGCAGAGTGGACTTCCGATTGTCCTCGAATGTGGATCCACCGATCGAAATGCCAAAGTGCACTTTACCATGCAGAAAGTGCGAAAACAACGATAAGGACGACGTCTATCCTTATCACTGGACATCCGACTTTACGCATTTAATCTGCTGTGTGATCCCTTGCGTCAGCCCTTTTACTCCTTACGGCTTGGCTCCATTCGCGGGAGTCGGTGATGGTTCTATGGATCTCGCCATGGTGCCTCGTGTTTCTAGGTGCGCAAATCTCGACATTATGCGAAAAGTTTCACTGTATGGCGGAAAGGGGGTCGGTTGAAATAGATATAATCGGAGATAATCATCAACATCGTGTTTCAGTTGTTTCCGCTTGACCGGGATGTCAATGTATTCCGCGTATCGCGATTCTCCTTCACCCCAGCTAAACTTCTGAGGGACGAAGCCAAATACACAGATGAGAACAAACAGGGCGCATGGAATCTCGACGGAGGTATAGCTAAGACGACAGTACATTTTGTGGACGGTGCTTGTTTTCAGAAATCCTTCCACAACCTGCTGATAAGGCGCTCCACTTTCGTTTGCACCCTCGACTGATAACGTACTTTGGACGCGAAATGGATCTGACGAATCCAGCAAAACGACGATGTCTTTGCTGCTGCAAAACTCAGAAGAAAATTTCGAACATCATCATCATCACCTAACAGTTATATTCTTAAATCTGCTCTACGGTCTTCACCCCTTTTTGTACATATAACTCCTCAACTTCACGCACCTCCTATTGTCACTTTCGGTTGCAACTGTTGTTATTACGATTTTCGACTTTTCTCAGACCCTTTTAACCAATAATCTCCCTACGAACGGAATAAATTTGAACCGAAACTCGCAGTGAAAGTGCACAGGTGCATGAAGAACAAACATGCTGCGAAGGATTTTCTACTTCGAAGGAGCCAGAAGTCCGAAGCGCGTCGACTCATCGATAATTCATAGACACGAAGCATTCATTCAGTCCCCGTATGTATTGTTTATTTATTCATTCTACAACGCAACAATTCACGCGATTCCCGTGCGGCTGCCATTGCCAGGGGCATCCTCTCCGGCTCACAATTTCATTCAAATACGCGTGTGATCCGCGTCAGCCGAGAACTGGCAATCGTTTGGCAGTTCGTCGAGGAATCGGGTGTATGCGTCCGTTTCCTCGGATGACCGTCGGAAGCCCTTCCCTGGGCGAAATGCAGCGAAACGCCCACGTCTCCATCGCTGAATGACGTCGCGGCCACAAAGAAACCGATTTATCTCTTCGATTCTCCTTCTTAGGCGCTGTTTTCGAGTTCAACTCGCGTGTACCTGTTTTGCGCTGTCAGCGGGCGCGAACTAGCCAGTTGAACGCTTCGCGTGTGGCGGATTGGAACAACCCACCGTCGTCCTTGTCGCAAGCGACTGTATAATCAAATCGTTTCGCGCTCGCTTCCAGTCATTCTGCTCATAAATCGCCATTTTCAGTTTGTGTTTGCTAGCGTTCAACACACATTCTTTTCCGTCTGTTCTTTTTTTGTGTTTTTTGTCTCTTTCGCGATTCCGCGATAACGATCGCGGCGTTTTGCATCTTCGAAGATGAAAAACGCGTCTAGTGCAAAAAAGTGAAAACGTCTACTGAAAAAAACTTGGCTGAACTGAGCCAAACGACTCATCGAGCCAGACTGTCGATCTTATCTAAATTGCGCAGCCGTAGCCACGGCGATATCGATAATCTCGTTGTCATCTATTTTTTCTTGTTATTCTCATTGTCTCCAATGAATTGCGCTGTTTGGCTTCCACGTAATCAGCTGGATTGTCTCGATGTTGTTTCAGTTGTCGGAGCTCAAATTGCACGGCTCGGACGCGCCGGCATGAGTTGCAGAAGCAGCAGATAGTACCTTGTTCTCAGTATTCATGCTAGCTGTGATTCGTCGACATGAATAGCAAATTGAAGCTAATTCTTGTCCTTATCATGTGCGGCGCCGCCTTACATCTACTGCTAAACGATTGCCCGCTGGGCTCGGACTACACAACATGGCTGCCATCCCGAGCAGCCGTTTCTTTCCGATTCAGTGAGGAACAAGAATTGGACCCCATTGTTGCAGTTCTCTATGCTACGGAGGCTCCTTCCAACTTCTCTTCTGCCAACTTTATTTTTGACGTTAACGGCACTCTGATAGACGGTATGTGCTAAATATTCTATTTGACTGTTTCAAGCTAGTTCAGAATTTGGAAATACTTCAACAAGTCTGATGCACGGCCAGCCGTTATCTTTGTCGCTGTGTCCAGTTACCCCTCCTGATTTGGTTGGACCGATCCGCGTTTGGATGGACGGCCCACAGTTAACTGAAATTGAGAAGCTATATCCGAATCTCGAAGATGGAGGGCACGGGCAGCCTGACACATGTCGAGCACGGCATCGAGTTGCTGTAGTTATACCGTACAGGTTTGATTAAGTTTGATTTTAGTTTGACTGATCACTATGTTCAGGGATCGCGGAGAACACTTGAGGGTGTTTCTTCATAACATTCATTCTGTTCTTTCGAAACAACAACTCGATTACGCCATTTTCGTAGTTGAGCAAATAGAAGGGCAAAAATTCAATCGAGCCAAACTTATGAATGTTGGATTCGTTGAAGCACTGAAGCTCTACGACTGGCAGTGTTTCATATTTCATGACGTTGATTTGCTACCAGAAGATGATCGAAACCTCTACTCATGCCCTGAACAACCCAGGCATATGAGTGTAGCAATTGACAAATTTCAGTACAAGTAAGTGTAGTTTTAATTTGAAATACCGTATGTCATGAAATCCCTACCTTAGACTTCCATATGGTACTATCTTTGGTGGCATTAGCGCGATGACACGAAAGCATATGGAAAAATTGAATGGATTTTCCAACGATTACTGGGGATGGGGAGGAGAAGATGACGATATTTCTTCCAGGTAGGCATTGACTTTACAGTAATTGTATACTTATGCAGATCCATTCAGAGTTTCGCTTGCCGGATATAAGATTTCACGATATCCGACAAAAATCGCTCGATACAAAATGATTAAGCACACTCATAGTAAGGCGAACCCTGTGAATAAGTAAGTGTTCACTCTATTCTAATGATAGAATAACGTTTTTCAGATGTCGTTACAAATTGATGCAAAAAACAAAAAGAAGGTGGCGAAACGATGGACTTTCAAATCTGAACTATACAGCAGTCTCTGTAACTCGAAACCACCTGTACACAAATGTCAAAGTCGATCTTCTGGAGAAAGAATCAAGAGCATGGCTGAGAAGCCAAGGATTCCCGAGCTACTGTTAAATAAACCCCCCGTCATATCATTAGTCATACCAAGTCTTTCTCGTGTCGTTTCTTCCTTTTTGTTTTCTTTTTTTTCGGGTATTTGTCTCACGTTTGCCTTCAATTCAACATTTCATGTCGCGGGTCACATACCCGTTTTTTGCCGTAATATGTATATAGATCACTTAGAATTCTATAAACTTTTCATAGGTAAATTAGTGTTTCATATGTCAGCCACCAGTTTCGGGACTGACTGTCACCTGGAACAACGACGAGACCATGGAATGGAGACTCGGATGAAGAATCAGATTCAACGAATTAGTGACTTCGCTGGAACTCGAAATATAGGACTTTGTTTTCGTGTAATAAAAGAACTTCTGCCGCTTGTTTTGAATTGTTCGATCAGAAATTAGAAATTTATTTCTGTAAGCGCTGCTTAAACAAAGGAATAATGTAGTAAAGAAACGCGATACCCGCGACAGACCAGAAAGCAGAAGAGTAACGAATCTTTAAGAATAAAAAAACAACTACATATTGAAAAACAACAAGCTGAACCGGTGTTAATCTGTGAGTGATATCTACATGCTAGGAGGTGGTGCACTGAATACGCTCAGCGCTTCCGTCGTTCTCATTCTCGTCCTCGTTCCCATTGTTGTTTTCGTCTTGATTAAAGGAATCGGCGCTATGGTGAACGCTGTTGAAGGCACTGACCAAGAAATGCAGCAGATCAACCTGCATCTTCCTGTTATTGTCATCAGACACTTTCCCCTTGTCGCGTATTTTCTCGTTTGCACAACCGTCCTGCAAAAGAACAACACGATTACCCTTGGCTCACAGCTCAACATGCCTCTGGAAGGGGTTCCCAAAATCGGATCACATCGTCGATGCCTGATGTTGCCAGAAGGCAGCGATTTGGATGTGGCTGCACGATATTGACAATTCGGGAGTCTGCCTCCAACATCCTCAACATTCGACCCGTCGCACGTTCCCAAATGATCAAAGATCCACAATCGCTTCCCGCCACAACGAACTCGTCTGAGCCGCCCCACCAATTCGCTTCTTTGATATCCGTCGACATGTTTCGATGTCCACACAGGCGCGTTGAGAAGTCCCGATAAGGTTTCTCTCCACTCGTAGCTGCGTGCCACTCAGTTTCCACAGGATGCTTCGAAAGCTCGTTTGTGAGTTCTAAAAAGCTTTCAATATAAACAGAAAATAGTTTTCATTCCTTACCTAGAAGCATGGAGTCTAACTTTTCGATACTTTTCTCGTTGGGGAACCGATCTTTGAAGAACTGACTGCAGCGATTTCCCAAACGTGCTTGTTTGAGCATAATCAATGCTCGCACCAAACGGTAATGAGCTTTCTTGTTCGATGGGTCAATTTGCAAACTTCGAATCATATCTCGCACACAAGCATAAGCATCACCACTCCACGCTCTCATCAAAAGTCCAGCGCCTCGGTTTGCCAATAGAAGCACTAAATCCATAGCATTGGGGTGCGAAACTGATGGAATGTTTCTAAACGCACAGAGTAAAAAACAATTACCCTCAGAAAATGAACTACCCGCAAATTTTTTCACATTGTGCGATTGCCTGAGAATACAAGTCGATTGCAGTGGTGAAGTCGTGGTTTCCGAAAGAGTCTTTTGCTAACTCGCGCAGCTTCCTAAATTTCTCAGTGGCATGCTGTTCGAAGCTGACGATTGGAGCCTCGAGAAGAAGTGGAGCAGAAAGAAAATTGTCGATGTCTCTCAGAACATCGATTGCGACTCCAGGATCACTTTTGACGTTAAAAATGTAAACCTGTTCGGTTCCTGAAAATCGAGAGCTGAATAGTGGCAGCTTGGATGGCAAGTTGAAATGTACCGATATTTGCGATGATTTCGTCGCCGGTGCGGTTGAAAGCAAGGTGCGTTGCATAGTGCTGACGGAAATTGGTATGTTTCGAGCCGTTAGCCTTAAACGTCAGATGCCCGGGAATTAATTGCATCACAGGTTCGCGCACACAGCGACGATCAAACAACGGAATGTACGGATCCGTTGTTCCTACAGCAACGATGTTCGTGTTGCTTTGGTCGATCGCCATCGTTTTGCACTGCTTTCCCTTGAATTTCAACAACGGCTTTCCAGCGTTAGTGCGGGCGTCATACTCCCTAAAAGCAAAAATTAAATCTGTTATTTATCTGTTAAACAAAACAACAAACCTGATAATTCCGTCTTCCGAAGCCGACCAAAACATCTGAGGTTCATTGAAAGCCACGCATAAGCGTTTCACTCGTCCGTCACAAGTCTGAACGCATTCGTTAATTCAGAGAATAGACCCAGAATGGACTCACAAAAACGAATGGCTCATCGTCGAGGTGAGTGTAATTGTGCATACGTACGGTGTTGTCGCCCGCGGCCGTAAGAAGCACTTTGTCCCCACCAGCTGGAAGGAACATGGATGAAAAAATGTTGTGTGTGTGACCGGTTCTGATTTCGTGGAGGCAATTTCCGGAGCAGTCCCAGATCCGCGCAAACTGATCATCGGACCCGCTAGCCAAGAGTCTGAACAAATCGCGCTATAAATAAGAAAAAGCAACTGAGTGCTTACGTTCCATTCGAGTTCCAGTCCAACGAGTTTACGCATCCCGCATGACCCTGAAACAGATAAGAACTGAAAAAGTGGATTAAAAGAACGTACCTCGAGAGTAAGGGTGTTTCCCAACCGACTAATGAGCTTCTCGGTGACGATGTTTTTGTTCACAAAAGCGTTGATTGAACGCTTTGCGTTGATTGAACGCTCAAAAAGTTCCCCGTCCATCCTAGCGCATCTGCAAAGATGAAAAACAATTTCTGACATAAACCGCGGCGGCGCATCGCTTTCGCGCAAATGAGAAAAAAGCGGAAATCCTGCAGTTCAGGCGCGGTTGAAAGTCTCCGAGACCCCGATATCGGAAGACTTCTGTTTCACGAGATGAGCAAATTGGCACCGCAGAGCGCGTCGACGACGACCTGAAGAAGAGGAAAACAGGAGAAACAAGTCGATCGGAGAGACGGGTGGCAAGTTGAGAACGGGAGAGCCAGCTGACCGAGCGCCTTCGGTAACCCAATCGGCCGCTGCACAACGGCGCGAGAGGTCACTCGACATGAATAGCGAGCTCGGCTCAAAAGCGTTGTCCGTGTGCGAACGGACGTTGCGAACGTCACAAATCTAGTTGTTGTTGTGGATTTGCGCGAATGAATCCTATTCGCGGTGCCGTGAGAAGTGCCCTGTTGAGCTCTTCTGTGTGATTGATGGCGACATCGATTGTGAAATGAAACGGTCGGAGTTCCGCTCTTTACCGGCGGAGCAAAGTCGTTTTGCCTTCGCAAAAGTCATCTTCTGATTGCGGAGATACGAGCGCGCTTACTCGGTCGCGTTCCGGTGGCGTTTTTCAGTTGCAAGAAGCTTATTTACTCGCTTCTATGCATTGGCACTGTGCGGCTTTTCGTTCGTGGCATTTCGAGTTTATATGGATTTGTAATTGCATTTATTATGCACGAATGATGGAAGAGGACGACCGACCGCGTCCTTCTCAGATCCCCGTCCACCCTGCCGGCTATTTGGGTGCCATTAGCCCTTCGGCTCCCTCCCGTTGCAAGGCTTCTTTCGGATGAGTGTCTCATCCCATCTTGAGTATTCATTGCGAAACTGCTTGTGGCTGTTTTGCATGGCGCCTTTCGCTCCATTCATTACACCCGCGCTCTTACAACTTTTGTATCTTTCGCGTTTTTCGCCGAAAGAAACGAATCGGAAGGGAAGTCGGTGGCCGCGTCCTGACCTTGAAGCACACGGCGCTTCGTGTTTCTGCGCGTGAGATGAAACGCGCGATAGCACTGGAAGACTGCGGTATTTCCTGTCACAGTGGATCCATCAGGATAGATGGTATATCTCCGTCGCCTCGAGTGCCGAAGCGAAAGTGAGCAAATAGTCTTCTGTTCTCACTGCGCAACGACTCTTCTATGACACATCGCGAGCGCATTTGCATATCGTCTTTCCCGCAGTATCGATTGACTGCGCGACGTCTGGTCAGGCAATGACCGTTGTCCGCCGCTTCCCCTTGGCGCCGGCGACTCGATTGCGACGCTTTTTTGGCTAATTTTCCGCAGAATATAGATTTAAGACGCTAACCGTGCACCGTTTCTCCGGCGCCACTTTGCGCTAATTGGCCCTAAAGCACTCTTTTCCGCTTTTCTCTCTGCCCGAGGAGCCAATCGCGGTGTCACGGAGATGTTTCCGCCCCAGTGCACGATCCAATTTGCTCCACTGAATTTTCAACTTGCTCGATTTCGGTTTTGTGTTCCACGAGACTCGCAGCGATCCACACAAACGATCGCCATCGGTCCATTTTGAACTTTTGACGCTTTCCTTATCGCTCTTCTTCCCCCTCACTTCGCGCCGCTCTCCAGCATAAACTGTATCTTTGTTTTGCCCAGTTATTCGTTCACCCAGGTGCTCTTCGTCCTTCGCTCGCGAGCCTCGACAGTCTGTCTGTCGTCCTCCCTAGTTGGTCGCATCTTCATCTCTCCGATAGCTTTCTTTGTCATGAGTCATCGCCGAAGGCGGAGGTTCTAACCGTGTTTACTTTCGTTTGTTTTGATGCGCGATTTATCGAGACATTTGCTCCTTTCTTGTTACCTTCATCGCCTGCTAATCCGCAGCTCCTTTGTTGGTAGAAGCGGGTAAATGCTCCCTCGGGAGCAAAGACTTTGCAAGTCAGCTGCTGCTGGCCTCGTCAGCGCCGATCATTAGGTTTTTTCTGCACGGCGCGAAGACGATTATGACGGGACATTCTCTCCGCAGCCACATGTCTTCGTCGTGTCCTTTTCTCGCGCGAGTACGAACAATTCGAGCAGAT